>CM038705.1:27307990-27797990 GCA_021613375.1 Megaleporinus macrocephalus
TTTTCAGACCCAGTTCTTTTCCCTTCTGCATAGGGCTGCATAAATAATATACAAATTCCAGAGATATTTATTGTCCATATTAATAAATGCAACCTTGGCCATTACTAAAAGTAAGGCGATATAGTAATCATGCTTTTCTGTTTGTTTATTGGTTTTGATGGGGATTGTTTGTTTGTTTGTTTGCCATAAATATTATATCAAAATACGATTCTGAACAAGAAGTGCACACATTTCCAATATTCACTAACCATTTTCCATGCCTGCATTTTTTGTCTGTCGTTATGGATACAGAACGAAATGAAAACCGAAAACTGGTTTTATCTCTTCAGTTGAAATGAAGACAATATAAACTTGGGAGGGAGGTGATGTGGCTGGACAGCATGTCTGACATACCTGTTATTACTCCGCCTGGTCCATAATTTAATAAGGCATAAACCAAATGGATGAGCTGCAATAAAGCAGGTATTTACTTTCCCCACTACGAGACTGTAATCTAATACAGCAGAGCAGTGGAATTTGAAGAGTTAGTCTGAGCCAGTGGCAGGATATACTGCCCTGTGGTGCTGCCTAATGACTTGCTATGCAACAAGTCACTAAGGACACAGCAGTCTGATCTGTAAACGGCACTGTAGATATACAGTGTATGGATGGGGGAAAACCCTTCTTAACAGAGTAAGGAAAATACGTTGGTCAGGAACAGTTTGACTAATCATAATGAAATCTAAAAGCACCTACAGGTACATGGAACAGCTTATTGTTTCTGTTAAAAGGTATTGACAGTCACTAAAGGAGTACATGAGAAAATAAAACAGGTAGAAGATATCTTACCTAAGGGTGGGCAAAAACAGCATCATAACACATTTCACAAAATATGCATTAAAGTATTTACTAGGAACAGACAACGTATTAAAAACAGTGCTGCATTAAAATCATGAAGTTATTTTCAAATATGGTTGTACCTGTTGCTAAATTTTAGTGGGAAAAGTCAGAACTAACATTAGACAATTTTTATTTCTGTTTAGTGTTTTTATCTTTAGGGTACTGGTATGTGTTTTGGAAATCATGACCACATTGCATGTGAAAACATCTCACACAAAGAATTTAACTAGCTACCATGGCAGACACAGTACAGCCAGTCTCTACTGGTAAAAAAGGGGAAAAGGTGTCTCTGGTGTCCATTTCGTTTGAGAGCTTAAGTAACTAACTTGGTTAAACTGATTAACCTATAGCCCCGTAGCTAAACTAGGATTCCCAGTGGTTTGTCTAATGCATGCTGGCTATTGTAGTGAGAAAATGCATAAAAACATAACAATGATATGAAGTTGCAGAGTGATAAAATTAAGAGACATAATGCTGTGAATACTATGTGACACCACAAATAACATATTGACATTTTGGGCTGGAGTGCCCCATTAAAGATGGCACAAAGATCTTTAAGCACAAGTCTCTGTAATGTTGTCCTTAGAAGTGCTCAAAGAGATGCTGAAAATAAGACTATCAATCACAGACATTCAGGTTTTCTCTTTTTTATTTTCTTTGTTGTATTGTTTAATATTTAGATTTTGTGCTGTAACATAGAAAGCGGGTTAGAGTACTTAGTTTTCATAAAATAAAAAAAAAAACATTCATCTGTCTGCTTCAGCGTCTGCACCCACCTTTACTCTCTCGTCACTGACAGACGTGGTTTGTTTGTGTGCACTGTCACAGCATAGAGGAGGGGGGGGGGTGGCTATAAGCTTTCCTCTGTAAGCTCCTCCAGCCTTGCGTGATCATTTCACACTTAAAGATCACCATGACACTCAAAACACAGGCAGCTAGACAACTCAACCCTAGAGCTTATTGTCACCCAGACAGGGGAAGAAGCTCAATTCCTCTGCCAACCAGTGGAGGAACATGTGAGTAAACGAGTCTCAGTGCTTCTCTCTCCAGAGCTGTTATCTATTTGCAGATTATGAAAGCTGCCATCGTAGCAGGAATAAATGTGAGCTTTATCAGCTGGATATTTGCTTTCTTTTCTGCTAATAGCATGCCATAAAATCTCTTAAAACTAAATGATTTTAAACGATAGCAGGCAGGTCATTAACTACCTCCCAGGCGGGCACCAACACTGCACCACTACCCCACTAAACAGCTCCACAACCCAGTACAGACTAGCCCATCAACACGTCTACAGATCTATAAGATAACAGTCCTGACTGTTTACAGGTGTTTGGTCTCTCTTACTGCTGTCGAGGATCTACTTGGGGTTCTGCACGCGCCACTCTGATTGGCCACGCCTCCCATGTGTCCATGGCTGAATAAGTTGGTAGTAGGATGCTACATTGCTCCCTGTTTTCAAGAGTCAGCAAGTCCCTGGGCTCTAGGAAAATCAATAAAACATGTAATTTGACTGGGGGGTTAAACTTTTGCATATGACAGTTGGCAGGCTGTGCAGCTTGAGATATTTAGTTCAAATGTTTTGTGTAATATCAACAAATTTTGTTCATATCACCCTCATACCTCACCATTAATCACAGCTCCCTGATATGCTTAGACTTGTCTAGAGAAATGAAGGAATCCTTGCATAATTCCACTGGCAGAACAGAATAATTCTGTTTAAAATTCCAGTTTTTATATGTAAACAGAAAGATCCCTAATAACGTCATTGAATAATAAAGCACTTGTAAAAAAAAAAAGAAAAAATATATCTATAATCTATAACTTGGAATTATGAAAGCTTGGCTTGCCAGGTTTCTAAACTTCTGGAATCTGACAGCCTGGAACCTGAGAACATTTTTTTAGACACAGATATGCGATTAGGACGCTTTGTTTGTGTAGGAAATCATTTTAGCACGCATTGACTGGCAAAAGGAAATCAACATTGATAAGCTTCATTTAGAACCAATCTAAGAAATCTGAGCCTCAAACAAAATGCAGTGATGGTTCATTTTTTAGGAACAGAGTAAAGAAGACATTGCCAAACCCAGTAACGCCGGAATAACTGTTGTAGGTGGAACACATGAGCAGTTTGAACAACAGCAAATGAAATAGAAGTAAGAGACGCATGAACCTGGTCATACTATTGAAAACTCCAAGTTAAAAATTAAGATAACATGTTAACTGTGTAAACCTAATACCTACCAAAGTCCTAAAAGTGTTCTTAAGAGTGATGCAGTTCTACTCCTTTAGATAGTCTAGTATTGGATGGTTCTTTTAAAAGCTTGTTTTTACATAATACACCAGCAAATCCCCCCACCCTAGAACCTACAGCCTAGCCAGACTGTTAAACGTGCAACAGGGCAGAAGTTGATTGAAATGTTTTGAACTGATTGTAAAACTTGTTGCTTTGCATTGTTTACTTCAAAGTATGTGTTTAAAAGTGGCGATGCTAGAATTCTAAGATAGGTTCTTGTTTGTCAGCTTAGTATTATTTAAATGTTCTGGAACACTGAAACTTAATCTGGTGTTTGTACACAGCCCCGGCAATGTAAATGGGAAGTAAACAAGCTCTAGTTTGAAAGTTCCTATGAATCTTAAATGCTGCTGCAGTTCCATTCCGGCTCCTTAGTCTACAGTTTTATTTGTTTTGTAGCTGTTTTTGTTTTTTTGTTTATTGTGTGTGCTGTTATATGAATTTTAGGTGGTTTTAAACTGTGATCTAAATTGTCACGCTCTGCAGGGGTCAGGGGTTTGCTAGCCCATTGTCATTTACCTTGGCAATGTATAAATTTAGGGGCAGAGCTTCTGAAGAAGTGCTACAGGGATGGATGTATTCAAGGCCAGTTCTGAACTTCTTGAGGCAATAAGCAAAATTTAACAAAGGAGCCTTCCTACTTCACCATGTTAACCATTTGAAATTGCCCAACAAGCACACCTGTTATTCCACTGCTTCCTCTACAGTTCCCCCTCCTTTAAAACAGATTGCTCCATCTGTTTATCTAATAACAAAGTCAACATATAGTTCTGTCTGAGGCTTAAGTTTGACTTAAGAATAGCATCTGAACAATTATAGATAATACTGCTGTTAAAATCTGATGTAATGAATAGCAGTATTTCACAGCTATGCTCTCACTTTTGTCTGGCACAAAGTTCTATCCACTAACTTTTGCTCATTTTAAAAATGTGCAAAGAAAAACCTTAATGGAAAAGCTTGAAATTTAATAAAACACCCAAATATTGCAAAAAGAGGTGGAAAAGTCAGAATAACATTAACGCTAAAAAGCAAATATATATATAAAGCAGTTTCCAGTAATTAACGACGTTTTTAAACTTTGTCTCATTTTAGATCACATGATTTTGGTGGAACAAGGTTATGTTTGGTGTTTTATCTGAACTTTCTACTGAATCTCCATTTCAAACCAACATCTTGTTGAAGCTGAAGTTGGTCTCTTTGTTGAATTTCTTGAGTTTCTGGATGTAAAATAAGATTTTCACATAAAAGTGAAGGTGGACATTATAGGCGTGGCTCAGTGAAGGTTACTAACTATAAGGTTATATTCAACAGTTTTAACAGGCCAGTAATTTTACTGAGAAAAATATTAAAACTCACACACTTAACTCTAGATTCCTGTAAAAGAATATAAGTTTAAGAGATATTGAGGCTATAGAAAAAATGCAACAATGAAATTACAGTTTTGCAAAGCGTACTTTTTTTTGTTTTGCTTTGCGCAGGAAAACTACTCATTGTGTTGTAAACTGAACTACTTTCTTCAATCATAGTAGATGGACGCATTCTAATCAGCCAGTTATGTGAAAATCAGAGAAAAACAAATCAGGGGCTTTGTCACTGTTATTTGACTGCAGAGTAAGTTGAACTGCTAATTCAGTTATGATCTATATGAGCTATTTGAAACCTTTTAAAAGAGTGTAGTCTAAAATTTGCTAACTAGTCATTACGCATCATCTCTGTCCAGAGAAAAACATGTATTTGATTTTTTATTGTCTACATATGGAAGTTGTCTTTTACATTGTATGACAATGTCTTGAGACATGCATGAACAGAAATTCTCCAAAATCACTTGAAATAAACTGTTTTGATAGGAATGAATGTTAGTTGGTTTCTGTTTTCCCCTGTAAAGTTACTATTTCAAAAATACATATTTAGCTTATGCAAAGAAAATAAATGTTTTTTTTTGTTATATTTTGTTGCCAATATATTTAAATTTTAAAGAAACAATTTTAAAATTGACAGTGAACATATTCCAAATTTGGAAAATTGGAGAGAGTAACATATTGAATAGAGCACTATAGTCTATTCTCATCCTGTAACCATTTAAACATACAAAAGCTTCAATTGGCAAGCTAGTCCATCTTCTTGTACTACAGCATAGTGCAGAGTGAAGGTGTGGGTCCTGCTATAAACTAATGTTTGCAAATTCCTTATGTCAGAGTTGTTTATGCCAGTCTGCCTTCAGTCTGTTATTGATTACCAAGTGATTTGATGTTTTTTTCTGTTCTCATGCATAGCATGAAGCTATAGTACAGGCCATCAATATAATTGCACCTGACAGCACACAGTACACATGTTTCATCCTAACCAAGCTCATCTATACAAAAGCTATATCAGGGCATTCATCTTTATACCACACAACACACATTAGTGCAACATGAAAAGAAGAGGTTTCAGCCAGTCTCTGTTGACAGGTTTCATAAATAGACTCAGGACGCGGGTCAAGTAAAGCATTACAACAAGACAATTCAATAAAGAGGCTTGTTTGAATATCAGCTCAATAACATTTGGTCCATGTAATTTTAACATAGTACATTTAGTTTCAGCATCTCTGTTGCTGAAACATCATCTTGCTTCTCATATTATGTGAACAGTTGTGATCCAATATTATAGATTATCCATCCGTAATGCAACATGTACATCATATATTTAACATTTAGAGATTCTTTACACATTTTATGTTAGGCTTGCCATGTCAGCACAGCCACACTGTGAAGAAAAAACCAAGCATAGCTCCAGGGTGGTCAACCGGGCTGTAATTACAGATCGACATAGTTAAAAACCCCACTGGAAATGTATCCAAAGTTCAAGGAATGTTTATATGCACAAAGCAAGCATCCCTTAAATTGGAAAAATGACTTATGGTGGATGAATTTGAAGTTCTGCTTTGTTTGACCCAGTGGTCCAGCACAAACACCAAGTTGGACAAGCGTGGGAAGGCCCATTGCTTGGTTCATCACACATTCCTCCCCCACCCACCTGGATTTTATGACCTAAACGGCTCCAATTACCCAGCCACTGACAGACAGACAGATGAGATGCTGCTCTGGGGGTCTGCAGGTAGGACAGCCCGCGAGAGGGGCACAAGGAGACGAGTGAAGGATGGGAGGGAGGGAGAGAATGATGGAGAGTGTGGAGCTGATGGTGGAAAAGAAGAAGACAGTGAAAGAGAGCACTGACTGAGCTAAGATAAATCTCTCAGCAGCCAAGACGAAGCGAGGCCTTTGTCAGCCCATTAGCTGAGACGTCATCATAAGGCGTTTTCTCCACCTTGTCACTGGACAACACTTCTTCACCCTCAGTATCCCCATCAACCCGTCAACCCCTGCTTCCTCTGGGAGTCGTCCTATAGCCATCGTAGACCTTGTCTTTGCGTGGACAGCGAATAAATACAGCTCAGACAATGTTGATAGAGCACTTGCACAGACTGAGCAAGTGGGGAACCCCAAGGGCTTTCCAATGAGCGTTTTGTGATGTCTGTAATTTGTAGTTCATATAATTTATTTGTGATTTAATACAGACATCATGCTTGTTGTGTTTGATTTTGAAAAAATGTGAATGGGGTAGCCCTACTATTTTTTCCTGCTCAGATTAAGTTGGAAATGTAAGCAATGTAAGTCTTGGCAACATATGGTCAAGCTAACCATCCCATTGGTTAAGACTTCAGAAGCTGAACTGAAGGCCCAAAAGGTCAAATTAACGTACACAATTAGTTAACACAACTAACTAACAATAGACAATCAACCAATAAGATTTAGATTTTTAAAATATCAGTCAGTAGTTAGAAATGCAATGCCATTAGCTTTACACTGTAAATGCAAATGCATGTAAAATGTTATCAGCATGTAATCACTGTTAGCTTAGCACTGACACACTACAAAAAATCCCACTAAGCAACAAATTATTTTAGAGCTATTTTCTCCTCATTTTTTCACCAAGTTTTAAGATCTATGGCCCGAATTGAAGGCTTGCCTCTAATTGTCATGGTTTGCCGCTGCACCCAGCAATACGTTTTATTGATTAAAACACATTCATCTGGTTTTATTCAGAACTTCTGGGCACTGCTAGAGTTTTTAGGGTTTAAGTTTAGAGCAACCAGTAAATTGAGCTTCAACCGCAACGCAGGCACAAGGAAGTATAGCTTTGTCTAGTGATTTATTATTCTCTAAATTTATGACTCCATTTTTTTCCTGGTTTCCGGAAAAATATTTCTAGGGTTTTCAGAAAACGGGGGCTACAACTGGAATTTGTTTCAATTAAGGCAGAGTTTCAATGGGCTGTGGATAAGGCGATGACAGAGGAGACCATGTGTTGGGACATGGAGAAAAGAGAAGTCTCATAACTCTTTGAGTAGATTAAAACAGTAACTCCATTGTCCAGCATCAATACACGATTCCCACACCACGCTCCCCCCTTCTCCTCTCTTAGAACCCATATAGAGTACCAGAGCTTTTCAGCACAATATTCTCTCCCATAACAGTCATTCTTGTAAGAACCCCGCAGTGCTTCTGATGAGACTGACAAGAGAGAATCCCTAAGAGCAAAAACATCCAGTAGGCATATCAGGAGGATATGTTGACTTTAGAAGGCTGCTATTAGAATTGTCTTACTGTTGTGTTTATAAGGCTGGGCTCACACAGAGAGGTGGCTGAATCATGAGGATTTTGTTGCTGTCAAAACAAAACCTCACATCTCATAAATAGAAATTTTATGAGCTTTTAAAAATGTTTATAATTTTAACTCATAAAAACCTGATATTGCAATATTATTGCAATAGTTTATAACACTATTTATGTCTCTTGCTGACATCATGCCACTTCTGAATTGGCCAAACGACAACATCTCTACCTTCTAATACCCTGATCTTAATGTATATGCAGCAATATATATATATATATATATATTGCTTATTTCTTACTGAGGCTTATGTCAGTGCTTAATGATCCTCTGTGACGATTGAGGCAAGGCTAGTTAGAGCGGTCATTAACGCCACTAAGAGTAATAGGGCTAATCTCTGAGAGTAAAGTAGCCAGTGAGTGCAAAGCCATGCCACTGCTTTCTGTCCTTTTTAGCATCTGGTTACAAGACTCTCTTTCCTGTTTATTTAGTCAAAGAAAGAGAGAGCGAGAGAGGACTCGGCTGGACAGCCATTCGACAAGTTCAACAATCAGAGAAAAGCTCCTCATTGGAAACAGATGACAGTTCCTCTGTGCACCACTAGAAGTTGGATACAAAAATGTAAAAAAAATAAAATAAAAAGTGGCGAGCGGCACTGGTGGAAACCAGAGCAACTCCGTTTAAACAGATCCTCCGACCAATAAGCAGTTTTGGGGTGGCTACTGTGACTGAAGTTTACTAAAGTCCACATGAAATTCAAACTTTTTAGTTTTAAACTACTTCATTAGTTCATGAACCTGCTCAAAGTAAGTCAGTTTATTTATATATTGTTTAAAATAATAATTCCTGCTTTTCAGTAATCTTTCAGCAGAATTTAAGGACTGTATGATTATGTCACCATGCACCAGCTAGCTGGGAAAAAATGAACAGATAATATAAATTATCACCTTCCTGCTCTCACCAGCCCACATGGTTCAGGTCTGTAAGCATTTTGACAGTGACACAGTTGTTGTGTCCCACAACTGATTTGAAATGAAGCAGTCAAAAGTAAAATGTAGACTTTCAGCTTTAATTCAAATCATTTAACAAAAGAATTGCATTACAGAGCCATTATTTATACTCTTCCTCTCACTCAGAAGTAATTAGACACATTGACAATTGTAAATATAAGGATTCTGCTTAATACTGGAGGCAACCTCTTTGCAGTAAATGACTGGAACCCATGGGCATTACCCAATGCTGGGATTCCCTTGAAATGCTTTGTTAGGTTTTTACTGAGGTCACCTTTAAGTTACGGCTTGTTTGTGGGTCATTTCAGTTTTGTCTTCAGCAAGTAAATGGATTGGGCTGGGGTCATGTGACTGACTCAGATAATTATCAATCTGAACTGTGATTGCCACCCATCAGTTTTGCAGCATTTGACAGAATCTGAGCAGAAAGTACAGCTCTGTACACTACAGCATTCATTTAGCTTCTTCTATCAGCAGCCACATCATCAACAAACACCAGTGACCCAGTTCCATCGGCAGCCATACATGCTTATGCCATAACACTGCCTTCACCAAGTTTGACAGATGATGTGGTATGCATCTGATCATAAGCCCTTCCTTCGCCGTATCCTTCTCTTCCCATCCCTCTGGTACAAGTTAATCTTGGTTTCTTCTGTTAAAGGAATCTTTTTCTCAAACTGGACATTTTTGTTGTTGTTTTTTTGCTAGTAGTTTCCTAGCAAAGCCTAATCTGGACTTTCATCCACTTTAATTGTCTGAAAGACATCACGGTACAGACAAAACATGCATAATGATTTACAGTTAATGTAGACTTATTTCACAAAGTGGTAATTTCACATGATATATGAGGAGTCATCAAAATTTTAAACACTACAGAGTTTGGTCAGTAAAGGGACCAGTGAACTCACAGCTGGACCTCAAGCTACGAGTACAGCCAGTACAGCCACTGGCTCGCTAGTCAATACCGAAACATCGCTACTGTTTTAAAATATCCCTACTGAATCATCTACATGAACTAAACTGTGCTTCATGTAAATTATGCACTGAATCTGATTTGTCTTTGAATCCCAATTTGTTTAATGTAGTACATAGAACCTCATTGAAGGGAATGCAATCTGTGCTCTATATGAACTTCATGTAACTTTAATGAATAAGAGCTAAATTCGTAAAATGCACCGCCAGTTTTACCCTGACGTTAGGAGCAAATAGTGCCGATGTAACAAGTTTACTTATTCATAAACAAGGTTTTCTGGTGTGTTTTATCGCTTGGGTGATGTGAGGCGTTTAATGTTTAGCAAACAATTCACTATTACTTGTCAGGGCTTAAAATTTGTGGTTCTGTTTCTAAGAATTTTTGGGTTTTTTTGTTTCTTTGTTTTCGTTTCCATAATCATATCATATCGTTGGCATGTGGATTTTGTTTGGCTCTTGCCTAGGACACCGGTGAAAATACTGCAGCAGCAGTAGAGCTAATGGGCTCCTCGGTAAGAGCTGTTTTTCTACCATGTGTAAGCTGAGCCTGGCCGTACAGGACAAGCTGGAGAAACATCAAGAGTTTGAAATAGTAGAATATTATGCCCGTTCCTGCAGTTTACCCAGCTGCCTCGCATGTCAGAAGCAAACTAAACATCTGCTTTTACTTCATGTTTTACGTTCAAAATGAAAAGGGGGGGGGTGTATGGCAGTGGGCAAAAAGTAGTACCTCAGTTAAAAATATAAACTCTGTTGTTTTCCTGGACGGCATAAGCAAAGAGAACTCAGAGTGAGGGAGAGTGATACTCGCGTCAGGTTTCTCTATGAGTGGAAACATCCCTCTCTGCACTGGTGCCTGGTTCTGCACGACTGGAATGCATTGAGGTTGAAGGCTACGGACATGGTCGACATGGAGAAAGTGCAGAATATTTTTTTTTTCTTTCTTTTCCGCCCTTTCGTTTCCTTGTAAGTCATGCCTGGTGACAATTCCCTGCTTCAGTATGGCACTCCCACTATAGCTTTGACCTTTCCTTCTAACCACACTATTGACTAATCACCTCTATGTTCTCCAGCATGCCAGGAAACGATGAATGGGCTGTTTTTCCGTCACTCTCTTCAGCTCCCTCCCCACTAATTACTCATCTACAGAAAACAAACACGCACTCATGATGCTGTTAACAGTGTTTTACCGCGTAATTCTTCCGTGCTGTGCGATTGTTTTACTCTCACCGAGAAGAATCGCATGCTTTATGGCTGTGAACTTTCAGCCTGCCTCGTTCATCTCGACTCACTGGCCTCCTCTCCTCAGCTGCTGCTGTTTTGCCAGGGCCGTAGATGTTAATTACAAGAGCTGACATTCAGGCGAGCTCTAAAAATAGCTGTAATAATATGGATGGTGTTAACGATGAGGAAGTGTTGATGCTGAGCTTGACACATGGGGAAGAAATGGCCCACTGTTTCTTCAGGTTGTGCAGCAACTGTGGCCATGGCAGTGGTGCGAGCCTGTCCCAGTGGGAGGGGTGCCCCAGGTCTCTGGGCACAGGTGTGGATTAACAATGTTTGTTTTGAAAGCGATCAGCACGCCTTCACATCTCGCACTCTCTCTCTCTCTCTCTCTCTCTCTCTCTCTCTCAAGCTCTGGAATGTTTGGCATCCCTTCCTGCTCGCAGTGTGTTTGTGTGTCTGTATGTGTGTGTGTGAGAGAGAGAGTGTTTTCTTTCACTGCATGTTTGGATCGTCTGATATCCCAACATCTGAGCATTTAAAAGCCACTTACTGTGGATGGAATAGTATAGGGAGGGATGTCTAAACATGATGCACATTGTTGTGCAACTAGAGAAATCCCAAATCCGGACTTGCCTGCCTCTTCTGCACTAAAGCAGAGCGCTGGGCCCAGAAACACACAGCACTGTGTGGATGGCTGGCTCTGATGGAGATAAGCTGAGATCTGGCCCTGGCCTGCTGAACGGTAGTGAACTGTGCTGGAAGGTAGAGAGTAAAAAAAACCTCACTGGGCCACAGCTGCTTATCATAGTATAAACCAGTAGTTACTACATTTCCATCAATGGGACAGCGAGCATACAAAATTCTGACTAAATCATTTTCCACCGGGCATTTCAAGATTTTGACCCTTTTGTTAAAGAAGCTTATGTGTAACAAAATGCATTTTACTTCTAATAACATAGTACTGTGCAAATATTCTGACCACTTTAATTTGCTCTGCCAATCACTTTTTTCTTTTTTTTGTTTTACATATATATTTAGCCCTTTTCTAACTCTTCCTTGTGGAAACAACCCAGTATTATTTTATTATTTGCAGTTATAATCTAATACTGAAGGAATTTAATAAATTCATATAATGTCTGGGGCGTCCAGGAAAAATCTGGATCTAAGCTTTGTTCTTCAAACTGGCACACAAAATATTATCTACTTCTTTCAAAAGAAGATATTTATGCTACATTGTATTGTATTTATGCTTAATTACATCAATTACAACTACATCTATCTCTACTAGTGAAAATACACTCACTGATAAGATAAAGGGTGTTAAACTGTCAGCTTAGGCATTTAAGACTTTTGCACAGTAGTGTACATATTGCATTCCAGAATCACAGGGCTTTACAGTAGCAAAAAAAGGAGAGTAAAATGAAAGAAACACAGAGGATGGACAGAAGTGTTGTTTAAAAGGGAAAAGGCTTCAGATGAGATTTATAGGAGGAAACAGAAGTACAGACTGGGGTAGAGATTTCCACAGTTTTGGATGTACAGCACTGAAAGATCTATCACCCACTGCAGAGAGTCTAGTTAATAGACTGCTGGCAGAAGACCTGAGGGAATAAGGGGGGCTCCCGAAGATACGTAGGGGTCAGACCTTTAAAATTAGTGAGAAGTATTTTATATGTAGTGAAGCTACTGATAGTTAGTGTAGCTGACTAGGAATGGATGTGATATGTGCAAGTTTTGTTGTATGTGCTCTAGACTGAGAGTGTTGAATGAAGCAAAGTGAGAAGAAGAGAACTGTTCCCTGGTTGTTTATTAAACACCATAGGCCACTGCACACTAGACATCTCACAGCAAGTCATGCAGTTTTCAAAATGAAAAACAAAACATATGCACACAGTTTATCTGCATCTCACAGTGTGCCATTTAAAATTGTATTATTATTTTTTTACTTTGTAAAAAAAAGCTGAAGCCATATCAAGACTACATAATCCTAGAGAGCACATAGATTTACATTTACACTGAGAGTCAGTCTTTCAGATACAGAGAGACTTGCTAATGTTAAACTCAGTTAATGTTATTATTCTCTTTTTCAACACCTTCATCTTTCAACAAGCAAACAAGCAGTTTGAATATATTATATTCACTGCATCAACCAAACCTAGAAATTAACTTATGTGTTGAATCAGATGTTTGAGAAGGAACCAGAGTTGGAGCCCACAGCATTCTATATATTTTTTAAAAATAGCATGCGTTTACTTATTTACATCTAATATTAAAAATATTAAAAATCGAATGAGTCGGTCATTGGTATCTGGGCTCCTAAGAGCTCTGTTAGTGCTTGACAGCAAAGCCAAAGCATCTGACCTCTGGCACACAGCTAAGCATGCAGTGAAGTCTAAGCCATATTTATGGATTATTTGAAGGTCAATTATTGCATTCTTAACATGCAGTCAGAAAGAAAAAAAAAACTTTGATGCTTGTTAATGGTGCACGACAACTCAACTGACAAGCAGAAAAATAAAACAAAAAATGAAACGATACTATACAAATCAAATAAATTAAAGAGCGCGGCTGGTTCAGAGGACAAAGAGGAAATTCCATTAGTATCTGTAATCTGTTAGGAGTTTAATACCTGAATATTAAGCTCTGAATCAAAGAGCAGTCTCTCATGACATATGCACTGAATGCATCTCAGCGAATCTACAATAAAAGGAAATTTCTGTTTGTGAGAAACAATGTGCTTGTAAGTTTCTATCTCTCATTAAGGTTGGAAGTAATACACTCTGTAATGCACGCAACCATTGTCTTATTCAGAAATGCTTGGAGAGCCAATGATACACCAGAACAAACTGAACACACTGAACCAGGCTGGATGGGAAATGGCAAAAGAAACTGTATCTATTACTCCCCTAAGTGACAAACCCACTTTTATCTTGTTATGCTCTACACAGAGAGTCTGGAGAAAAGCCTGAGTGGAAAGTTGAGTGGACAGTATCAGTCAATACTATTATTTCTCTCACTCAGAAAATGAAAACACTGGTTGTGTCTCAAAACCTAGTGAGCTGTCTAAGTAAGCACTGACATGCAGCAGTTTAAGTAGCAGCGTTCTCTCTGAACTCTCTCCTCATAAAACAGATTACTGAGACGCTCTAGTTAGAGAGCAACTGCATCACGGCTTGTTCCCGCCCACTGCCGCACATGACCGGTGGTTTAGGTGGTTGGTAAGCTACCGGCCAGCATCCAAAACAATAGCTGAGGCTTAAAAATCTGCTAGCATAAATGCTAACGGGTCGAGTATAAAACAGCAAAATAGTCAACGACTCGTTACAAATTTGCAAATAATATGCTGTTTATTGTGATTAAATGACAAATAACACATTAAAACACCAGAGAGAATCAAAATAACTTACATTTTAAAACGAATGCTCGTAGATTTGCCTGCGTTGCATAATGGGATTGTCTTAGCGGTTGAGGAAGCATTCGATGCTTCCTTAAAATCAGGTCAAAGTAAGGTTCCTCAGTAGGCAGCATGTTTAAGGTATGTAAGGACTGGGACAGCCTTCATGTTGGAAGTGCATGCTATGATGTAAAATGCTGCCTATGTAGACAGCTTACTAGGTTTTGAGATACACCCGCTGTGTCTATTTTGTAGCCTCACAATGTTTATATGAGTGTAATTATAGTGTAATTATGCAAGCAATAAGCTTTAATTACTGCTTGACTATTAATAGGGGCCCATATGTAAAAGTACACTGAAGGACATTTTGTTACTGTCATTGCTGTCCAAAGAAAAACATGTATCTCAATTTTTGATTTTTATTTATCAGTATCACTTAAACACAGCAGCTGCCGTATACATTATGTGAACAATGTTTGAAGATGAATGGACCAACAGGAATGCTCCAAAATAGTTTGGAAAAGAATCCTGATTCCATTTTCTTACATTAAACATAAAGTAAGTTGTTGTCCTCTCCTGTAAAGTTGCTGTTTTGGAGCTAAACTCTCAGCTAAACTAGAAAATCCCTGATCAAGATACTAAAACCATGGATAAAATTATATGAACTTATTTAAAGTAGTAAAGTAATATTTCTCCTGTTTTTATCAATAAACTGGGGCTGTGATTTGCTTTTCTGCTGCCAACGTCTTACACTGATATGGATATAGCAAGACATAGTTTTTAACAAAGGCATGGATGAAATATCATCACTGTCTGGAAACAATTGTTTTAGATATTTTTTACATCATTTAAACACAGCAGCTGTCAACATTTTGGAAATGTAATGATAAATGCATCAATTAAACATTCTCTTTACATTAAGTTAAGAGCGTTTGTGCCTTCTCATTTAGACTTCCTACATTTACATGATTATTTTCCTCTTATTATTATTTGTTTTGAACAGAGATGAGAAATTGTAATTTCATTTCAGTTCATTACAGTGTTACAATGTTTGTGTATCTTTAGGTTTTGTAGGAAACCCTACTCTTGACTTGTATGGTATGCAGAGGATCTGGAGAAGTAAAAAGCCTCAATGGATGTAGGATGTAGGATTGTGCCAGAGGAGCTGCGGTTTTATCCTTTTTTATTCCAAACAGTTCATACCCTGTCAAATCACTGTTACTAGACGCCACCTGCTTCTTTGAAAGACCATCTTTTTTCAATAAAAATTGTGGCTATCTGGAACTAGGCATTCCCCGAGTGAAAATGTGTTGCAATATGTTGTTAGTATTTTCCAAAATGTAAACAGAATAAATGACATTATAATATGCGATATTTTTTTTGTTCTATGGGTTGACCACATGGGCAAAATATAACATTACATAGCAAGCTTTGATCAAGTTTATACTAAGAAGTACATTTTTTTTACATAGTTTTTGCCCATTAATGTATATGTAAAAGAATAAAATGATAAATAAAATGTTAAATATGCATTAAAATTCATACATGGACTGAAAAGTGGAAATAGTGACACCAACTCCAGTATCTTTTACTAACTGTTGCCTTACAGCACTAATCAAACAGTTCTGTGCTGCACTGTTTCATTTATTGGAGTTAACTATTAGATGTGTATCATCAGAAGGAATGAGGTACAGGGGAAATGGGCGAAACCTCAGTGGCTTTAGCTCAGTTCAGTTTAGGACCTGAATTGGGATGTCTGTAATGGGTTTGATTCCTCAGGGCCTCCGTGTTTGCCCCTCTGCTTGAGCGTGCAGAGTGCAGAGGGCCTTTGTGGAAGTGGTTTCCAGAGCGGCACACCAAAGTTAAAGCATTTAAAGCCTTACATATGTCTGTGATTGTGGTTGGACTGGAGTAGGAGCTTGATGCACTAGGTATCCTGCTGTTTATTCTCTGTACCAACACTAGTTGTCGATGAGTAAACTTGAGCACTTCTGACTCAATACTTTGGTTTTTATAAATAACCTTTTTTGGGCATTAGCTGGCATATACTGTCCTCATATGGGAGACATTGCTAAAAAAAATGTGTACCTTACAGTCATCATCTGGCATGCTTCTGTGTGCGGTCACAATTGTTTTCAACATGTACACGTTTTCCAGCATAAAGTATTACTAAGGATTAATCAGACAATCGACAGTACTGTCTAAAGTGTTCCTGTGTCCATTAAAGGTCATTTGGTGTGTATTTCATAACTTGTGGCTTTCCTCTGAATGGCTGGATTGACTGGATAGTAGGATAAAGTTAAATTCTTTTACTGTCCAGAGAAAAACATCTCTGTTTTTGTTGTTTTTTATTTCTCTATGTAATAACTTTTGTCCCTAATATTCTATGATGAATGGACCAATAGAAAAACTCCAAAATAAATAATAAGAAATAAAATTTTTTTACATTAAAGTTACTTGTTTTCTTTGGACAGCAATTATTTTTTTTTTGTAATGTTGTTCTGAGCTTTGTACTTTATTTTGATTAAAATGTAAATATTTTCTAATACAGTCTCTGTAATGTCCATTTGACAATTCGATGTGATGAACTGTACTGCCAGATCTCTAAACAGTTACACATTCTTGTTGCCCCCCTCTATGTTCAGTTGGCATGCCCTCTTTCTGTCCTACTGATTTTCAGTTTCCTGCTGTACATGCTGTACGTTATGCCTCCAGCAAGATTTGTTATCTTTTATCCTGTGAAATTTGAAATAGGTGTCTAGCCGTGTCTGCATTGCCAGATATAGTTGTTATGACAGAGAAAGCTAAATCTAAATTCAGTAGGCCTGTTCCATGTAAGTGGGTTTTTACTAAATCAGCTCCGTCAGTTCAGCAGAGGTAAACGGGTTAGTAGTGTTTAGGAGTAGTTTAGAGAAATTATTCCAAACTGGCTTGGATGCTTTTAAATATTTGGCAATAAAGTCTTATGTAGAGGTGGACCATGCATAATTTACAGGTTTTATGAATAAACTGGGCTTTCTTTATCACAAGTTTCTCAAAAACAGGACTCAGCTGCTCCAAGCACGCAGTTTGAAAAAGACAGGAAGGGGTTATGATGTCAGATTGGTGGCATCATGGCTTGGAACTGTTCATTTTGCTAGTGTAATGGCTTGAGTTGACTTTCATCTCTGTAGGAAAGTCATAAGATCATATGTTCATGACGATATCATATAATGAAAATCATATTTGCAAGATATCCGTTCTAAAAACTCAATATAATAAAAAATATTGATCTGACATTGTTGATCCCATGTTTAAAGTAGGGCTTTAGTCCGAAATCCAAATTTAACTGAGGGCCCGCATGTCTGTACTGGTTTGCTGAAGTTTCCGACTCTTCTGTCCTGCATATAAACATCTGTCCACTCATCCACAGTGGTACCAACAGTGATATCTGCTTTCACATTCCCTCTGCCTGAGACAACTGCCCACCACTTATTACTGTGCTTTCTGTCTCTCTTTCTCTTTTTCTCTTTCTTTTTCACTGTCTCTCTCTTCGCCATTACGTGGGTACATGTGAACTGCGTTCAAAATATAAGAAATGCCTCCCACTCCTGCAGTTCAGGGGCAGAAAGAGAACCACCAATGTGCAAGTTAAATGTTTCTCTTTGTTGGCTTGGTCGTCCCCCTTTATAAAACCTGGAAAATGAAAAATGGAGAACCAAGCGTCTCCCACCAATCCATTGCGACCATTTGGCAATGACTCCTTTTTGATGAAATTAGCCACCAGAAGTGTTACGGCACATGTGTGTTTATGTTAGTCACAGTAAAATGTGCCCTCGTCTAACATGCCACTGTGTTTCTGTCTCTTAATAAAAGACACATGAGGCCTCCTATAATGAGTGAGCATACAGATCAGTAAGCGCTTAATATTGATTTGTATAATCGGAGTAATTGTAAAACAGGAGTGATGTGTGACTTAAATTCCTGTTCATACGTTTAATTTTTAAACAAAATAAGAATCAATTACATTTTGCCTTTTTCAAATTTATTACATATCAAACTAATATGACAGCAGAACTTCCAAATCATATTACTAGAAGTGAAGATTAAAGAAGTAAATTAATCATCAGAAATGATCACATTCTTAAAGGATGACATATTTTATTTACAAAAACCGATCTTACAAAAACAGGTATGTTTGTTAAGCTAGCGTGCCCTCCCTGTATCCTGCTACTGATAAATATCTACTAGCTGTTTATGCTAAATAGCTTTGTTCAGTATAATCAAAGAAGTACGTTAACCTAAGAAGCTTGGGGTCTTTGTTGGTATTGTATCCTGTTTAATTTGAAGTATTGTCAAAATGTTCTGTTGCAGGGTTACATTGCCAAACACACCTGTACTTGTATCTTTTGGCCTATTTAAACGAGCTCGTTCTGCATCATCAATAATTTTGACATCATCATTTATAAGAGTACTTAATTCATGCAGTCATCTTCCTGGCAGAGCAATATCACAAGCAAACTGAGATCATGAAAAACTCTTTATTGATCAGCTGGAATGGAACGGAACATGGTGAGTGTTAAGAGTGAAAGTATAGCCTGAGGAACAGAAAAAGGAGGGAAAAAGAGGAAAAAAGGGACTGTGGCTAGAACACGAACTAGTAACCCTAGACCAAGCCTGGTCTGTTTTCCTTACTGTGACAAGCAGAGTTTCTTGCTGGCAGTGGCTTGAAGGCCCACATCCTGCTAAATTTCCTGACTGATAGCATTACCCAATGTGACGCTCACAGGCTAGACTTCAATTTAGTCTGACGCTGCTGGCTACAGCGGCCATGGATTAAAGGCATAGATGGAACTGATATCACTCATGAGTGCATGTGTGTGTTCAAACTGGTCACAAATGCTGCCAAAGCACAGTTTCCCAATAGTGCCAAGGGCGTACATCTTGAGAAACTTAAAAAAGTCCATAAATTGTGTCCACTGCGTGCTGTGGAATGTATGGTATAGGCAGCAGCAGCAATCATAGAGAATGAATGGATAGCAGTGAGTTGGTAAAGCAGTAGAATGTACAAGCCCTCTGACAATGCTGAGAGCAGGGGTCCGAGCTTGCCCACTTTTGATATTACCCTGATTTTCTTTCATGGCTCACTCTGTTGAGCCTCGTCTCTGGGACATGTGGTACATGTTTATCAGACTTCTGAACTCAGTTACCAATCCTTGCTGTGCAGTGGCTAATGATGGGTATTAGGAATTATTGCAGGGTTTCATATTTCATGTCAGATCACAATTTAACATTATATCTTCATTAAATGAGACAGTTGTTTTTTTTATTTTATTTTTAATTGTATTAATTACTGTCAGAATGTGAGTCTCTTACTGCCTGTATGCTTTCACCAGTACTGTCATCGTATTCTGCTGTGCTGAGTCTCTCTGATCACCACTGAAGTGCATTTCTCTCATGTTCCTATTAAGCAAATGAAAGAAAACAATATGAACCATATGAAACATGTCTGGGGAGGTGCACAATCTGAAATACATTACTCGTTTTTATTCAATGCCACTGTAACACTATGAACATAACATTTGGGTTCATGACAAACACCAAGCTACCCTTGCCGGCCTGGCTAAATGCAATATGGCAGCAAGACTTTGTATCAAGTTGAAATCTGCTAAACATCTGATCTGACAGCAAGGCAAAATTCTCTGCATTGCAATCGCCAATTCACCACACAGATTTGGCGGAGCTCTCTGCTGATGTAAAGACGATACTGCGCAGAGAAATCAGATGTGTGCTTGCCAGCTAGCTCTTATACTATTAGCATGTAGGCTAGCAGTAACAACTGCTGTTCTTGGGTAAAGCTTGACATGCTTGCTGCATTATTCTGGGTAGTTGTAAATGTAAATGTGTGCATGTAGAGCAGGTGTACCCAATCCGTTCCTGGAGATCTACCACCATGCAAAGTTTATTCCAGCTGTATTTTAATGTACCTGATCCAGATACTGAAGGCCGAGCACACTCAGAGTGCAGCTGGGATCAGTTCACATTATAAGAAGAGAGTAAAAGGAGAAAGAAATGCAAAATGTAGAAAATGTTACTCTTTTCTATTTTACTTAGTGTATAGCTGTACGTGTATAACGCACATCCTGTGCTGTCGGTGTTTGCATGAGTAAAGTAAGCTTGCTTGTTCGCTATTAAAATAAGCAGAGAGCTTCACATCCTAAACTTTCATTTAGTAGAAGCCAAAATACCAAATTCGATACCCCTCTATACATAACAACAGCAAATAATCCCTTTCTACACGCACACACACACACACACACACACACACACACACACACACACACACACACACACACACTACATTGATTCCTATGTCTTTTTCCACTTCGAAATGCTACTAATACTGTCTTTGGTATCTAATTTCTTACTATGTTGGTTATGTTGTGTAAGTCTTTTGTTTGTTTGTGTTTTTTTTTTGTTTGATTGTTTTATTCACTTTATGTTTTCTTTTTTGTTTATTTATTATGATTGTAATTTAATGAAACGTTCTTGTTATGCATTAAGTGCTTTCTTGACAATGAAACAATTGAAACTCTGTCATTACACAAGATAAACAGTACGAAAATCAGCACAGTCCAAAGAAAAACAAGCATCTCCAAAATGGCAGCTTTACAAAAACATTTTATTGCTGCCTTTAAGTCCTCCTCGGAAGTTCATACTAATGACTTTGAAAGTCTTGAGCATGACTTGATTTGTGTTCAAGTGATTTGGTCTGATACAATATATACATGTTGGAAATTGTTAGGTTCTTTAGTGATGCAATACTGCAACAGAATGATGAGCAGAGTATAGGATATTTTAATTGGTCCATTCAAGACCAGGACCAGTTTTTTCATGATGTACAGAACACCTGCCATAGTCAAATGATAAAGAAAAAATAAACATCTTTCTTTTGGACAGTAATAAAACTTATTGATTAAATAGTTTAAATGGTCATTTTGACCAGGTTCATTTTAGCAGTATCACCATTTCTTTTATCTATGGGCGCTGAATGAAACTGTGATGTACTACCAGCACCAGCTGTCTGGCTGGACTTCTGACGTAGAGTGGACACAACATAGGGTGTGGTCTACAGGAGCATGAGGGAGAGATGCATCGTGGCATCTTAAATGATATGTAATCACACCGAGCAGCAGGCCAGCACTCAAGCTCCCCTTTCTCTCCAGTTCCTCTTTATAGCTGAGAAGCGCTTGATGAATGTGTTTAATAACTTCAGGAAACGAGACCACTTATGCAGCCCATCAATTTGGCTGGA
Organism: Megaleporinus macrocephalus; assembly: GCA_021613375.1. Taxonomy (NCBI): domain Eukaryota; kingdom Metazoa; phylum Chordata; class Actinopteri; order Characiformes; family Anostomidae; genus Megaleporinus; species Megaleporinus macrocephalus. Next base: position 27,329,713 of record CM038705.1, read on the forward strand.
GGTGAAAAAGAGGCAAGGTTCCCAAATCCTCTGGATCTGGCTGTGGTTTTCTCAAAAGCTTTTCCTAGATACGTGGAGACAAATTGAGGAGGGAGGAGGGAGGTGTGTGCGTGTTCATGTGTTTCAGAGGGGGCTGTGGCGGGGTAGCAGGGGTATCTTTAGCATAGAGAGAGACTCAGTTATCTAAGAGTAAAAGGGGTCATTTGAGTTCTTCAAGGGCACAGGAGGATAACAGGCATGAGAAGAACACAAGCTGAGCTAGCTGGGTCTCTCCTTCAATTACCAAATGCTCAGACAATGAGAGAGTCAGTAAGAAGGAAACATTAAAAAGAAATAGGAAAGACATCATTAAAAATCATACTCATACTTATAATCATGAAATCTTAAACAGAAGAACGAGCAGAGGAAGAGTTGGTGTAGGGAGAATGATACATTGACTATTCAGCTGCGTGCATTTGTTTGTCCTGGCTTTAGTTCTTCACACCTCTTCCATACACAGAGCTACCCGAAGTAAAGGTCTTTACGCACCGAGCGATTTATTCAGATGCCAAAGAAATTTATTCAGGCATGTTTATAACTCATGATATCTTGCACACCAAACACGATTCATCCAAAGGTGAAAAATGAATGTTAGATCATTCACCCTCTGTTTCAACTTTTGCTAGTCATGTTAACTGACTTGCTGCGTTTGGGATAGTTAACACGTTAGCTTCTTTGCTATTCAAGTAACAGTGCTTGCTTATTAGTGAACTGAATGGAGAATGAAAATGAAACAGCTGAAAGGATTATTGTGGAGCATTCCCTCCAAACACAGCCCCAGATTTTAACCTCTATGTTTTGGCTAAATAAGGCTCATGACCTGATTTAACCCAAAAAATTACGTCTATACGACGTCTAGTGTTTTTGGGGTTTGAAACTACTCTACAACGTGGCTACAACATTTCTTAAATAGAGAATCATTTCTCTTCCAGCTACTGACCAATCACAGCCAACATGAGCACTGGCATTAGCCAAGATGACGGACTGGTTGTGCTCTTTCAGCTTTTCCAAAGTGAAAAATAGACCACCCAGTGTCACTGTCTGCCCATTTTGTGGGTAGCAAAGGCTGACTGTTTGCACTTTAAGACATTTTGAACATTTGTTTATATTTTTCTCATGGAGTAGACAACACAGCAAAGATGTGGAAGAAATTCAGCAAATATTCTACACTTTCATGTATTGTACATTTTATGTAACGAAGATGTAGAATAATCCTCAGAAGCCTAAAGTTTTAGGTTTACATTTGACTTTGTCATGTAATAAGTGTTATTTTGTTAAATTGTTTTGAAAATAATTTTAAATGTAATAAGGTAGCACACATAGTTACATGCGAACTGACACTTACATTAAATTCACTAAAATCATAATAAAATACCTTTGCATCTTCTACAATGTCACAGCCAAATCACAGAATGCAAGCCAACAAGGGCATCTGTTAGTTGACGTAACAGAGTTAAAAAGAGGTGGTCTTCATGTGTCTTGGAGGATGCTAGCTTTCACCCTCTGAGCTGATTTACTTGCAAACACAAATGTGGTTTTGAGTGCTGGTGCATTCTCACTAGAACTCAGTGAGTTATGGGTGAGAAATGATAAATATAAGATCACAACATGCTTTTTTTAATGCCAGTGATAACAGGCTCTTGTAAGGATTACAGTGACTGCGTCTACACCACTCAATGGGGAAGCTCCTGGTAAACAGGCATTTAAAACCTTACAAGAACTAATAATGATGAAATAATATTATCATATCCAGGTTTTTGTTGGGCTCAGCTGTTATGGCCTAGCGTATTCTCTCTAAGTGCTGTTTTTGTGCACAGCTTGAGGCACATTGGACCCGGATTTCAAGTTACACTAAAATTTCTACAGTCATGCTACAAAGATCTGCGGCTCAATTTATGCACTGTGATCCTTCATTTTTCTCTGCTCCCCACATAGTCTACTTCTGCTGCCCTGAGACTGAGGAGGCTCCCCCCTGACCCCCACCCTCCGCCGCCCCCAGCCTGGCCCCATTCTGAAAGCCTGCATCCCTTTGCCCTCAGCGTTTAGAATGAGGGCAGGATTAACCCCTCTCAGACACACACACTTCATGCTCATAAACCTCTTCCCCTGCACTGCTTCCACTAACATCAACAGAGCTGAACATGTGTGCACTGCTGCATGTACGTACTAAAGAAGTTGGCTTTTCAATTTCAGCATAATTAAATCATTAAGACGTAAACAAAGCCATTTAGAATGGTTTTATGTCTAATGTTTCATATTAGACAAATCTACCGTCTCTGAAATGTTTAGAGTGTTAGTGATAGAAACCAGACTCTGCAGCAACTTTGAAATTGCCCCTCTAACTAAATTACAAAAGTTATTACACTTTGTATTTTAAATAGTTACAAATACCGTGGCCTGATTATACATACATTGTATACCATATTTTTATCATAAGCCTTTGGTCTAAAATGTATTTGTTAGACACCAATAACTGCAGAGATGTACACAATGGGCACACTGAGGCAAAATAGTAAAAAAAAACATTGGAAGACATATATATGCTCACTTATCATTTTGTATATTAAATACAACATTTGGCAGAAGCTCTTATCCAGAGTCTGGCCCGAGGACTCCTATTGGCATAGTGTAGGGTGGTTAACCAGGTGAAGCATCAAAGCCAAGTCTATAATATAGTGGGCAGCGGTGCAAACCACTAAACTTAGGAACCACCAGAAAATGGTGTGAGCCTTGGTTCTTGTCACCACCAAGAAATTCGAGTCATTATGTTTCCTTGCTCCGTCCTGTGATAGATTGGCAACCTATCCAGTGTGTTTCCTACTTTCTGCCCACTGAACGCTGGGATAGCCTCCAGCACCCCCTGCAACTCAGGAGGATAAGTGGCCCAGATGCTGAATGAATGAATAAATAAATGGTTCTTTTTTTACATTATTATATCGTTAATACCACAGAGTTGAACTTTTACTCCTTAATGATCAACTTTATTGCAAAAGCTAAGGAATGCCCTGCTCTTATGCTTGATTTGCACAAATGTAAATCACTTAATTCTATGTCAGGTTTACTGTTAAGTGCCACGTTGCTCTTAAATGCCACATCTTGCTGGTTTTTCAGGGCCAAAAAACAAAGGAGCTCCTGACAACAGGAAATATGGAGGAAGCTGGGGTTTATTTTCAGCTTCTTTTTGTTCCCATTCCAAGGAACTACGTAACAGCATATTTTTGTTTATGATCAGCAACGTGGAGCGAAAACCTGCAGCGTTCGGTGCAGGTTGAACTTATGCACAGCATCTACATGAAAGAAGGGAGCGAGCTGTAGAGAAGTAAGAACAGGGGAAAGAAATGGCCGAACACCTGCTTGCAATTTTGGAAACAGAAACTCTCGAGCCTGAGCCTGGCTGGCACAGGGACTACACATCATTTTTCAGATAAATCCGCTATAAATCCAGCATAAATGCAGGAGTGGCGAGAGAGCACAGGGACGTTCTTGACCCACAGCCAGTGGAACTTGAGAGTGTCCGCATGAAAACCCCCCCAAAAAATGTGATGGGTTACTCTTATGTCTCTGTGCTCATGAGATCCCTCCAGTCAAGCTGGCCTATATATGTCATGTGTTACAGCTGAGATGTGCAGTGTAAACTACTTCTATTTTGTTATCAGATACTCGCTTTGCTTTGTGAGTAGACAAATGTTTGGAAAAGGACTCTGCGTGAGAAACCTCAACCCATTCAGTCATTTTGTTCATTCATCCTTTCCCAACGTAGGATGCCTGTTTACAATTAAACTTAATGCATGAAGTTAGTCGAGGATATTGGCCGAGTACCCGATGTTAAGCCATACATACCATATGTTCATCTGTGATCACTGAGACTAACAGGACAGACTGTTTTTAAACAATGCAATGAATATGTAATTCTAGACATCAACTCACCTGTACTCAGGGGAAAAAACACCACAATAAAGAAAGGAGTGCAGCCTTGGAATGAGCAAAGAATTCCTAAACTTTTCCGCTGCGAACAAAGAAGAAACACTCATGTATTTGACTTTGTGCCTTCAAGCAAAGATCCCCCCCATCCCCCATTCCATCTTGATTTAAATATCTTACATTTGAGCGGTCAGTTCTGATTTCCTGACTACCTTCGCTGAGCCACACACATTTTGCAGCTGGTTATTAGTTTGGTATGTGTAAGTCTTTTTCTCTGTGCTGTACCTGCTTTGAATTTGATGCAGATATCCACTTACCAAACCACACAGGCCTCCGCCGGCCTGCTGTAGTACGGCCGGGAGCTTGTTCTGTGCTTGATCTTGAGCCGTGTCAAAGAACGTGCGTCTGTATCCCTTACAGTTTCCTCCCAATTCGATCTTCTGTCGAAGACTGGCCTGTTTTTTGTGGTTCACTTACACTGGGAGCTCTTGCTCTGTAGATTTATAGGTTCGGCGTCTATTGATGGCCTTGTGCTGTTTATTAAGGGGACACGCTTCTGATTCGTCTTGTTGCCTGAATTAGGGCACAGAAGGGCTTATGACTGTAGCGTGTCTGGCTTTATGGGTCAAAAAATGAATGGGAAATGAATGTGTTATCGGCTCATTTCCATATATGTCATCGCTGGTCATGCGGGTGTGAGGGTTGGATGTTTGATGTAAACGCAGATACTAAAAAATAAAACCTTTCCAAAAAAAAAAAAAAAAAAAAAAAAAGCCAGCAAAGTAAATGTTAGTCAGACTGAAGGCAGTAGGCCACTTCTGTCCATGCTGAATCTGCTGCTGCTGCTGATGATGATGATGATGATGATTCACAGGTGATAAAGGTAATGACGGATGCCAGCATGGTAGGTGCGTGGGTGACTGAAAGGCAGAGAGGAAGGGGCATGCCTACAGGGCAGCGGCTGGCATAGCCGATATGTCCGACACGCTGGGTGAACTTAGTGTACATTTCTGCAGCAGGAGAGGAGTTGAGGCAGGGCATTGCACTCTAGGAGATAAGAGAAATGGAACAGTGCCTCCGATTGTGCACCTAAAGCCGTGCGGCTGAGTGAGGAGCCGTGCAGGAATGCACACACAGCCGTCGCAACTATGAAAACAACAGCTACTGCTTTCCTCACACCCTCCTTGATTGGCCTCAGAGGTGCCACTACAGCAATATCTTCAGTGCTTTATTTCCAATTACCTCTGCAGTCAGCATTTCTTTCTATGTGTTGTCATTTGACGCTGTTATGGTAAAGAGGATACACAACGTAAAGAATATTGGCTAGATTGGCGTTTGTGTGTTGAGATGACAAACTGAAAAAAAATGTGTTTCAGTCTTACTTGTGAAATAGGAAGCTCTGAAGATTTAGAGATCTAGAGAAACCTTTTGCCTCACGTCCAGAGAGACAGAAATCGCTATCTTATCGATCCAAGTGCTTAGCACAAGAGGCCTGGCAGGCACATCTCTTTGTAAATCTTCAACAGATAAAATTCAGCTTCCCTTGTGAAAGCAAACTTTAGTGCCTGAGGCAGATGAAAGATTCGCTCTCAGTGTAAAGCGGAAACAGATAGGGCCGGCGAGATGTGCATCCTCCGTCATTCTACGTGCTCTCTTCACTTTGTTGTGAGTGTCTTGTAGAAGCTCAGTGGACTGTAAACGTTTCAGCGAGACCGTATCTTCCCTGCTATCCCACAGTGTCACTGTACGTACCTGATGGTGTTAGATACACTGGATGCTTTCATCTTTGGAACTTAGATACACCCTACGCTCCCCTCTCTAAGACCCTCAATAGTTTCTAACATAGGTATACTTATACATTTTCTACTACAGTGCCGGATTACTCTTTATCACTAACTGAGCTGCCAGCTGCGATTCATGGGAAACAAATGAGGTAAGAGAGGAAGATAAGATGGAAGAGCAGAAACTTGGTCTGAGGCTATCAGGTCAGCCAATCAGAGACCTGTGTTCTGCTAAGGACAGTGTGGGAAATGGGGGAATGTGGGTATTGTGGAGCATATTATGAACCACAGCAGTGTTCTGATGTACACTAAAGATGACTTTAACACAATAATAATAATTGCATATTTTGTGGAATCTAGCCTCAGCATCACCTTTAGCATTAGCCCATCTGAAGGGGCAGCTTTCTGAGATTGAGCTTGTTTTATTAAAAGCTTTCCCTGACTTGATTTAATTAATCCCTTCCCACTGCACCCTGTGTACATCTGCAGCATTAGAATTTTGTGAATGGGCATTTATATATATATATATATATATATATATATATATATATATATATATACACTAGTGGAACACAACATTACATCCATTACATCCTATTTGTGACGTTACATCCAGTTCTTATGTCCTTGCAAATCTCTGTGCAAGCCTGGCTCAAACAGCTGGAGGCCCTGACGTGCAACTTCACAGTGGCTTCCTCTGATAGTGGCGAGTGCTGATTGTTCACCCCCATGTCCTCTGCTATAACTGCTTAGGTTCAAAGCAGCAGAAGCAGCTGTGGAGATAAATGTAGGTAACCTCTGAAAGCGACCAGTCCACGAAGAGGCCAAACACGACGGTACGATTAGTAACAGGCACAAAAGAATTTTGGATCTGTTGCAACTTTGCATAAGATGTTTAGAGAAAGAAAGGTCAAAAGAGCATAACAAGATGAAGACAGCCCAAAGTTTGATGAGGGCATTATAATCCACCTCTCCACCTATACATACGGGTACAGCCCCCACCTCCCACCCACCCTCCATCTGCGGCGGCTCTTAATTTGGGTCATAGTGTTTTAGTCAATTAAACTACTCATTAGGTCAATGATATAATGTGAGATTTGCACTTAAAACCCAGTGGGGATCTTTTTTGTTGTTATACCCTTCCCTAAAAAAATATATTGTTTTTGGGTGATTCTGAGCTTCAGAAAATCTTTGATTGTATATTTCCAACATTCCAAAAACAGATAAAAATTGAGTTTGAAGTATAAAAATATAAAATCAGTAATGTTTACACTGATAGGCGTCATTTGCCGTGATGTTTTGAAGCAGTCCTTGTTCACTTATTATTACACTTATATAGTGTCTTTCAGATGACCAATGTCACCTTGCAATTAAAACCAAAACAAAACAATGAATTAGAGAATTGAAATAGAGTAGCAAAATAGAATAGAGAGAAGGTAGGACATTTCAGAGGCACTCATAGTAGAAAGCCTGAACTTAGAGACAGCTAGAAGAACAGGAGAGTGTTTGACTTGAGCAATGGAGCCTAGGGATGTAACAAAGCAGAGAGATAAATAGGTATAAGGTCATGCAAGGTTTTAAAGGTTAACAGCAGGATTTTGCAACAGATGTATTTTCTCTTTGTCTTTCTCTCTCTCGCTCTGGAAAAATAGACAGAGATGAAAATGAAGATAACCCTTGAAAATGTCTAACAACTAAGAGGTACCAAAAAGGGTTCTTTATGCAGTGCCATGGAAGAACAACTTGCGGTTCCCTAAAAAAAACATAGTGTGATGACTTATATACAGTATAAATAATCTCCATATGATGCATATATTCTGGGAAGAACCCTTGAATTGGTATGTTTTATGTGAAAGTTATTTAAAAAGTTACGCTAACAAATCTCTTTATTTCTGCATCTGAACCAAAAGTGACTCCTCAAAGCCATTGCTTATGTAAGAGTGTGCATAACTTAGAAGTAGGTCTTGTAGTAGTTACTTCATAACTCCTAGTAGTTGCTCAAAAAATCTTAATATCAATGCCTGAATGTTAGGTCAGCATTTACTGTTGCTAAACTTGCTTTTTATACTGACAGCATTGTTGATGGTGACTAATAGAATAGGTGCAATACTGCTTTTAACACAGATGTTGAATAAATAGTTGCAGCTAATACCAAAATCAATCCAATATCTTTTCCTTGAAAAAGGAATCTATTAGAGCTGTTTTTAATTTAGAAATTTAAGTCATTCACTTAGGATGAGCATCTCTAACATTAGGCTATCATGCTGAAACTATTCAGTCACTCTACCCCACAGAAAGAAATACACATCATACAAAGTGGGACTTGTTAGAGATTTGGACAGAATTAATTCTTTTCCTCTCACCGGTATCTCCTGATATCATCCCGATACCAATACCTGTTATCAAAACAGAGTTTATTTGAATTCTTTAAAAGAAAAAAAAAGATGCATCTCTGCTTTCTCCATCTCTTTCCAAGTGATAGATAGATCACTTGGAACAAAAACACAGTACAAAAAAACAATAAGGTATATAAAGAATAAAGAATTCCAATAGTAAAAAAGAATATATACAAGAACATATGAATACAGACTATACACCCTGACTGAAGGTAAAAAGGTAGTGATAAATTAGGTAATGTGTAAGAGAAAAACAGGTATCAGCAGATACACAACAGTACTGGAATATTTATTAATAAAAAATAAATTTATAAAAAATAAATAAATGTTCAAAGATTGTGTTTAAGTAAAAGTTAAATAGTGTTTAAATAGTGTCCAGGAGTGCAAATGTACAGGATGTACAGCAAAGTGTCAATAGTGTCTATGAGTGCTGACATAAGATGTCCATGGATAAGTGTTATGGATATTCTGTGTGTTATTGAAGTGTTATGTGTTATGGATATTCTGTTCAAAACAGGGAGTAAGTGAGTGACACATCCTCTCTCGACATCATCTTTCTCTTCTTATCTGCACTTATGCTGATTGACACCTCTCCATTGACCAAGGACACTCCCTATCAGGTGTGTCAGCCAGCATGTAATTGCTATTTATTCAAGGAAAAACTGTGGAACCCATTCCGGAAATGAGCTGCACGCATGGTGCTGGTGGCGTCTAGGTTCTGACGCAAAGCACTTATTGTGTCTACCAGTCTCTGGCTAAGAAAAGTGCTAGAGTAGACCCTAAATATCCCTCCAATAATGCTCCCACAGCTGGGACTTCAGAGGTCTTACCTCAAGCTATGTCGGCAAGAAGGATTACTGGGATTTATAGCATGCTGAACATGAATACATCGCAGTACATGGTAGCCTTCACTGAAGCCCGTGTAACATGTCCCCCCCTAATTGGACGTCGTTCTTGTTGTGTGTTTTCTCCTCTATCTCTCTCCCTCTCTGCTGAAAACTTGCCTTAATGGCTGACGTTGATGAATGCCTGTAAAGGATGCGCTGCAGGTAGGATATAGTTACAGGGCTCAGCGGCGGAGGGCAGAAGACAAGGGGGGAGCAGATTAAAAGCTGCATGGGGAGGGCAGGATGTTTGTATTCCAATGAGGCATGACCCTGAGAGACTGGGGCAGGGCTCTGCATCCCCGCAGCACGGTCTTTGAACACAGGTGAGTGCAGCGCCTGTCCTGCTCTCTGTTAGTCTCTTTGATTTCTCTCTCTCTCTCTTTGTCTCTGACCCCCTTTTCAAGCTTCGCTCTAAATCTTTTTATTTCCTCCTCACTCGTCCACTCACCCTCCGTCCCCGCGTCCTCTCTCCCTTCACTCTGCATCTTTCTCACTTTCACCGGCTCCCTGTCTATCGGCTTTCTCCGGGGAACAGTGCCGTTTCTCTCTGCGGCCAAGCTTTGTCAGCACCAGAGCTTCAGGCTGATGACAGGTGTGGATGGGCGCTCTGAGACAGCATTATCTGCCTGTGTGTTCAGGCTGTTAGTGGGCACTGTTAGTGAGCATCTGTATACTGTGAGCATGTAGAAGAAAGAGCCTGAGCACATACTGAAGTTTCAGTGTAAATTGGAGCACAGTGGAAATGAGACACATTCCAGAATTTAGGGAGCTAAACATTTCTGTAACTGATAATGCTGATGATAATAATTCAAACTTTTCCACTCTCAGTTGTCAATTGTGACATTTAAAAAAAAAAGCAAGTAATCAATAAAATACAATTTGTAGTTGCTGCCAGATTAAAACCTTATAAGCATTTTCATTTTTTAAATGTCTTTACATTGGCCCATATTTATACTAAGTAGGAACACTGATCAGGTTCTATTAGGTCATGTAATTGTACTCAGTTTGATAGAAAAGCTCATGCTATTTTTCATGACAACACTCTTTGTTTACTTTGTGTTAGAACTTCCGGTGCGACCACGGACACACGTTGATACTAATTACAAGCAAAACAAAAACCCAAACCTCCGTATGTCATTTGTGGAGGGGAAACCAGCACCAGAGCATCCTTATCCAGAGAAATGGCTCGGTTATGAAGCTCCGAGGAAGCAGACGCGTTGGGTGCTTGTGAGGCTATCGGTTAAGTAACTGTTTTCAGTGTCCACCGCTATTTGGGCTGTAACGAACACCCACGCAGAGTGGCTCGAGCAGCTGGCTTGACTTGGGTTTAACCGGCTTTCAGAAATATAAATTCACCGTCTTTGTGTGAGTACACGGCTCACCTTCCCAATATGCAGGTACTCATACGCTTCACTACTTGTATAGTTTTTCATTGCCGAACCGTCTACACCCTTCCAGAGTACAAGATAATTAAAAACGTCACCATAAATAACATCAGGCCACCTTTTTATATCATCCACCCACTGTGCCATTAACCTTGAATGAGACAGTGTTGTCCCATTCAAACTTTTTATTGCGTGTCCCACCCAATATCAGAAACTGGTAGATTTCTTCCACCAAAAAATTAAACCACAGAAAAAGCGGAAACTGGGGTAGGTGGTTTTTACCTTTATGGTTTTTGTGTTGAGATACCTGTTCAGAAATATCCTGTAGTCAGCAGATTCACTGGAGTGTCGGGTAGCTCGCGCAAGCTTTAAACGCAGGGTCAGTGATGAGAGCAATAAACAGCAAATTATACTGCAATAAAACGGCTTTAGTATAATGTGTTATAGAAACAGACTAGGAGGGTTTGGGTTAGCTAACGTTTATATTAACTTTAGTCAGAAAGCACTCTGAAACGTAAAGTTACATTACTCTCTGACCACGTCCCAAACTGCAGACCAGGTGTGTAGCTAGCCCTAATTTAGATTTAAATTGAGTCCCAGCACCCCTAAAGATTATGGTAAAAAAACTACTTTTTTCTTTTAATGTTAATTTGTCTCTGAAAAGCTGGAAATGTTAAAATCATAGAGAGTTTATGGCTAAACCAATTATTTTAACAACGAAAAGACCGCCTGCCCCCCCCTGCCTTGCAAAATGGTATGATCCAGTTTCTCTTTTCACGTCGCGCGCGCACACGGTGTCAGTGTTTTATTTGATGGTGTTGTGTGTCTAGTAAGTTTTGTAAAGGACTTACTTTATGATTTAGAACCAACACTTTGCCGTCGTTATCAGCAGTCCATATTTCTGATACACTCTTTGTTCTGTTATTGTTAGCTAGGAGTGACTATCTGACGGTTTATTTGATTTAGCAGGCTAATGCTGCAGCTGGTCTGTTTACTGTTTATAAAGGAGTAGCTGTGGAGAGAAGCTGTAGCTGCTGTGCTGTTGGTTAGTCTGTGTGTTATTAAAGCTAAGGTACTAGAGTAGTGCTGTCTGTATGTGTATTCGATAATTAATGTTACAGAATGAAAAGATATGAAGAGATGATGCTATAACATAACTGTGTGTGTGTGTGTGGTCAGCAGGTCAGCTATAGATATTCAATTCTTATATTCGAGTAAGGCCAATATGGTCTTGATCATATGCTCAGAATCTGTTGATAATCGTAATAATATTGATAACTGATTATTAGAATTGGTGTGTCTATCTAAATTATTCTGATTATTTTGTCATGACACACTCACCAAAGTCTCATGCCCTGAATTTCTCTCATTCTCATCTGGTCAACCTTGGCCACAGAAGCCGAATAATTAATGAGAAAAAATGTGTTAAATTGATATGGATCTATTTATTTTTTTCTTAAATAAAAAACCCAAAAATATCCTTTATTATATTTTACTTTTAATAAAATGTCTTAATACATTGGTAAAATAAGCTTTGTGAACTAAGTTTTTTATTTTTAAAGATTTGTTGGTGTCTTCCCAGTCACAGTGTTTCCCCAACACTGATTTCGGATTGGTGGTCCGAAATGACTTTAAAATGTAGTTTTTTTATTATGAACTGTTCTTATTTGGGTGCCCAGCTATACCTCTAAGCCTACATTCGCCCCTGCTGCAGAGTGCTACTACACTAAATATGTAAAAAATAAAATATAACAAATAAAATAAATAACTTAATAAATAAATAAAGTGCAATGTAATGTTCCAGAGTGTACTGTCTAACATTAATATTAGTCTTCTCTAGTCAGGAAATCTTAACATACATTTATTTGTCATTTCATTTCAGCATTATGCCACCAAAGAAAATAATAATTGTTTCAATTATATATGTATATAATCTTGCATGTATAAGTTTTCTGACAACAGTACCATGTAATGTGGAGTATATTGTTTAGTTTGTAAAGTGATTTTAATTTGATTTATTTAATAATAAACAGAAGCACAGATAATTTTGTATTTTGTTTATTTATTTGCAATTTACCGAATTTCACAAATGTTGTTCTACATCACTAATATTATTTTAGGAGATAGGGTGGTTGATTTACATTAGCAAATGTGTGTGTGTGAACCCCCGCACCCCACCCACCCCACCCCATGTCAAACCCGCTCCTACGCCCTTGATAAGAAGTATGATAAATATGGACCATCATGTGTAAAGAAATTGCTCATATTAACCTGTAAAAATTCTCATTACACTGACTTACATCTGTAAATGTATCATTTTGGGGATATAAGGATTTGTTCTAACAGCAGTGATACAGTACAATGCAAAACTCCCATTTAAACAGCCAAGTAGTAGATATTTGACAGCAGATTAAAAAAAGAGTCTTCTTTAGTTTCTTCTTCATTTTCCTACTTGAACAGCTACACATCCTTTCAGACCCATACAGTCACAGCTCACAGTAGAAAGATGAACAGCTTTCAGTGCTGTCTATCTGTTAGTGATGGTTTGGGTGGTCTACCAGTACTTGTGCCGTTGTTAGGGGTCCTTTGTATCTTTGCATGATTTTGAATATTTATTTACTTCCGTTTCATTCTTCTTTCCTTATGCACGTGTATTATCTAATATTTAATCTCCTTACAAATATCTCCAACTTATACATGAAATGTGTACAACAAAGAGTGGTCTTTGAGTTTTACACAGTGCATAACTTTACACTATAAAATGAGTTAGAAAGTATTTTGTTTATAAGTGTTTTGTCTATATGATTTCGACTAATATGAATAAATCTGTAGGACCTCAACATTATATGAACATATATCGATTGGGCTCTGCTGTAAGTGTGAACGTTGCACTTCTAAATGTTTTTTGTAAAACTTTTTAAATGTGTCACGGAGTTTGGCTGAGTGATCCTATTTGATACATTAGGTTAAGCTTGGCTGCAACATTAAATAAACATGACATGAAGAAACATCATCTTTAACGCTGATGTTTATTTGATGTTGCAGTCAAGCTTTCCCCAGCTCGTTTTCAAATAGGGTAACAGCTCAGCTAAACACTGAGGCACATTTAAAACGTGTTACAGGAAAGTGCCGAGAACCTAAACATTTAGATCTACAGTGTAGTGTTAATGACTTGAGTAGATGTAAAAGTGACCTAGAGAAAACAACTTGAACAGTTTTGAAAAAAGTGGAGTTTAAAAAAAGAAACAACTTCAAATCAAGTTCAGAGCTGGAGCAGAACATTCTAGTGCATTCAGTAACTATCTTAGCAGCTATCAGGCTTCTTTGTTTGGCACTGTTTTTGTCTTTTTAGGGTTCATTTGGTCTAAAATGCTCGGAAGTGAGACATGTGAGCAACTGCAATGCAGTGCAGATGCTGAACCAACAGAGCTCCGTATGAAAGACTAATGTGAAAAAGACTAAGAAGTCAATTATTTTATGCTAAATATAAAGCAGTATATGTACAATTCCTTATCATTTCAAAGTATTCCTAAAGTACAAACTCAACAACACATGTATTTAAGTTAATGGATGTGGGTGACTGTGGAGGGGGACGGGGGTTAAGAGTGAGTGCGGTTGCTCAATGGGACTGGCGTGTTTACTCATTTGTTTTCATTCTGTAGCTTTTCAAATGGTGTGTGTAATGTAAGCTGCCGCAGGGCACGTCCAACTTCCCTCCAACATGCTTCACATGCTTGAGTGTTCTTAAAAACTTTATTCACACAGGGCATTCCTCAACAAGAGCGTGGCAGGCAGGCCTTGCAAGGCTGTAGCATCAATATGTTTAGCTTTTCCCAGAAGCTCTTCAAGTTCATGCCAAGTGGGTAAGACTTTGTTTACTATGGATGTGGCTGGATCCCAAATGACAATTGTTTAGCTTGGGGTGCAGGAGCCAGTATTTAAATTCAGGAGCCAGTATTTAAATTCTGACATGTCGATAGCAGGGACCTATTTGAGATTCAGCCGTGGAAGGGGGGCATGGGAAGACTTGCAGTGGTTCTCGGTAGTTTGTTGACCAAGAAGAACTTATAAAGAGAAGGATTTTGCATTATATGTTCCTTAAAATTAGACAAAAAGTTGAAAATTTAATGAATGATATGCTTCGACATGCCCAAGATCACCCTTCCCTGTGAAACTGCAGTAAAGCATGATCTCCTGTGGCTTATTACTTTAATGTATTACACCTTTTCAAGTGTGACATCACTCCAGAGGAGAACTTTTTGATTGACTTATTTTCTGTAGTGCATAAGTGAAAGCACAAGACACCACGTGCAACTATGCATGAAAATGGTGACCTGTCAGTGGAGGGATTTTCAGTTTTTCATGATTTCTATTTATTTTTCCATATACATCATATACAGACACCATGTGTTTGTATTATTGTGCTCTGTTGTAAGATGTGCAAGTCTTAACAGTCAGGGTTCCCTTCAAAATCCATAACAGCATTTTAATTCTAATGCCCTTTATTAATTTATTTTATTTTTTATTTAATTATTTATTAATCGTTTCTCTTTTTCTTCACTCTCATCATTGCCATAGAGACACAGTCTCCTTCCTAATACACGTGTGATACTGTGTGCTTGTTTTTCCTGTTGCTTGCACAAGCACGGTGCTCTTGTGACATTATACAAGCGAGCACTATATATTGAAATGATTGGGTGCACTGGGGAGAGGCGGTCTGAGAGGGGTGCTGAACTTGTCTCGGGAGTGGAGGATGGATAGCCGGGCTAATATTCCTGCTGGGGTACTTTGTGTGTGTGCGGCGCAGTAAAAGAGGGAGAGGACTCCGGGCGGGAGTCAGGAGGAAAAGTGTGCTGCGGTGCACTTCAGGCCGTGTTTTTCCATCCTCATGCAACACCTCTCAGCACTCGTAAATCTCCTCTTCTTAACAACCAGCATTAAAACGTCACAGATTAAATAGCTGGAGGATGACTCCATTGTTGATGCTAGAGAGTGGAAATCAGTCTTTATGGCTGGTCAGGCTTTTATCAGGAGTGTTTGTGAGATCCCAAAGAACTTGCTGTGATATGCGACGGTGAGAGGGGCAATCTCACTAAATAAGGAATGGCTTTGAGGTCAGTCATTCTTAGTAGTGGCCTTAGTTTTCTAGTTTTTGAGTGCTGCATGGAGGGTGGGCATAAATTGTGGAACTGAAGCACATGCACTGTGGAGGAACTCTCACAAAGCTAATGTATGTGCTTTACTACACTGTACTCTAGAGGGAGATTAGCCTTTAGCTCCATTCTCTATTCTCAGCTCTTTTTTCATAGCAACTGTTGCTAGGTTTGTCAAGCTTTACAGAGTATTGGCAAAATTTCCATTCGAACCACAAATCATCACTCAAGTTTTGTCAGAATGCCTTCCTTTAGAGTGCATTGTAATATTTTTTAATGATATTTATACTGTGTCGTGTAAAAGATTAGGTGTTATGTTAATAAATTACTATTTGCAAGCCGGCAAATTTGTTCTTATTTGTTTCCAACCTGCCCAGATTTGATAACTACAACTAAATACTCCACCAGTGCATTGTTTTAAACTGGAAATTCGACATTATAAAGTAACAGTGGATTACAGTTTCTCACAAGGCTAAATAACATTTTTGCCAACATTCTTTAAAGCTTGTCCACACTTGCTATAAAAGAAAATATTTGTGGGCAGAGGGCACTTCTAATGCAACAGGCCATGTGTTCTTGGTTCTGCAACCTGCGTAAGCACCAAGTGATGCCTGGCAGAAACAGAAAGATTTGTTTATTGACCTATGTTATAACATATGCTATGAAACACTGTCTGCTGTGTAGAGAATCTGGACAAACAGTGCTTTTATATCATTCCTCAAAACATTTGGTAGCACTTTACTGTCACTTTACTGACACTTTCATAACCCTTGTGTTATGCATTCTTATTCAAAAGCAGACCTTCACTATAAAGGCTCCATTAGCCAATTTTGATCAGTTTATGACGCTGCCTATTGTAATATGCATTTATAAACATTTATGTTATGTATTTTTATGCATTATAAACATTTATGTAATGCAGCAGTGCCCTGCAGTGAAGACTTACCAGACGTTTAGTTACAGTAGGCTCAGTTGCCGGTTTAAGCTACACCACTATGAGCAGCTGTTTATGGCTATGCGAGCTATAGATTTCATATGTATGTCGTTATTATTCCATCAGGAAATGTGAATTTACTGTACTTGTGTTGTTTTGTATAATAAGTACCATTGCATGTCTAAACTGAAGCAGACTGTGTCCAACCCCGCCATGTCACCACCTTCCCTCAATTTCATAGTAAAAAAGTTGCACACAAAACTCTTCAGTGCTCTTCAAAAGTGCAAAGCAGCGTGCCATATTTTTTAAATATTTATGTGTTTTGACTTGTTGGGATGTACAGCGGAGGTAAAAAAACAGAAGAATCGGGATTTGTTTTCATTCAGTCAAACATGAAGACAGTCATAAGACAATAAAGGCAACTGGCCAGTTGTAGCTTGTAAAGTGATTACAGCACAGTAACTCTAATAACAAACACATGAAGTGGCTAATACACTTCCCTCAGCTTCCGTAGCACCTCAGTTTATTTTTGCAATGTGGTAAATAGTTACAATGGGAAAGAAACACACTGTCAATCTTGGAAATGGACCTTTTCACTTGTTTGACTAATGGAAAGAGGAGAAGGGAACCGTGTGAATCACTTGTTGACAGAACACAACTCGTTAAGTTTGGTGCCCTTGGACCCTGGGCAGAGTGGAAGTTGTTGTTGGCCAGGTTGCAAACTACCACTGCTAAGGCTATAAAACCTGTAAAATGACATGAAAACACTAGTCAGCGTCTCATGTGTGAGGTGTAAATCAGACTGTTCTGTGGGAAATCCTCAGAGTGACTAATACCGATTGACTTTTTTGGCTTGTTTTAACAGCAGTGGATTCCTGGGGGATTATGCAAAATGTTACAGTGACGTGAATGATGCTCGTGTGCTTTCCTGCAGCCATTGCGTGTGTGGCGATTGTGATTTGTGCCGGGGGGTCAGGAGGCCAGAGCGTGTTTCCCATCATACCACAGTTCAGAGGGCTTGTCCGTGCTGCAGAGGAAATACCCTGCGTGCAAAATCCCACACACACATGCGCACATGGGCTAAAGTAAAATAAAATACAGGCTTTTATTATGAGTGGTACTACATTTTAACGCATCTGTCTTTTTTTCTTTCTTTGCCGTCTGTTTGCCATTACAAAATTCCAGTAACCTTCAGAATGAAAGAAAAATGACTCATCTGTTGTGGAAGTTGTGGATCTCCGGGTTGCACCTAAAGGTTACCCCCAAACCCCAGATTATGGTATTAGGTCATCTGAGCTGTTTGCTCTGGGATGGCTTTTCCGGTTGGCAGGCTCTTGGATCCACAAGGATTTAGCTCTTCCTCTTGTCAGGAGATCCTTTTTAATCTACAAATTTAAATTTTATGTATTTTATTCTTTGACAGTACAAGCATATGAATTACTGCTATCAACTGAGCAACATGTCTCTTTTCAGTATACAGAAATAGATTTATATAAGCATTGTGTATTCTGTATGACTAACGGCTTGTTGGTGTTCAGCTTCTTCAGTTGCACATCATTGATCAAAAGAAAACAGTTGAGTATGTTCCTACCCTGTTTGAACCGAGTAGTTATTGTTTACATTGTGAGAAAACTTCATAATGAAAAGACCTATAGATTTTTTTTTATTTTTATTTTTTCAAAAAATTGCTCAGAATAAAACGTCTTTACGTTAACCTAATATAATAGAAAATGCTCAACACCCGACGACTGGTGAGTGGTACAACAAAAGTGGTGTCATAAGGTTTATGCTACTCCAAGTTTCTGAACAACACTGCAAAACACAACATTTCTACTTGAGCAACTCCAACCAGGCCTGCATAACTCAGCAGTCCGTAGCATTCCACAGCACTCCATAGAGATGTTTCAGTGAGGCTTAGAGTGAGACGCAGCAAACCTGGAGGGATGCTGATAAGCCCATAACACAACTGCATATTGAAATGAAACACATTGCAGAATTGGCTCGTGGAAACCATGAAGATTTAGAAACCTACATTTTTCTATAATTATTATAAACAAGACCGTTTTCATTGGATTTCCTGGGAATGAGGTCATAAGAAAAGCAATAACCTCTAAATCTGCCCCAGTATTTGATGTAGCAAAATCAACTTGAAATGAGTTTAGGTAATCAGTTTTCATGAGTCATTGCTTACATTTAGGTTTTAGTGGCATTCTATTATTTAGTGTGCTTGGGGTTCTAACAGTGTGTCCACTGACTACTAGCATAATTAGGCCAAGTTCTTTTTTATGGAGGGGCCATTATCACTAGCTATAAACAGCCCAGCGTCTCCCTGTCCACTGCTGCACTTAGATATGCTTTTTTACAGGCCTCATGTGCCTGACACACGGCACACACCTGTTTTCCTCCACCGCCAGCGTCCATCAGTGCCCAGTCATGGCCAGCAGACAGCTAGTGGAGCCACCACTGTGGCCATTAGCTTGAAAAAATGTTGGTTTTAATTATTCAGTAGGTTTTTGGTGATAAAATAGCATGCTTTGAGTCATACTGTTTTATAGGACTCTGTACTTTTTATGTATTGGGTTTTGAGAATGCTCAGTGGACCCGTGTAATGTCTAATTAGCACCATTCAATTTTAACAACCTCTACCTTTTTTATTATTTTCTTTTCCTTTTAACTTTGTTTAAATTTTTGGACAGACATTCTTTTTCCATGCACTTGAAAGCAGGCATTTCGGAGCAAGGCATTGCTTAAATACAAGTTTGACTCCTAGGTCAACAGTCTAAATTAATTTTGCCAGTGGTCTGGTACTAGATTTACAAATTGCTTGAATCTACTACTTTGGTATAATACAGAACTATTCCATTACAGGAATCTGTGTGGCTCATTCTGACAAGATTTACTTGGGCTAGAAGTTTATTTTTGTGCCCTATACAAACATATGAAACACATTGACACAAGTACAGCACTATCCTCAGATGGGAACTCTCATTTTCTATCTACGCCATTTTAAAGAAGACTAAATAATACATGTTCATAATCGTTCCTTTAATTTATTATGCCACGGTGTGATGTCGTGGCAAAAAAAGAAGATGTGGGAAATGTTGTGCTTAAAGCAAATGTTCTTTCATTGAACACGGCAGCAAGGAAGAGATCACATTTCTAGTCTTTTTTAGGATAAACTTCTGGTAGAAGACTGGTAGAAGTATTCTGTTTACCAGTCACAGAAAATGAGGAGAGGGATTTTCAGAGCACAGGATTTCAGCTCAACAGAGATGATATGGAAGTAAGCTCAAGACACATATCTTTTCAAATCTTTGCCTGTTTGCAAAGCTGATTTCATTTTAGCTGCTTCACTGAATATGGAAAATCCCCAAGTTCAAGCTCCAGGATGAGTGAGAAAGCTTTATACTGTGTGTAAATTTCATGAACTAACCAAAAAGAAATGGCTCAACAATACTTATTAAAAGCATGTTTTATTGATTTGCATTACAGGTAAAAATGGCTTTTCACTTGTCTGTAAAGGTAGATAGGTTTGATATGTGACTTGGTTTCTATATTTTGCAATTGCAACTGCAATTTAGTGAGATAAGAAACAACACTTCCAAAGGTCTTATATGTTAATGACTGTGAAGAGCAATGGTCGTCTAACCAGGTTTCCATCAGTTCTTAGAAACCGAAACCAGTGACTCAGTAACTCTGTACCAGGGATCCACTGTGTCACTATAAAACTGGAACATACGTCTAACGTGAAAGATGTACATTTCTGTTACAAAGTATAAAAACATACAAATGTTATAAAACATCCAGAAATTCTTACAAAAAACATGTTAATGTCCATCTGTGTTAGCGTGTTAAATACGCAAGCAGAAATTAACATTATCTTTAAGATCTTTTATTTTTTTGATCAGGTCCCCATTTTTATCCCCTGAAGTGAAATTCGCTCTAACAGGCAGAGTTTGGCACTCCGGGTCCCACAAGAAAGTGATTACAGCAAATCTGTAAAAAATCTGCGATACAGTTTTCCTTCTGGAGACTACAGCCAGTCTTGATCCGTTTAACTATGAAACTCAGTGTACAAACATCTATTAAAAATATTGACTAGTCTGAGAAGTAAGCAGCTTTGCATCAGCTGATACAAACACAGCATGAAAGCATCCAAACTTCCAAAAAGTCTTTCCCCCATTGTCATTCTCGGATGTAATGTTTATCTGAGCTGATTACAGAGCCAAGAAATGTCAAATCATTTTTTTTTAGCTGACTACTATGGAAACATTTTGATCAGATCTTACAAGAATGCTGCTGTAATTTGGTGCAAGTGCTTTAAATCACCATTGGTTGATTGATGTGAAACTAAAGTCTTGAAAGCTCACTGGCTTTTCCCAGTCAAAACATTTCCCGTCCCTTTGAAATTCTGCTTCTCTGGTCAAAATGCTGCCCCACTGAGTTTTACTTTAATTACATGGCATGGGCTAAAAGCACCAAATCTGATCTCAGTTTTCAAGGCTTAACTGAGCATTCTGAGTTTTTACACTTGGCTGGAAAGAATTGAGAGTAAATATAAACTGCTACGAGACCTAGATCAGTGTTCTGACTGCACAAGACCAGATGTGAGTAACACCAGCTTCCCGTATTCTGGAAATAGCTGGATTTGCTCATTTTGTCACGAAAATAATTGAACTTTATATTTCATCATGCTGGGTTAAAGCTAGTTTTATTTTGGAATAAATTACCAGTATGTTCACTTAATAAATAGATATTAAACAAATTACATGCATATAATTTTACATATGCACGCGCATAGAGTAAAGTGAAGAGTGAAGAGAGTGAAAAGTAATCTATGACACGTTTATCTTCCTTGACAAAAGTTTGTGGAGCATCAAGTCAAAAAAACTTAATAGTCTACACTAGTATTATATATATTTTTTATATTTAAGGGTAATTTATCTGTATTCTTTAATCATCTTCATGTAGAGGCAGATTGGTCAGAAGGACGTATTGATGGAGGAGAACTTACAGCAGGTGGGAACTGGCTACAACTAAGGACAAAGGAAAAAAACAGTATGTGTGCTATTTATTCCACATATAACTTGTATGGCCTTTGACTAAACTAGATGAACCAATTTAGAGACCTGTTTATTTGTCTTGTTGGGCAGCCTGCTTTCTAAACTACTGGAAGGCATCCTCCAGATGTCTCTCTTCTCTTTCACTCTGGCTCATTTAGAACCATGTATAAAATCATGGGTGGCTTCATAAAAGCCCCGCTGTAACGAGCGGCTAAGTGTAAATAAACAAACACAGAGAAGTCAAGGGCGCCCGTAATACAATACCGACCATCTACTGCTTTTACTAGACTGGCAGGAAGACTGCAAACTAACACATGCAGGGGAGGCTGTTCCCCAACCCGTCCTGCCATGTCCAGGGTGGAGAGTGATTACTCTGGGACAATAGCCTAGGCTGGACCAGACAGACCACCTGTCAGGAGAGAAAAAAAAGCCTTAATCAAAGTGAAAGAATCTCCCAGCATTGCACAGATTAATATAAACCCTTCAGGCGCTTTATAGACTTCTAACCTCTCACTTGGAACTCTTGGGGTTGGGGCACAAGTTGCTCAGCAACATGGGGTTGAATGAGGTGGTAGAAGTGCCTTGATTAAATCTGCAGGGGGTTACGGGTTCGACTCCACTGTACTGAGCTGCTGGCAATGCACGGCAATCCAGCACGTCTCAAATCCTGCACAAGTCTGCCTGGCTAGGAGGCTTTGCTCATTGTGTTTTCTCAGATTAGAGCGATTTCAGGGAGCTTTGTCCACTTTGATTCAGGACATGTGTTGAACTGATGGCCACACCGTGATCATGCTAACAGCGGAAATGTATAACTTGATGTCTTTCCAGTAAGAAGATCAACTTTCTCCTCAACTTATGTTCCGTTTATCCCAAAGTTGGGTCTGCAGAGCAGAGGCACGCCTCAGAAGGAATGCGTAGTTAATGCCACAATCACGCTCAAATTAGTCAGGGTCGCCGAGAAATTCCTCAGGGTTCTTTTAATGGAGTGGGGGGTGTGGAGCTCTGCGCCTGTTAAAGCGTCCACTGAACGCCTTAAAAAAACCCTCTGCCAAACACCCTCAGTGCTGCAGGGCTTCTGGGAGAGCAGGTCCACACACATACACCAACACGATAAAAGGACACCAACGCAGCAAGCAAGCTTCCTCACTTCTGACTTTTATTGATCTGTAGCCTAATCCATCATCCCGGTGCCCAAAAAGAGCTGAGTATATGGGTACATATCCAAAAAATCTCCATGTTACTCCCCACATATTGCTGTTTACACTTTGCTTGTGCAGCTGACGGCTCCAAACTCCTGATTATCTGTTCTTAATGCGGGGCAGAAACCCCCACGCCCCCTGGCCGCCAAACATGATCCCCCACGTTCCAATAGCAGCGATTACCTCATGCACTGCGGTTTGATTTAAGCCTTTCAAGTCCAGATAGGAGAATTTCATGAAGCAGCAGTCATTTGTTGGGGGCTCTGTACTATTGCACATCACACGATTCCCTCTGTCTGCCCCCCGAACTCCTCTGCTCACTTCATGTGCGGAGAATGCAAGAGGATCATGCTGGATGAAGGCCTGTGGAGCCAAGCACAGTGTACAATGACACAGCAGAGACTGCGCGGATCCGCTCTCTGGCTGGCGGCTGATGCTCTGGATGCCTCTCCGGACAGGGACGTGTGAAATCCTTGTAATTGAACTGCGCAAAGGCAAGTGTGCCGGCTTTGATGTCACAGTGATCTCACTTTCACAGCTTCCGCAAAATCCTCATGTCTAGACTGTGCTATATGCTTTGATTAGCTACAGCACTACCCGTTATTTTTTTTTTTTTGCTGGTTCTACATGCAGTTCCCACACATTGGCACTCAAGCCGCTCTCACATTTTCAGTTACCTTTTGCTCGGTGCTGGAGAGGTGCACCTGCCCAACTTCATTTCAGGCTGCTGACGGCTTCTCTCATCAGCCATCGCATAGAATGACCAAATGACCTCACCTTCTCTCCTACGCTAGTTTCCCGCTAGTGTTCTTCCCTGGGATTTATTTTGTCAGAGGGGTGGGGGGGCACAAAGAGGGGCTTTATTCTACCCCCCCATCTGAAGATCAACTCCTGTGGAATTTCTGCCCCCCACATTGATGGCCATAGACTTTTAAAGCAATTTTTTTCTTTCTTTTCTTTTTTTTTAGCTATTTCGCTCTTGTGGCTGAAATCCTCAAAAGCCCTGCTTAGTGTTCCAATTGGAAAATGAAAATGTACTTCCTCCACCAACATTTATAGGGCACTAACTGCTTTGCCCCAAAAGAAGCAGTCCCCGCGACATTCTGGCATTGCTCCCACCGCCCCTACTGCGATTGATAGAGCAGCCGCAAAAGGGGAAACATTGGTCTGCCTCATGTTCTTATAAACATCAACACGCTGCTTAGGAAAAGCAGGCCTCTCCTTCCAGTGCCAGACGTGTAAATAAGCTTCCCTGTGGGAAGAGGGAGGACCACTGCGCTGCGCAGCGCTCTCACGTACACCAGTAATCATTACCATTGTTTATGCTCCAGAGCATACACACAAAAATGCAGGCGTTTGTCTTTATGTGGCCGTTGCTGCATATCAAATGAAAATGCATCTCAGGCCTTCCAGAAAACAAACGGCCCCACAAATTTGCTGGGGATGCAGCCTGTAGCCTCATGGGATGCTCTCATAACGCTGACTCCCTCTAGAGGCTGCGAGCTGCACTGTTCTTTTCCTGGCGCTCCTGGCTGTGGTGTAACTCGGCCCTGTGTTTATCACTGCAGACATACTGCTTAATCTTCCTACCGTGTGCAAAAGTTATGCATTTAAAACAGTGGGTTCGGGCAGCCTTTAGACCAGATGATTGATGGTTTGAATACTAGAGATTTGAGCAGAGGTTTTTTTGGCTATTCAAATCCAGTTCTCTGTTTGCCACTATTGTGCCCCTGAGCAAGACACATGAACCAAAGCACTCTAGGGGTGCTGCACCATGGCTGACCCCGTCTGTGTCTCCTTAACCCTTATGCTTTATCTTTATCTCTCTTTCTGTCCCTGTGGAATACTGGAAATATAAAAGACCAACAAAGATTTAATAGAATCTATATTGTTATGATTCAGGATCCATTGACTGGCTTGATCTGATCTGCTAAACCATAAAATAAGCGACTAAGATGAAATCAACAAAAAAATTAAGCAGAAATTTTCCACCTAAATATAACCAATCATCCTTTGCTGCTCCTTGGTTTTTCGAATTGGTCATGCTACATTATCGAGAGTCCTAATGTTCTCAATGCTGGACTCTTTCTGGTACATTGCGTGGCAACTGGAGAGAAAGAGGCTCTATTTCTCCTGGATTCTTCCCAATGACCACAGCCAATTCCAATCTTGGTGACCTCCACATATGTACTGCAGGCTACACTGCTATTTGAATATGTAAGCCTACTAGATACAGTTACAGTTGAGTCAACTTAGTATGCAGTTTAGGTGGTAAGACTGTTTAGGTGGTACAACCAGTTAGCAATCAGTCAGGATTCTATAATTAAGCACATTGATTAGGATGTGGAAAGAACTATATAAGCCCAATAACACAGTCAATTATTCCTTTTAAAAATGTGCTATTGTTGTTGAGAGTAACGATGCAGTTAAAGCAATAATATTGGTATTTTATCAAAACTTAGGCTGAAGCTGAAAGTTATTTATAGGCTTTGCCAAATATGTCAAATAAACCAAATATGGGGGTACAACAATGGTTCAACTGATCAGTGCATTACTACATGTGTTTAATCTGCTTTTTGCCATTTTTTTTTTATCAATTTTAATTATTAACTCCCTTTTTCTTTTCCTGCTTTCCATTTTTTCCTTCTGTTTCTAAAATTATTTTTTAATTACTTAAACAAATGTAACCATCTTATGTCATATCATTGCTGTCCTAAGAAAACCAATTATTTTCCGGACAGGCCAAAAACATTCATAACTTTTAATATAAGTTGATTAAAACATTTTCTATTTTCTATTTTTTTTCTGTTGCTTTATTTATCATGAAACTTTCACAGGATATAAAGGGCAGCTGTCATATTCAAAAGATATAGAAAAAAAATCTGCAAAAATAGAAATATGTATATTTTTCGCTAGACAACGATTATATCAACTTTTTAGTGCCACATATTAATTTTATGGAGCTTTCTTCATTTGTCTAGGATAATGTCTAAACAGAACTTACAGTAGCATGTCTTTAAAAAATATTTGTCAGTTTATTTGATTGTTTATTTGTTTATTTGAAGTCTGTGTATCTGCAAACCTCATTTCTAAATTGAACTGTGGGACAGGCCAGCTGGATTTGCAGCAAACAGACCTATCAAGCAAAAGTTAGACTACATCTGTAAGGCTTATCGTGATGAACAGACAGAGCATAAGATCATATGCTTTACTGTGGCTTTCTTTTACTACCAGTGCCGGTGGTGGAGGTTGTGTGTGTGGGGGGTGGGGGGTGGATGGGTGGATGAGGTCTGACGTGGGGGGCTCGCCCTCTAAATAAACTTTGGAGTTCAGGAAGGGGGGGAAAGGGACGGCAGAGAGCTGAAGTCATCAGTTATCGAACGAGAGTGTGTTTGGCTCGGTGGACAGAGCAGAGAGACAGAGAGAGAGAGAGAGAGAGAGAGAGAGAGAGAGAGAAGAGAGAGAGGAGAGAGAGAGAGTTGCTCAACCGTGAGGCTTTGAGCTATCGAGATTGCGTCAGTAATATAAAAAAGCGAGGTTATAGTGCTGTTTCATACTGAAGTTTGTTTGAAAGTTGGAGCTGGCTGCGCGCGATGATGCTGACGCGGGGACCTCCTCCTCCTCTTCCGCGCCGCGCGCAATAAAGTGGCCTTCTTCACACCTGGACGTGCGGGGATTTACTGCGCAGAGGATAATCCACGCGTTTTCACGCCCCTCACTACCTTCGGGCTTGGCTTTCTGCGGCGCGCTATGAGCAGAGGACTACCACCCTCGTGCCCATGATATGAGCAACAGTCCCGGGACACCTCCGTGACGCTCGCGCTTCTGCATTTCACCCACCCACCATTCAGTGGCCCGCATGCGGACCGCTTTCAGGATGTTATTGCCCATACGGCCCGGGGCTCATCGGGCCATCGGAGTCTGTCCCGAGCAAAGCCGGGGTAGGAGCGCGTGAGTACGGCGTCGAGGACGTTGAGGAACGTTAACGAGCGAGCATCGTCCACCTCCCCATCCATCCATCCCCCCCTTCCTCCCAAAACAAAAACACCCACCAACCCTAACCCCTGGTTACTATGCAATTACAACAACTGATCTCCCTTGTTCTGATCTTGCACTGGATGGAGGACGCGGACTGTCAGCATACTGCCTCCAGGCACTTGCAGCACAAACGTAAGTAAGCGCGCGCGCGGCTGGATGCGCACCTGCGCTCGGTCGGAGCGCGGCGCGCGGCACAGACTGACTGCACAGCTGCTGCTGATTTTCACTCTTTTTCAAATGTGAGGTTTTAAAACGTGCAGTTTTCAGAGGTGCAACACGTTCAACGTGAAAGCGTGTAACTAGACCGGTTCTACAGGGTGGGGAAAACTAAGAGTGTGTTCAAGGATGTGGTGGACTTTCAAAAGCGTCAGGGCATCCCTTGTAACCCAGCAGTCAAACTGCGCGCAGAGGAGCAAACAAGCTTATTCAGAAGACTTGACTCACCGGCTCCGGGTAAAGCTAGAACGCTAACCGGTGCTTTTGGCTTCACACCATATTTACTCTTATGTGCATAGAAATGTTAGATTTATTCCACTAAAACTGAAAGAAGTAGGTGTGGATTACTCTCAAACCTGGACGTACTGCTGAAAACCGGGCGCCGTCGGTCTCCTGTGCGTAAACCTCACTCACGTACAGGTTTATAGGTAACGAGCGAAGACACGAGGTCGTTTCACAGAGAGAGAGAGCAGTGCCGTGCATGCGTCTACACCGGTCGTGGTTTAGTTGTTGCACTGGTCACTCCCGAGGGCACGCTCCGATTCCTTGTTTGGGTCGCTCTCTAGTGGTCAGTACTGAATGCATAGTAGATCAGCTTCTGCGCTTCTGTCGACCTGCGCTTTGGGGCACTGGTGATGTGCCGTGCACTGGAGCTGTGGCTTCAGATGGAGCCTAGACTGCAGTTGTTTTCCATACCACAGAAATCAAAAGTAGACGCAAAGTAAAGTAAAAAAAAAAATGCGAGAGAAATTTCCAGCCTCTTCGAAATAAACATGCGTTTAAACAGGCACTGGATCCGAGCATGTGTTCCAAAGACCGCGCACAGCATTTCTACAGACGTGAAATTGCGACTCATTGCGCAGTTCAAACACGGGAACATGGCATAACACGAGGAAATGGATAAGTGGAAGGAACGACCATGAGCCGAATTCGCAATTGACGTAAAACATGAACGCATTCTGCTTTAGATTATCCCCGTCGAGAAAAAGAAAAACACACAGAGCACGAGAAAGTCGTGTCGTTTCTGGATGTCCCCCTTTCCCTCCCTTTTCCTCGCGGTAATGCAATATGAAACATATGAAAGTGTAAACCTTGCTAATGTAGTCTCATGACCTGTGCTTGTTAATAATCCTGTGCCAGCAGTGAGAACTGCGGTCAGGCCGTTGTCTTCTGCCTATGTGGTTTGCGGTTTGATGCCCATGAGAGAGATATAATCCTCCCTCAGGAAGCTTGTTAGTTCAATTAACTGCACGTTTCACATTTCTTTGGTTTTAGTTCCCTTATTCGAGTCTCATGCTGGAGGAACATGTCATTTTCACCACATTGCTTTTGATTCATACTGCACAGATGTTGCTGATTAGAAATGAAAGCGGGTGCAAATAACATAAGTTACATCATGTGGACTAACGGCGTTGTTAGTATAGGCTTCTGAGGGCAGCGGCCTGTTAGACCAGACATGAAGAGACGGTCAGATGTGTGATATACATGGTCCGAGGCTGCTAATTGAGGGAGCTGCGATCAGCTGTGACGGACAGATAGATGGGTGAATGACCACAGCCACAATATGAGTTCACAGTGAGTGACCCAGCGGGCGCCTGACCTCAAACGCTTCCTGCTTCCTCGGTTAGTAGTCGTGTATCTACGAGCTGCCTGTGTGTGGACGTTTGCTGATACTATTTTCACATAATCAGAAACAGCAGCACTGCTCTGAGACCACTGGGGCATGACACTCGGATCACATTCAGACTTAAAAATAAAGATGCTGGAAAGGTTTCTGTTGAGTTATGACATAGGAGAACCGTTTTTGGTTCACTGAAGCATGGGCACAGGTCCGCATGTGGACGGTGGGGACATGCAACTATTAAAATATTGCGAGGACAGTATTATCTTTGAATGAACTCATTCACATTGTCTTTGACTTAAAGTCATATTAGATCAATCCGATGTGCCCTTGGGGTGGGTGCTGTTTGGATGTGGGGGGTAAGGGATGGGTTGTTGTGGCCATGTGCAACGTTGAGACCAAAACTCTGCTCTTGTCCCGAAGAAGCTTTCAGTCAATTTTCTGTCAGTTCTTAAAGAGACATTTTTTTAATGTATTTAAGATAAATGAGTGTTTAAAGTGTATAAACACCCAAAAGTCTGAAGTCTCAATTAAAGTCTTGGTGCTAGACCATAACCACAGGAACCTGTATTTTTAAAGTCAAGGAATTGTGTATACGGGCATCTGCAAAAGTTCAGGTGTCCCTCTAAGGTGTCCCTCCACAGCGAATGCATGTTTACACATGTTCATGCAATAAAACTGTTATTTGCTGAATCAGAGGGAAAAATGAAGCAACAAAACTTTTTTCCATGTTAAAAAAAGCAAATTAATAATAAATCCTGCCCCAAATTTAGAGAAATATCTATATTTAATTGTTTTAAGTTTTCCTGTATAGGGTGTGTTAACTTATTTTCACTTAATTTAATCACTAAGAAACATGTCTTTGGTATAACTTTTGCATATGACTTTATACTTGTTGGTGAGTTTTGTGGACGTCCCATGTAAGTGCCCAGATGCAGCACCAATCTGCTCTGTTTCCGTTGTATTGAATCCAGAGTGCTGTAACCATCTACTCCTAATTAATCACCCTTTGTGAATTAAATATGCCACATGCCATTTCAACAATAAGCTAACCTTCTATATTAACTAATTTCTTTTGTTTGCTTCATTTTGACTAATCGTGTTTGTTTGCGTGTGGCCGCCTCACATCATTAACGTCTCAGGAAATGAACTGTGTTCTACGATGACTCAGACCACAAGTCCCTGGGCATGGCTCAGTGCTGTGCTTTAATTCTCGAGGCTCAGACTCTGTTATTTAATTAAGTTTTAACTGTGCTGCTAATCAGTTTGATTCTGGGAATGCTTGTTTTGCGGTCGCTGGGTTTGACCCATGGCGAAACGATTCGGAGAGTTCAGATCTCAGGCGCGCTCATGCTTGGGTTATGCAAGTAGGCCCCAAGCCTGTGGCGGCACGAGGGCAGGCAGAATTCCTCCGTGTTAAGGGTTCTGTGAATTAGACAGCCTTGGCAGGAACGCATGTGGGCAAATGGACAGCAGTTGTAAAGATTGCAGAGATATGTCAAACAGAATATCCATGATCTATGGCAATCTGGCAGCCAACGCTGAACTCGGGGAATAAGAGGAGAAAAAAAACAAATGCCCGAGCGCAGATCTGTGGCATGGAATGCGAGAGCAAGGAGAGAACAGGTTGAAAATACCTCTATGCTTGTATGGCACAGAAGATATAAGCATTCTGGTTATCGCTGTCAAGGTCAGGTAGAGATTTGAACACAGAAAAAAGAGTTTGGTGGCTTTAGGCTTAAGTCTAGTCACTAATGACTGTTTTTCGGAGTTATAGGAGAGAAAAATCATATGTCCTGTGGTGTTTTCAAACTTGTAGATCAAGCCTGAAGTCAAATTTAAGCCTGAAGCCATCTTTGCCAGTTTGTTTGTTTGTTTGTTAGTAAACTGTCTGGTCTTTCTCAAAAATCTCTTGTGGCAACATCAGCTTGTTTTGTAGCCTGCTTCTCTTAAAGAGCTCATATCCTGCATTTATGATCTTTGTGTTTATTTAGTTTCCCCCAAGATCAACTTATAATGCTTGTGCAGTTTTATGTAGGAAAAAACTTGATAATTCGTGTGTACACGACTACTTTTCCTACATATTACTCAGAATTTAACAGGCTGTTACTATTCCTGTTCCTTTAAGCCTACTATATGTAAATAAGCCCTGTTTTGACTGGTTGACCTGTATTGTATTAAAACCTCTATTGGTTGACCTGCTATGAGCTCGAAGACTGAACCGGAACGCAGTTGCCTTGCCCACTAGCCTTCCTGCGTGTTGAGGCCTATGTGTTGAGGTCAGCCTCTCTTGAATTCAGAAACATCTACCATCTGAGCCTCTGACCTGCGTGAAACACATGGAACCAATTGACTTCAATCAGTAGTCTTCTCTCACACAGTCAAGGAGCGCCATCCATTTTTAGGCTCAGGAATTTGGTGAGGTATTTAATGTAAATCAGTCACCTTGGCACGCCACTGTAAGCCTGCACTATTATGCTGATGTAATCAGTGAGCACATGCTCTATTTATCGGGCCGCTGTGCTGGATGCCTGACTGACTCAAAAAACATCACGCTGCCGTACGCTACTACTTTTATAGGGCACATGTCAACATGGAGCACAGGACAGGATAGACAGTAAACCTTTCCATCTGCAATTCCTTTACAAAACCAGTCAGAATTACACTTACGTAGTCACACATACATCTCTACGTGAGTTCTACCATACATAAGCACTGGCACACATGCAGACATCCACCGTGTGAAGAGAATTAGCTGTTTTAACCTGAACATGCAAGCAACTTGGTTACTTAGAGTTAATTAAACGTCCACAGTGAGCGAACTATGAAAGCCCAAAGAGTCAATCAGGTAGTTAGAACTTTCTAGATAGTTGTCTTGAGATCACAACTTAATTGTCTAGTGATGTCAAAATAACGTAGGTAGTTTTCTTGATATCACAGCTTAGTTTCTTGTGATCTCAAGATAACAAAAGTTGTTTTCTTGAGATCACAGTTTACCTTGAAATCACAAGAAAAATATGGTGCTTTCTTAAGATCACAAGAAAATGACTTGTCTTATGATGTTAGTAAAACAAGGTCATAATTGTCTTGTTTGTAATCTTGAGAAACTTTTTTTTATCTTGTCAAGATAACTTATGAGGCCTCATGGCCTCTCTGGGCTTCTGTAGAACAAGAATCGACTTAATTTGATAGCCCTCTAAAAATGTTGGCTGATTCTCAACATCTTGAGAGTTAGGAACAGGTTTGAGGTTACAGAAAATAAAGGTCAATTGAATAAATATTTAGTTAGACATAAGTGAAAAGCAATATAGGCATCTACAAAGCTTCTACAAAGGGCTTGCATCTCATTCTGCAAATGTATAACTTGAAGTTAGACTGTCGCCAAAGAAGGTTAAGGTTAAAATCTGTGGCAAATGACGCCCAGCTTGTAGAGTTGGTTTGAAATGTTTTAGGAAAATACTGAGGTGTATGGACAGTATAAGAACACTTTGCTCATATCCTTGGACTGATCTTTGTGTCCCAATTCATATTGTCTAACAACAACACGGACAGTTTTTCCGTGAATGGAGAATGCAGTGACTCACAGATGTAGACGTAGACACAGGAGCCGATGGAGTGAGGGTGTTTTCTTAACTGTGTCATCTGGCCACAGGGAAGCTCTTGCTCACTCTTTTTTTTGTGGCAGCCAGCTCCAGCCTATTCCCATGGTCTCACCCTGGCATGGGTTGATTTTCACTGGTATCTTTGTCACAGCAGGGCCGGCCTGTTATTGCACTTATAGACACAACTGCTACTGTCCTGGTGTTTGCGTGCAAGCCCTGCTATGCAGCGTGTCTCTGCTGATTAGTTTCTTTGGCAGGAGAATCCACAGGCGAGGGTGTTTCCTGTCATGTTTATTATTACTCTACATTATGGTCATTGTCGTAGCTTTAATTGATAGCCCTGTTCTTTCTTTAGCCAAACCTGGAACCATTTAACTGTACCCAACCTTTCAAAATGTAGAGAGAAGCCATAGTCCAGCTTGTTTAGGGATGGTTTGGAATGTTTTGCTTGAAAATGTTGAGGTACACAGATAGAACAAACAATTCATCCTCTGTTCATATCCTGGGTGTGATGTTATTAAAAGTTATATGAATAGAAGCCAGCGACATGGATTTATGTCAGAATTCAATCCAAACCAGAATGAAAAATATGATAACATGACTTTAGAAAGAATGACTGTGGACAATGATGGCATGCTCTGTAGGCTGACTTGTAACAGTACTATCATTATGGTTTCAACCATGCGGGGGAAATATGAGGATGACATTCAAAAATATGAAAACACATTCTGTTCCTCTGGTTTGGGAAACTGCAAGACTGTATAACTTTAGAACAATCTATGCTTTTGATGGCAACACTGCAAATACTGATATTCTGACAACCGTAAGCATTTCACAGAGGAATTCCAGAGATGTTATTTTCTGCATTATGTTGCAGAGTCTTTCAAAGTTGTTTAAACTTTCTGTTCTAGAGAAACTTACCAAGTCAAACATGTCAATGTTCATCTCAAGACTTTCATGGCTTTAAAAGCCTCATCACGGAAAGTTACTGCATGAACATCACTGAGAAATTGTGAAATTAAGATAACGTTTTGCCCTAAAATATGTATGTTTTTCATTCCGGTCATAGTAGAGATGTATACTTAGTTATAAGTATATTCAGAGTTAGGAGGCAAAATTTTACCAAAAGGAAGCATGTTTGTGAGAAGTGTCATTATCAACATTACATTTAAGAACCCAGAGGACATGTATAGGTTTGGTGGTCATTTTGGAAAACAAATAAAATGTTTATATTTGCACTGTACACCCCTGGTTCCATTCATAGCCACTATAAATAAATCTGACTTGTTAAGTGTCTCTACAGTGCCCAATTTCTGATCACTCTGCATGACTTTATTTACGTTTTATTTACTATTTAAGTTTTGAAAACAAAACATTGGTGGAATTCTTCTGTCAATGTTAACAATAAATGTAATATTTCTTATTATGAGATTGTTGTAGAAATATTATAAGATTATTCATCCTATTTCTATAATGTGATCTCATCAAGTCAAATAATGTTAGTTAGATTTGTGGAATACTAAAAAATTCTACTTGATTAAATAAGCAAAAATATCTGGAAATGATTGAGCAGCCTCATGTGTGAAAGGTTTTGTTTCTAAATGCATTATAGATGACAGTCAGGTGTGTTCATATTCACATTTAAGATTGCCTTTATAAGTGAGATAAAAATGTTCTTAAAAATATGTTATATGATCATTATATAACCCTTATTTAAAAAGTTGGGATGCTGTGTAAAATCTAAATAAATGTAAATAATAACAGAATGCAATGATTTACAAATCATAAACCCATTTTTTTACACAAAAGAACATACAACACATTTAATATGTTGAAAATGATACAATTAACCCTTTCCTAAAATTATTAACTCGTTTAGAACTTGATGGCAGCAACTTGTGTCAGAAAAGTTTTGACAGGAGCAACAGAAAGCTGGAAAAGTAAGTGGTACCAATAAAAACAGCTGGAAAAGCAAATCTCACTGACTGGGTATAAAACAAGCTTTCTAGAGAGGCAGAGTCTCAACAATCAGTGAAAAACTGCAACAATTTCAGGAAAATATTCCTCTAAATTTGCGTACACTTTGGATATCCCACCAACAGCGGTACATAACATCATCAAAAGACTCCGAGAATCAGAAGAAATCCCATGTGTAAGGGACAATGCTGACAGTAAATAATAGATGTTTGTTATCTTTAGGCTCTCAGGAAGCACTGCATTAAACACAGGCATGCTTCTGCACTGGAAATCACTGCATGGGCTCAGGAACACTTCCAGAGATTATTGTCTGTGAACACAGTTCACTGTGCAATCCACAAATGTAAATTAAAGCTGCATCATGCAAAGAAGAAGCCATACCTCAACACGATCCAGAAACCCCTCCATCTTCTTTGTGCCAAAGAAAACCACAGTCTCTCTTTCAGGGAAGACCTTGCATATTTCAGCAAGTCATTGCTAAACCACATACTCCATCCATCACAACAGCATGTCTTGCAGAAAAAGAGTCCGGGTGCTGAACTGGCCTGCATGCAGTCCAAACCTTTACCAATAGAAAATAATTGGCATATCATGAAAGAGAAAATCTGGCAAAGAAGAGCCAGGACTGCTGAGCAGCTGCAATCCTACATCAGACAAGAATAGGACAACATTTCTATCACAACACTCCAGCAGTTGGTCTCCTCACTTCCCAGACATTTAAAGTAGAGGGGATGCTACACAGGGGTAGACGTGGCCCTGTCCCAACTTTTTGACTTGTTGCTGCCATTACGTTCTAAATGAGCTAATAGTTTTCATAAAATGGTAAAAAAATCTTACTTTCAGCATCTAATATGTTCTATTGTAAATCAGCTTTACTTCTATGAGATTTGCAAATGGACATTTTACATAGCGTCCCAAAGTTATTTGGAATTGGGATTATAAATGGATATATGACATTTTGAAATTAATCTTTTCATATTCTTAAATATCTTTTATAATGAAAAAAGTTAACTATACGATCTACATTTCGCTTTAAATCTGCTGTTCATAGAATTTTGCAAAAACTGTAGCTTAACACAACTTCACACTTGTCAGCACACCTGGTCTAATAGTTTAATTATTATTTTGTATTTTTTTGCTTTGTGTTTTTAGGAATTAGCCAAAACTGCACAGGAGGCTGTTTGACCTGCTCGGTTCACAACGGCTGCCTGACATGCCAGCCCAAGCTCTTTTTTTACCTGCAGAGAGACCACATGCGCCAGCTTGGCGTGTGTTTGCCTTCCTGTCCCAAAGGGTTCTTCGGAACTCGCTCTCCTGAAAAAAATGACTGCTCAAGTAAGAATCTAAATCTTTTAATAATCCCATTTTATCTATCTACAAAGTCTTCTACATCTACATTCAGTTATCATTAGTTAAACCCACAAACCACATGCTTGTTATTGTTATTAATTTTAGGAATTATTATTCAGTAACTACTATTTGCTCCATTCATTTGTAAGTTATGTAGTTATGATGGTGAGATATTAAAGTGTGGAATCACTTATGTACCCTTACAGTTTAACACCTTGAAGTCAGGGCTTTTTGTTCTATGATTAGATAACGGTTCTTGCATTAATGCTAAGGCTTCAATATTTACACACCTAGTATCACACTTACATTAACATAGATATCCATACTATTATTTCTTCCACACTACAGTAACAGTGATATCTATACTTAAGTTCTACAGTAATACAGTAATAAGACTTCCATACTTGAGGTCTACACATACATACTATTCTACTCTGCTTATAGAGTAAAAAGATATTCTTACCTAAGTCCTGCCACACTTATACAGTGCCTAGACATCCATACATGCACAGACATCTATAACTGAGCTTTACCACACTTATGTAGTACTATAGGCATTCATACTTATAATGTAATCATATTACCACACTTATACAATAACAGTAACATCCATTCTTGAGTTTCACCACATTAATAATGTATCATGGATATCCATATATAATGTCTATCAGAATAACATACTTTTATACCTGAGATCTACCATATTTAAACACTTATACACTTATACAGTAACATAGACATCCATCACTAAATTATTCTATGCTTATATAGTTAACTGTGTTATACTTTATTGAATTCCACCATGCTTACAGAGTAACATACATACATACTTCTATACACGTGTGAATAAATAAAAATGTTTTAATTGTATGCATGTAGTTATTAAAGCAGTAGACATGCAAGTCCACAAGTTTAAATGTTTAAAAAGTACTCTATGACCTTCCAGAGTGTGGTTCCGAGTGTGAAACCTGCTTTGACAAGAACTTCTGCACACGCTGCAAAGCGGGCTCTTATCTACACAAGGGTAAATGCCAAGAGAGCTGCCCTGATGAACTGGTCCCCAGCGACGCCAAACGGGAGTGTGTCCCTCGTGAGTACCCCA
This sequence comes from Megaleporinus macrocephalus, assembly GCA_021613375.1. Lineage (NCBI taxonomy): Eukaryota > Metazoa > Chordata > Actinopteri > Characiformes > Anostomidae > Megaleporinus > Megaleporinus macrocephalus. The sequence goes on from CM038705.1 coordinate 27,366,377, forward strand.
TCTGACAGTTTACTGTTTTATGAAGAAATATCCTGCAATGACTATATGTCCCCATTTGTAAAGCGTAAGGTCAAGCACTATCAGTTATCAGTCTTGCTGTTGTGTGATGGTGGACGGTGTGTGTTTTTGTGTATTGGTCTTGCAGCGTGCCCAGCGGACTGTGACTCCTGTCTTAACAGCGAGACTTGCACGAGGTGTATGCCAGGGCACTATCTCCTGCACGGTCGGTGTCACAGCGTGTGCCCTGAAGAGTTTGAGCCTAGCGAGCAGCTGATGGAGTGTGTTCCTGCAGGTAAGTTGTCACCAAACACTTTGTTTAAGGTGTGTACACACTTGCTAGATTCACTATAACTGAAATGAACCCACATGCAATCAGTCTGTTAGTGCAGTTTGTTAAAAAAAGCGAGAATGCTGCCATATAAACTCTTTCAAACACTTAGACCCACCGTAAAGGTCAGCGTAAGTCCACTTCCAAATGAACTCTGTGACCTCTTTAAAGTATGAAAGCAATACGGACCAAAGACACCATTTGATAAATCACAAAAGCAGTGGGAAAAGCATGGTGATGCACAAGCTCTTGTGACAATTTTGCTTTCAGACTATAACAAGACATACATAAAACCTAAAAGCTTAGCTAGACCAAAGAACAGTGTGGTATAGAAAGTTTGGTAAATATCAGTGAATAAGCACAACATTGTTGTCACTGAATGCACATCTGAAAATTTGACCCATCTGATTTGACTTTTTGGGTTGATGATAAATATGTGAGCTTGAACACTAATCAAACCAGAACTAACATCCAATCGTGTACACTATATGGCGAAAAGTATGCAGACACCCCTTGTAATTGTTGAGATCTGGTGTTTCAGCCACACTTGTTTCCAATAGGTGTAGTCATGCAATCCTCATAGACAAGCGCTGACATTAGAATAGGCTGTACAGGAAAACTCTAAATGTGGCAGTTATATAGATTTATGAAATGCCTCTCTTAGTTCCAGTGAAAGGTAATGTTTTAGACATAAACACATTTTAAACATTTTCCTGTTCCGGGATTGCTATGGCCCGTTGCACAAAGTAAGGTCCATGACATGGTTTGATGAGCTTAGTGTGTAGAAACTACAGTGGCCTGTGCCGAGCCGTGAACTCAAGCCTACTGAACACCCTTGGGATGAACTGGAATGTTGATTGCAAGTCAGGTCTTCTCCTACACCAGTGCCTGACCTCACCAATGCTCTTTTGACTAAATTGGCACAAATTCTCACATACATACTCTTGTGACAAGCCTTCCCAGAAGAGGGGGGCCTAACTCCATATTAATGGTTTTGTAATAGACTGTCTAACAAGCTCATATAGATGTAATGCTCAGCAGTCTACATACCATAGCCAATATAATGTATAATGTTCTGCATTGGTCCGGACCAAAGAAATTGAACTACTGAGCACATCCTCAAGTCAGAGATCCTCAATTTCTTAATTCATGATTATGCGATTGTGGATGCATCACAAAGTGATGATTATTTTGGTATGTTGTACAATTCTGTTCAATGCACAGCTTTGTTGTTGTACTGTTTGGTTTATACAAACATCCCAAAGATAACCAATCCTAAAATTCCAAAATCAAAGTCTTCATCACAGTGCATCAATGCATTTTCGCTTTAACACACCTTGGTTAGTTAATAGATTGTTAACAAGCCGTTCCTGAGTTTAAGGGAGGGGAATTTCAGCTGGGAAAGCACTTTTCCAAGTCCAGAGTTGGGAAACATGGCTCTAATGCTTTCCTAATCAAAGTGCAAAGTTTGCGTGTACATGTTTGTGTGCGTGTTTGTGCGAGAGGAGGCGAGAGGAGCGAGAGAGAGAGTGGGAGAGAGAGAAGCCTGACCAACTGTCCTGACTGGCCTGTCTCTTGTCTCAGTACACTGTGAGGTGGGAGAGTGGAGCGAGTGGAGTCCATGCTTGCGGGTAGGAAAACCTTGCTTGGGAGAAGAAACCCGCACCCGCAAAGTTGTACAGAACCCCAGCCGCCTGGGCAAGCCCTGCCCGGCTACATCTGAGAAGAGGGAATGCTTGGTCAAAAGAAAGAGATGTGGTAAGTTTCAGGCTTAACCCCATAAAGCCCAAGACCTGCAGGTCCAGGCTTCCATTCCTCACTCATATATCTTAAGCAGAACTAAGTTTGCATTGTGTTATGTGTAAATACTGAATAATAAGCCTCAGGAATTGAAGAGGTTACTGCTTTAAAATCAGCACCTTGAAAATCAAAGGGTTTCTGATTCTTGTGAGCATCAGGGATGCAGAGCTGCCACTGAAGGCCTCTAGCTTTAAATGTCTTTGACCAATTCAGCCTTGTACGAGGCATGCACCTTTTACTGTGCTGAACTAAGCAGCCCAAGAATGTTAAATAAGAAGACTTGCCAGATTTGTTTCTAATTCCACTAAGCCTTTCCTCCCTTTTATTACTACTATAGCAATGAAATAAATAAGCATGAATAATCTTGAATCAGCAGACAGTTCCCATACACTTTATAATGTAATCTGCTTTATCAAAAGAATAGTTGTCGTGCTCAGTGGTCAGTGTTGAAAGAACTGTGAGTTTGTGCCAAATGTTGAAAGCCTTTCGATTTGAAGGGAATCAAGCAGTTTCATACCTAATAAAAAAAAGATTCTGTTTTTTTTATTATATTTTAGGGCAGAAATAGTTTCTAGCTAGAACAAAACAAAAACCTGGAGCGCTTTCAAGGACTTAATGTGTTGTTAAGGCACATGTAGATGATTATGTTTTAAATGTTTGTTTGTTTGGATTGCGGTACGTAAGGTCACAGATTGTGCCTTGTGATAGATAACAGACTAGCTTAGTGACTGCACCCCTCAGTTACTCCCCAAGCCTTAGAGTCCATATCAGAGTCCTCAGAATCTGTTTTAGAATCCGTTTTTTTACTATGGATGTGCTGATAAATACTTTTATGAGATGGGGAGAGTGGATGAAGAGTGAAAAGAGGGAGTCAAGTGGTCACAAGAGGTCCTCTGTGTTGCCACCCACAAAGTCCCTTCTGTTGCCCCCCGCACTAAAGAAAAACACCCAAGCGCATACGCAGACTTTTCGCCTGGTGGGCTTTCCGTGGCGCATTAGTGCGTAGTGAGGAGTCGGGGTGATGTTGATCTGCTGGGGCCGCCGCTGAGGGTGCATGTTACACACTGCAGACGCGGTTATTGACCTCACCCCTGCCTGTGATTACCCAGCTGCCCCCGCTCCTGGAACATCAACTGAGCACTAATTATCTGCCAGGGCTCTGTCCCATCCGTGTTTATGTTCCGCGTACACCAGCGGGGTCAGTGGTCCGACCCCCCGCCAGCTCTGAGTAATCCCAAGCAACCCTCTGACACTGATACATCCTCCCCCTCACACCCCCCCATACACATACACATGCACAGCTTTTCCTCCTACCAGGTCCCTCTCCTCTCCTTTCCCCTACTTCGTTGATCGCTTTCCCTCCAACGCTACCTGACCTTTTCCTTACGCAGCCTGTTCAAGTCTAACACCAGCGGCCGACTCGTCCCCTTTCACTTCGCCTCTTTCAATTTATCAAAAGCCCAGACCTTCTGCACGAGGGCTGCACATGTACGGATGCACAGTTCAAGTGCTACGCACTTAAAAACCAAGATTCTAGAAAGGGGTTTTTGGAGTGATGCCATAGAAGTGATGCAGTTTGTCTCATTAAGAAGTTATTTCCATCCCTGCTTCACTACAGTATAACATTTACTAAACTCTTTTACTGAAGTCTTATCTTTCTTCTCACTAATTAATATTTGTGCCACAACTTTTCCAAAGGCCACAGTTTCATTTTCATTTTAACAAAACATGTACATTGACAACGAACACCTAAACTTTTGCAGCTGTATTAGAAAGGTGTCACTATTACACATACCACACATCAAATAAAAACACTGTAAACAATAATTCTGTAGGTAAACTGGTTTCCTTCCAATTTCACTAAACTTTTAAAACAAGTTAACAGAAAAACAGTCTGCATTTTACATTTAGTTAACTTTTAATTTGATGAACTCCAAGTTTTAAGGCAGCCAGGTTACATAGTTTTGTAAATAAAAAAATCAATATTTTTTTAAAGTGAGTTTTTACTAGAACAGGTCATCTGAGCCAAAAACCTTAACAGGATAGATTTGGGTTTGTCTTAAGGTAGCACTGACTTTAGTTCCACAAAGGCTGATATTTGAGCATTGACAATCACACAGGATAGCTCAAATGTTCCTATATTGATCACCTATGCTTACAAAATATGAATATGATTATAGGAAAGAGTGCAACCTCTTCTTGACAGAAAGACCACCTCACATTGTTATTTTGGTTACATGACACCTACATAAGCTTGTAATGACAACTGACATAAACTAACATACTCATTTGTTTTATGCATTGTCTCTCATAAGGATTGCTTGTGTTGCTATAACACTTATGTCAGGTGACATTGATTTTTTTGACTCTGGGTTGTGTTATGATGTTTTTAGGGGGTGAAATAGTGACATTGCAACAACTTCTAAGTGTGTCTCACAGTGGTACACTGCTGATGATGTGACACCACATAAATCTTGCACATTTTAAAACTCACTTGACCTTAGGGCTACAGACAGTACTCACTTTTGTTTAACTAGCCTGACTTGGCAAGCTCTGGCATATTATCAGCATTATGTCACTGTGACATACACTGAGCTACAAATTAGCTTCACCCCAGACACTACCTAATATCACAGCACAACAGTAAGACTTGACACAGATGTTATGTCAACTTGACATCAGTGTGAATAAGTGTGCCCTCTGTGATGGATCACACCTACTGAAATAAATGTTTATAAATGTTTATGTGGGTTGATGTCAGTTGCCATAAAAGGCTTATGTTGGTGCCATGTAGTGCTTATGAACACTGCTCGACAGTAAAGTGTTGCACTGTTTTGTTGTACTTTTATAAAGATTTATTTAAGTGATACAAAGTAAGGGAACATTTTGTCTTAGGGGGGGACAAAGCATTGTTGTTTAGTGGGCCAAAGGCCAAAAAGACCAAAGAAAAAAAAACATACACATAAACCAAATCTAAAGGTTTAGGAATTGAATAAGTATAAAATATGTGTGTTCTCTTATCAGGTGAGGGGATTGGCTTAGGGTAACTTCTCTTGTGGGCCAAATCAAATGTCCTCACTCGTCAAATTTGAGCAGCCGTTTTCTAGAAGTTCTTTCCAGGCATTCTTCACTGCTGTCCACAGGCTGTCCGTAGTGGTTGGATTTTTCTTTTCCATGTATTTCCCGTCATCGTCCCTTAAATTCTTGCTGGGATTTAAATCTGATGGTTGTGCTGGTCATGTCATCACTTGGATTTTCTCTTTCTCAAACTGGTCCTTCGCTTGATGAGCAGTGTGGCATGTTGTACTGACTTGTTGAAGTATCCAGTCATTTTCTGTGGCTAGAAAGTAGATCCATTCAGGATTATGAAAAACAGTTGCTAAACATCAATGCATGACATATGTGCCTCTGAGCATTTTTTATTTTTTATTTTTTTTTTTTACTTCTGTTTACATGATCCGTGCCCAATTCAAACTTTGCACGCCCTGCATAATGTCCACGGACTGGCCTACCAACGCCACTGAGTTCGAGTTACCCTCAGACCCTCTGCCCCCTCTATTTGTGCCCGCTAGGACAGTCGCAGCGAGGCTTCATAGCCCAGGGCATTCCTCCTGCGGGACACACCAGAGCCTTTAATCCCTGCCTGGCTCCTAACAAAAGCCCCCGGACGAAAGCACGCCCAGCCCCCCGCTGCCCTCTCATTAATGTAATTGCGCCGCTCTGCGCCCCACATCATATCTAGTCTTTAGCCATCTCCAGAAACACGGTGCAGATGATCGCCACCAAAGCCCAACGCAAACGGCAGCCCGGGCCACAAAGCTATAGGGACCCCGAGGTCATATGGGACGTCTTTGTTTTGTCTTGTCTGCAGTCTGGCTCTGTGATAATTACGTCTGGGTTTGCATGCCACTTTCTCTTTCCCTTCGCTTCTCCTCTCCCACTCAATCACCCTTTCTGAAAATTATGAATAATCAATGCCAGATGACGCCTCCTTCTCCTGTGTTGAAATATTGACACTGAGCCGAGAAACAGAAGCGACTCCAAGCCAAGCTCTAGCAGCGAACTTTCTTTTAGGGTTGCAACATGTTTCCGAAGACTCGCGGCTCCGAGCGCTGGGATCCAGCTCGTTTACTGATGCTGCGTGCATGATGAATAGATCCATTTTCACGTGGCTGCTTTTTAAGTTAGACGGAGCACCTGCGAAGTCGCGTACGGGTCCAACTTTAAACGGACTCCTTCTTGATCCCTCATACAAATCATCTAACGAGGCCCTCCATCTGCTCCAGCAGTGGTGACCAGATGCTGAAGAATGTGTTACATCTCTGAACAAAAGTGCCTGCGTAATGATGTCCCATTTGGAACCAATGCATCGCTTGACAGTTTATAGAAATAGTAGACGGCCTTCCAGCTTTGAAAGGGCCCCAGTAAACAGATCCATAATGATCTGAACAGCACCCTGATGGTGTTATGGCTTGGTTCATAGGAAACACAGAGATTATGACTAATCCACTGATCTCTAAATCGTTATGACAAAGAAAACAATGTGTGCAGAGGGGACTTCCTGTGTATAAAGAGCCGGGATGGAGCGAGGGAGGGGACGGCTGTGTGAGTGAGTGGTGAGGATGGAATGAAACTGTGTGTGTGTGTGTGTATTTGAGTGAAGGGTTGATCTCTCACACGACTGAAATGAGACAGCTCTCTCCTAACAATCACAACTGACTCTCGTCTGTTGGGAGGTGTTGTAGAGTTTGCACGGTCGTCCTAAACTGGCCTTAAGCAAGAGATGGAGAGAGAGAGGGAGAGAGAGAGAGAGAGAGATGAGCAGTTGTGTCTCCTCACTGCCGACACTCGCACCCTTCATTATTTCTGTGCGTATTCTAAACAGCCGTGGCTGGTAGGGCCCCGTATCGCTCTGGCTGAACCCCAGGAATGTGTAGGTCAGTGTGGGCTGCAGCGGGCAGCCTGCCCTGATCCCTCCACCAGCAGAGAGAGCAGCGCTGATTAATAGAGTCCGAGCGGAGGGCCGAGAGGGGAGGAGAGGGGGGCTGTTTGTCCACCTCAGCACTTTTCCAATCCTCCACACAACAGAGCTCAGCCTTGCTCCACTCACCCACTGATAAGCCTCCGACAAGAATTGAAGTTGGCTTGCTGCGAGTGTTGAGCAACAGATAAAGTAACATCAACAGAATTTTATTTTAAGGTTCTCTATTTTTGACAAAGAGAAGCAGCGTTTGCCAAGTGTACAGATTTCAAAAAGGAAAAAAAGTAGAAGCCTGAAAAGGGGTTGTTAAGAAAGACTGACATCTTGTGGTTGCTCTAGGAACAGCAGCTGCAAGAAATCATTTCAAATACTGTGTAATATTTGCATACATTTGAACATGTCTCCTAATGTATTACAAATATGATTAATACTTAAATAGATTTTTTTAGGCAAATGTATTCGATATGTATTGACTCAGCTCTGGCCTGTATGCATGTTACAGTTACAGGAATAATACCCAGTTACCTGTTTATGCTACTTGTACATGGTGGTTATTGGTGGTTAAGTAAAAAACAAAGACGATGCAAAAGATCTCATTGGACACAGAAAAACCCAGTAGCTCTACTAATACATAAAATAATAGGTGCTAAATTGGCATTTCAAGAACCCCGTGTAAGGGAAAAGCTGACTGTGGAGAAAAGCTTGGTGGATGTTGACTCCAAGAGTAAGTGGGTAAAGAAACTCTGTTGATTAAAAGAAACTGCAATGATCTAGTAGAATGTATCTTGATAAATGATAGAGAAGGAGATTGTCTTACTGGTAGCCAGTGTAAGGACCTAAGGGCGGGGGTTATGTGTTCCCTTGTTTTACTTAAAGTGAGGACACTCGCATTTTGGATCAAATCAAATTTGATCAAATGAAGCTGTTTGAGTGTCTTTTAAGAAACCATTGCAGTAATCAATCAAACTAGAAAGAAAGGTGTGGATGAGTTTCTTCAGCTCGGGTTTAGTCAGAAAGTCTCTAATCTTGTTGCTAAGGTGATAAAATGCTGATGACGAATTCATCAACAAGGTAATGGTCTCCTAACTTGACTCCTAAAAAATCCCAGACAGCTTTATTTGATTTTAAATGCTGATTTAGTAACTTTCACAAGACTGCTAAATCTGAACTGAGCACATTAGTACACCGAGGTTATCTGCTAGTTCTTTAGATTTTAGGCCTTTTCAATTTAGCTAGGCAGCTAGTCTGTGCCTTTCATTGCTATCCCCCAATACAGTGATCTGTTTTATTTTATATTTTATTCAACAGCACAAAGTTTTGTTCTATCCAGTTAGTGCTGTGCTTAAGTGAATCAAGAGGATCTTAGTTGTTTGGTGAGAGCCAGATAAATCTGAGTATCGTCTACACAGCTGTGGTAAGATAGGATTTGGCTAAGAGAACACATGTATAAATTAAATAAGAGCGACCCGTGAATTGAACCTTGGGGGACACCACAGGTCACTGGCACGTTCTCAAAAACATTATTTTCTATTTCAACAAAGTAGTTCCTTCCTTGTAGGTATAAACTAAACCATTTTTGGACAGCTCCTGAGTCACATTCAAGCATATTTAACATCCTTTACAAAAGTCCTAGTATTAGAATATATGATGATGCTGTTTATCAGGCAACAACCATCTTTATTAATTTTTTCAATAAAACATTAGCATTCAAATCCAATACCAAGTTAATTCAATTAAATTTGGTGTGCTGCTGGGGAAAGTTCATGCAGTTGCTTGGAGTGCAGCTCACAGATAAAGGAGCCAAACTTGTGGTCTGACTAAATTATTGTTACATTTTACCATTTTCATGTTCATCTTTATTCTAATGGTACATCACACAAGTTTTATACAGACAAAAATGAGACTTTTAAACCATACGTACTACAGGTAATGTTATATCTGCATGTGTTTTATATTTTATGTAAACTGTAGGTGATGTTGATGATGATGATGCTTGCTTTAGTCTCCGATATGGGGACATGTCTGTTATAGAATACTACTAACACTGATTGTGCCTCTTTTGCCAGAGAAAAATAAAGGCTCACATAAAGGGGACCGGAAGAATCGCAACAATCGGAAAGACAAGGCAAGCGGTGAGGGCCGTCGAGAGAGGAAGAAGGCTCGGGGGAGGGAGATAGGCGACCGAGAGGAGTCTGAAAACAGGAACCAAACGGAACAGCGCCGCAGACGGGACCAGAGCAGAGACCCTGGAACAGTATAGAGAGGAGCTGCACAGTGATCCCCTCCAATTACACACCCTTATTCCTCTCTTCCCTCAGCCCCTTAACCCCTTACTTTCAGGGGTGCTGCTGCTACCTGTATAATTTAAATGTATACTGTATATGCACAAGAGAGAGGAGGCACTGCGCAGTCGAGTGACCATGAACAGCGTCGCTAAAAAGAAACTCTTCCCTCTGTTTCCCCCTCTGCCCTCAAAGGGCACCTATAGCTCCTCCTATAGCCACACAGAGGGTCTGGCACGGGAATGATACTGAACTCTCTGAACACACAGGCAGTCTGATGACCTGTTGAGTCAGTACGTATACTGCCCTGGTACAGCATCGCTTCATGGTTTGAATGTAGGTTTGTGTGACATCATGTAGAGTTGCTGTTGTATAAACGTCTATATATAATTTTTTTTTTTGCTGAATAAATTAAAAGATGAGCATGCTTGCTGGCGCTGTGGATATTGCCTGCCGATAAGGCTACGACTGCATGATGGACTGGTGAAAATGGACCAGGCAAGATGACAGGCTGTTACTATACATTATCATTATAATGGATGAACAGATATTGGTTCTCCCTGCAATGTTTCGTTCATCTTTGTTCAGTGTCCTCAGAACAAAGGGTAAGATTTGCCTGTCGATAATAACAGAATCTGAGCTTTCGATTTAGCCATCTGACCACAAATCAAAAGCACCTGTATGTCTAATAAATAATAATGTTTGTATGTCATTGAAGTTTTTTTTTGTCTTACCTAAGATTGTGAGAAAGACTACTGAAGAAAAAATAAATTCACAATGTCTGCCTTACATTAACCCTAATGAGAGCACTATGGGCTGTCCAGGTTCTAGGAATGGCTCACTGTGTGTTTCTTACAATAGGGGTGGACACCACAACTACCTGGTTATATGTTGCCCCCTGTTGACTGGAGTATGAATTCGACAGGTTGATTCATCTTACACACTGCTCCTTTAAAACAAGTACAATTATCTGCCAATGGAATAAGACACTTTGACGTTTATCAGTTTATTTAAAAATATATTTTAAAAAATTACCATAAAATATTCTTACAGCAGTCTTATAATGAAAATATTAGATATACTGACAACATTTAAGATGTTTTTACATGCCAATACTTTTTTTTGCAGTGTCTAAGGTTTGCCTCATTAGCTGGAGCTGAAAAACTACTATAGTAGATACTCAAACAGATTTGAGCTATATTAGCCTCATAGCTCATAGCTCCAATGCAAAACCAATGAAGTAAACTTTAGACACAAAACATGTCTTGGCCAATCAGTTATGTTTACAGTAAGGGGGTAAATTACTACTACAGTTGTTTCTAATGTAAAGCCATATCACTCATGTACTACTCAGCACTGTTTGTAGTAGAAATGTAACAGCAGAATTTAAAGGGTATATATTTGTACTGATTACATCACTGTCAGTGGATCTACAATCATTATCATTACTGGGGGGTTCTAAAAATCTTAATGTGCAATGACTTTCTGGTTTGCTTTTTTTGCCCTTTATTTAGAACGGGCACTCTTTCAGCAGTGCCTAAATGGGAGCTTAAAACTCTCTGAAACTTAGATTTATCAATATATGCATAATCAGGTGCTTAAGGGAACAACAGGGAACTATAAACAAGCTGTGACACAAGTAGGTAAAATCAACAGAAGTTTATTTTAACAGACATTACAAGCAAATATATACGCTCAGAGCTCCCTGCGGGGGTTTGTTATTCCAAAATAAATTTCACATCACATCATTCTGAAATTTAGACATTATGGTCTACATGTGATTTTGAAAGATTTAAAAAAAGAATTAATAGTTAATTGCTCTCCAAGGATATGTCTCGTTTGAGATCAGCCACACTCAGTAACACTGGCAGAGTGTGTTCTCAAGATACAGGAAAACTACTCAACCCTTAGGATTGGAACTACAACACCCCTTGGAGCGATTTTACAGTAAGACAGAAAGACGTAAACTTCAAACAGACTGTAGAAATGATGCTGCATACCGAGACAGTGAAACATGCCTTCATTCCGGAGGAGGTTTTAAGAGCACTTACTTTTTTTTACCACCTCGTATTTTTTGCTTCAGCTGAATTTCTACAGACTTTGATGTACCAGAACATCAGATAGCAGTAAAACAGTACTGCATGTCAGCATGTACAGTGACCATGTGAGAAAAAAAAAGTTAAATAAAAAATCATATATACCGAGTTAGGGGAAACACCAGTCTGTGTTAGGAGGAGATCAGAGGCTGATCATAAAGTTGAATCCACAGTGCAAATGTCTTCTTGAAATCCTTGTTTAGTCCATCAAGTGCAAATGCCTCCCCATCAGTTTAGGTGGGGCAAAGTACTGCAAAAGACAGCACAGATTATAACATTAGTGATTGCATTACTGTGTTAATCTATCAGTGTGATTTGTTGAGGAACTGAATTTTAGTTGAGATTAAACATCAAATTATTTGGGCTGGTAAATAAAGGAAAAGGAGACTTTAGAATGGACAGGAGAGTGACTGGGATTAGCATGTTTTTCCCCTTACCCTGAACGTAGTTGATAAGCCTAGATATGCTTGCTCTTTCTGTAGTGAAGCTCTAAGAATAATAGGATTTTGAGTGCCATAGACTTCCTTTACTTTACTTCAGCTACTTTATCCTTGTATCTCTAGTACAAAACTAAAGAAGTGAACCTCAGATATCAAACAAGTCCTGACAGAGGGACCATGATGGAGGTAAGGGGGAAAACAACATAAGTCTTCAGTGAACTTTTTCTTTATAGTTAACTACCAGGAACAGCTACTGTGGTGCAAACATGCGGTGTCATTTGTGAGCCCATCTAGAATCACAGTCAGCACTGGTGACGTCTGTGCATAAAAGGTGAAGGTATCACACAAAGGGAAGGTGCTAGAGGTGAATACAGGGGCAGTGGGTACAAAACCAGCACAGCAGTGCATGACTGTTACCAGGTTAGACAGAAGGTGAGAGTGAGGCTGTGACCCTGCATCGGTTGCTAAACTGGCATCAGACACAACACCAGCAAACATGGATGCATAAGTATGAAGTGCCAGCAGAGGGCGCTCTGCTTATGAAATTCTCCACCAGAATTCCTCTCAGTCTCTTACAGACCTCCATCCATCACATCAGACAACAGCTACCAGTGACAATCCAGACAAGAGAGGAAAGAGAATGCAGAACATAAAAAAAGAAGAAATGATAGCAAAAGAGATGGGTTGACATGTTTGTAAATAAAAAAGCAAAGGCACCCAAAGATGCTCTCAGTATTATTCACCAGGTAATGCAGAAACTATTAAATTAAGTATAACCTTTGCTCTCATAGATATTCTGACGCAATGCTTTAATTAACAATTACCTTTAAGGATGTAGTCTGTGAGAAGACTGGGCACCTTATCACTGTCATCCCTCATAGCCTGAAGAACTGCGTGGAAGAAGAATGGAATGAGGAGACAGCAAAGCTTCACTACCTGCTGCACAGAACTGCAAAGGCATCACTCACTTTTCGTGAGAACTTGAAGATCCTCGACTGACGGGGGGCCTCCTTTCTTCTCATAAGGAATGACTGTAGTGAGATACTGTAAGAAAGTGGCAAAGACACTGGTGAACAGAAGGATAAGGGGAAATATATAGAAATTGTTTTGATATGACTAAAGAAGGGATGGACATAGCTTCTTAGAGAGAGAAGCAGGGGACCTAAAACTGTCGATCTATGGCACCACCCCAGAGAACACTATATGAACCCTATTTTGCACCTTTATTCTGAACCCAAAAGGACATGAAAAGAAGGAATAGACATAGCCACCTGTTTCTCCCCACCACCATGCCCAAAGGTTTGGCGAAAACCATTTTGAATGGCAGTAGAGATGCTCTCCATGCTGAAGCGCTGAGAAGACCAGAACAGGTACAGAAAAGCAAAGAAAGTGAGAGGAGAGGAGAATGAAGGATTTATCACACAGACTAAAGAACGTCCAAGTGGTGAAGGCAGGAAAGTAGCTCTCTAATGTGCCAGGGTATGAGTCTGCATGATTGTGTGGCTACAAAATGGGGTTGTGATATTTCTTGCTGAAGTGCTTCCAAAACATTCGCCAGCACAACATCAAACACCGGTTTCAAATATTATTCAATCTAAACGATCAAATAAAAGTGAATTGTGTTCTTTCAGGTCGTCACGCCCAAATAAATGAAGTCTGTTGTACTAAAACTAGGTTGTGTCCCATATTAATCCACTATGTTCATTTTCCTGGCTTCGATCTCCATCTATTAGGCATGTCTTTCCACTTGATTTATTCCACATCTTCATGTTATCACTCATTTCAGGCTGTCTCCGCATGGGTGCAAACTTACACTCTGTATTTTATTAATCACCAAGCCTTGTTATTGTTGGCTATAGCAGTGTTTTACTATATTCTCAGTTGAATAGTGTGTGGTTCTTAACTAAGGGGTACAAAGTAAGTTAAAACAACTCTGGTACATCAAGTTCAATGACCTGTATTGAGTTTGAGCATTTAAATTAAATCTGAAATTAAGTTGGATGAAGAAATCTGTCTTAATTTGTAAGAAAGTCAACATAATTGAGTGTAGAAATCCTTCCTTTAATTCAATTACGTTCAGTGAAAATAATGACTTTTTATCATCTACCATTGTCCATATGATTCTGATGTCATCATGAATCCCTACTGTGAATGCTTAGCTTGTCCTAAACAATTGTTAACTGTTGTGAAACACACGGGAAGCTTTGTTGTTACTCACACTTGTTGGTAATCTCTCCGTTCTACCGTGCTGGGATCCAGCTCCATTCTTTAGCTTCCTCTTCTTTTTCAAGAGTTCTCTGTGTTCTTTCTGCCGGTTCTGCACATCAATCAATATAGAAATGAAACTGTTCTTCACCTCCTTCTCAAAGTCCAGCTCGTCTCTCAGAGCTAGTTGCTGGACCAGTTCCTCTGAGTAGCGGCGTACAGCAGTCTCCGCCTCCTCCAATAACTCATTCAGCTCTGCAACACTGAGGTTCCTCACTCCTGCAGGCACACACAGTCAATGTTAGACAACAACAACAACACAAGGAACAAACTTAAACACGCAGAAGCAGAACCTGAGTTTAAGCAAGCACTTACTCTCCTCATAGCTGTGGCTGGTGCTCCTCGATCTTTGTATCAGGTCAGAATGACAGTTCTCAGCTTCAATGTCTGGAGAGTCCTGCATCATCTCCTCGATCTCCTCAATCACCTTCGAAGCAATAAACGGTCCAGTAAACATGTTAATGTAAATATCTGTACGGTATGCAAGCTGTAGATGTAAATGTTTGACCTTGATTCTTTAGGTAAAGCACCATAAAGTCTTATATTTTACCACATTTTAAATTGACTGGAGGTGTGAATGTGACTGGAGGAACTATATACACAGTTGTGGAATAAAGACAATAATACAAAAAGCCAAGCCTTCTTTAGAATTTTGTTTTGACCCACAAATTAGTCCATTTGTGCTCAGGTGAAGCTGTGAAACATTCACCTGCTCTGCAGTGAAGAGGGGCTCCTCATTGAGGCAGGACACAATGATGGAGTGCATGTCCATCTGTTCCCTCACCTCCTCATCATCGGACACATCCAAATTCATGGTATTCACCCTCTACAGCAGCAAAGAACAGAAACAGTTTTAGTCCATTCAGCAACTGACTCTCATTGGAACGTTTAAGGGGCAGAGACAGGGATGTATGACTTACCGGCCCATCCTCAATGTTCAGAGTGGGAAGTTGAAGTAAGCGAGCTCGAGACTGACTCCAGTCCACAGGCATGGCATTGCCATAACTATCTGTCAGTGCATTCCAAATCCTAGGACAGTGAGAGGGCTCATTACCAAATGTCTATGAATATCAATCATGCACAGAGTTTACACTGGCTAGGTCACAAGTGCATCAGTACATCAGCAAATCAGTATAGAGTCACTTAATAGTAAATCAACCTAATAATATTTATTAAGAGATTTAGTCACATTATTGGCTCATTTGCTTATTAAATATTTGCATAATGGAAAGGGAAACTAGTATTTTCATATTGTCACTGTTCACTTAAAAATAGTAACTTTTCCAGAGAGGGCAAAACATCCTTAGTTTCAATGCAATTTAATGTAATGAGGTTTCATTCTAAGTGATTTTGGAGCATATTTATTGGTCCACTCATCATGAAACTTTCAATGAATATAAGATGTCATGTTTAAAAGATATAGCTCTATATATGTGGCTCCTGCTCTTCATACTTGCACATAAAACTTTTATTTTTTATTCTTTAACTATAAAAATACTTTTATTTACTTCAACTTATATTATTATACTTTGTATATTTTGTATATATTTTTTATTATTTATTTTTGTTATCTTTATCTATTGGTGAACGGAGGAACAGCAAAGTAATAATTTCATTGTACAGTGTAACTGTCTGTTCTGCTGTACACATGACAATAAAACTCTTGAATCTTGAATATAGTGTACATTAATAACACTACTACTACTACGACTAGCATTATTATCAATAATAATAATAATAATAATAATAATAATAATAATAATAATAATAATAATAGTATGGCACAGACAACATATTTGTGCGCCTAAGAACTGTTAGAATAGTGTTTCTTACAGTCCACTTCTTTCATTGCATCTAATTAATCTCAACCATGCTGAATAAAAATGAATGTATAGGCCAGAAATAATTAAGTGCTGGTCTAAGCTGGTGCTGGGTTAGCTGTTCATCCCCGTGTCCAAAACACATCACTACGCTGGTTTCGCTGGTGACCAGTATCTGTGAACCACAGCACCAAAGACGGTGAAAGATGTACTGGATTTATTCCAAGATGATTAGTAGCAAATAAAATCACGTCAGTTTCTCCTGTATGGAGACATCAGCTCCATTCTCCAGAGTGGACCGGCGTCACGTGACGCCACTCTGGCAGAGAGCTGGGCTACATGAGATGCAGAAACGCTGCCCTTCATTTACGGTACACAGCAACACCAGACAAACAACACAGCGATGCTTTAGGCTCACCCTAGTGTTGAGTAAGGGGCAATGCACAGAGAACATTCAATGCAATAGCAAAGCAAACAGACCGAAACAGCGACCGTTTCGTTTCTTATAAACATCCAGAAACGAGCGGAAACAGATCCAGGCTCTCAGCCCGCTGTCGGCTTTAGCGCTGAAGCGGCGAGCAGCGGAAACATTATCTCCTTCTACCCCCCGTATCATATATCGCCTCGGGCAACAGATCAGCCCCTCCAGCGCTGCACGCTAACCTCCACACGCCTCCACTTACTCGTCGTCTTTTAAGACGCTGTCCTCGGAGATCGCTTTTACCGGCGATACTACTGCGCCTGTAGTGCTGAGATGTCCAAAGCACGCCTTTAACTTTTCGTCGAAATCGATGACCAGCTCCTCCATGGGTCTGACAGCGAGGGTCTCGCCAGAGAGGCCGTTATCAGAGTCCAGAAGGCTCTCCAGCAGCTCCGCCACCTCCTCCACATTGGCGCTAACGGGAGCCAGTCGCTTCTGCTGAGCGGACAGAGGCTCCTGCAGTGCGCTGAAAGCCTGAAGCTCCTCATCAGGCAGCGCTACAGGCGCCGCCATAGCTGCAGCAGCGAGGGAGGACCATTCACGCTTCAAGTGCCCCATTCAGACAGCACAGGAATTCTTTATGACAACAGCACAGCATCACACACACACACACACACACACACACACACACACACACACACACACACACACACACACACACAAACACACACACACACAGTACTAGCCCCTCCCTCTGATTCATACACACTCTGTACAGTCACTGTAACCCACCCATTTACTATTACTATAAGACACTGTAAAGAAATATTCAGCTGAAATATCCTTTAAAGCTTTACAGGCATTAAGCTACTCTCGCAGCACTGCCAGCATCTTACACTAAACGTTTTATTACACATTTAGACATCCCAGCTCCAAAAAATAAGCACAGACCAGCATGAATTTCTAACATGGTCTATGCTGATTTGTGCTGGTTTAGCTGGTCACGCTGACCAATAGCCACATATTTTATTTTGGTGGTGATCAGCTTAATGACTTCCATCGCTGCTGACCAGCGGAACAGCATCAAAAATGCAACATATGCTGGTTTTGCTGGTGACCAGCAATTCTGGTCTATGCTGTTTTTGTTTTTTTTTTTCAAGCAAGGACTGACCATGATTCCATCAGCGTAGCAGAAGACATGTAACAACATTTCGATCTTTAAGTCCTTATTACAGGCAGTGCTACTACCCTTGAGCCTCCGTGAGTAACTGCTCTGCATGGCCATGCCTCCCTTGCTTACACCGACATAAACCAGTAGCAGGATCTTACTACAATATTTTGATTAAAAGTATGTTCATCCGACAATGCCTGGGTTACTTCTTTTAACAGGTAAACAGATTTACAGTATGTTCTGTACAGTATCTTCTGTAGTGTTATTTTCTCTAGATATGCGTACTCTGGGCAGCTTAATGCAACATGATATTTATTGTCATTTTATGCAGGTGGTAATCAGCTGTACCTGTCATCAAAGGTGTTTTTGTAGATTAGTCAGTGTCTGACAGCTCTTGAGGACTAGATGCACAATTTACTTATTTTGGATTGCTGTTAGTCCAGATGACGGTTTAAGGTAATTGCAGCCTATCTGGGTCCATTGTGGTCAAAAATGTTTTTTCCAGGGGTTCCAACCTGTTTCTGACCCATTTGAGTTACCTGTAGCATGTAAACACACTTGTTCTGTCCTGTTTTTGATCTATGCAGAATTGCTAAGGTCACAAATGCCTGTTTTTTTAGACCACTGAGAAAATCAGTCATGCTTTTTGTCATCATGCTCAGGCTAATGCAATTCATTGTTTGGGAAATAAAGACAAGGCTTACTTTAGACCTGTAAAGAATGTACTATCCTGTCTTCTGACACTGTGTGCATTATTCTAAGTTAGACTCATTATTCAATGTTACACCCAAGCAGATTGAATACTATAACAGCTCCCACTCTTCTGGGAATTTCTGTTGTAGGTTATGCTACAGGTGTTGTTTGATGGGGTTTAGCTCAGGGCTATGTGTGGGCCAGTCAAGTTCTTTCACAGCAAACTCACTCAACTGGCCTTCATGGACTTTGCTTTGTGCACTGGGACACACAGTAATGCTAGAACAGAATAGGGTCCCCAGACTGCTGCCACAAAGTTGGAAGCATACAGTTGTCTAAAATGTCATGGTATGCTGAAGTAGAACCACTGACAAATAAGCCCATAGCATTATCCCTCCTTCACCAACCTTTACAGCCAGCGCAGTGCAGTCAGTCAGGCAACGTTCTCCTGGCCCAGACTCGTCCATCAGACTGCCAGATAGAAAAGCGCGATTTGTCAATCCACAGAATATGTTTTCAGAGTTCAGTGTAGAAGTCAGAGTCAGCCGATGGCTGATTTTTGGGGCTATCTAGAAGTTTTCTGCTTTATTTGCTGCTAAAATGTCACAGTATTAATAACAAGTGGATGCACAACATTTCTGAACTTAACATCATTTATTGAACACTGATTTAACAAGAAAAAAATAAATATTTTTATCTGCCCCCCAAAAAACAGAGTATGACCATATTACTGCTGAAAGAGTGTAACATGCATCTCTTTATACCCTTAACTAACAAGTTATTAAGAAGTGCATTGATAAATACTTCCACACAGCTGACATGTTTACTGCAGTTACAGAAAGTGCCTCATGTCATGCTTGGGTTTTTATCGTGTTGTGGGAGAGAGAGAGAGAGAGAGAGAGAGAGAGAGAGAGAGAGAAATAGAAACAGCGTGTGCGATACGAGAGAAAGAGAGAAAACCAGCGCACACGACGCGGGAGAGAGACGCTGATATGCTGTAATGACTAATATAATATCTGGGAAGCTCGGGCTGCTCCGGAGAGACTCGCTGTGTAACAGTAATGTGTTAATGTGTGTATTTCACTAGAGCAGTTAGCTTTAGCCCCGGAGCTAAAGAGTAAAACATCCGCTCTGGTTCACGTCTACGGCCGAAAATAGACATTAGTAACCGCTTCATTAAAAACGTCATTGTTCGCTAGAAATTATTTATTTTTTAACATGTTTGGCGGAACAGTTCCAAAGGTTTCGGCTTGGGGTCCTTCACATGCGGCAGCAGCGCGTTCCTGCCTGACTTTACATCGGTGCTGCGAATATATTAAAAAAATATAAAAAATGGCAAATATCGGACCGATATATCAGCTGATTGTTGATCTCTAGTCCGCTAAGCACCGTGCATGGTGATTTAACTGGTGCCTTAAAGCTCCCAGTGCACAGTTTGTGCGCTGATGTTAATGTTAGAGGAAGTTTGGAACTTTGCAGTTATTGAGTCAGCAGAGCAGTTGCAAATGTTTCATAATACCAACACCACAATACTTATAGCTGAATATCTAAAAGGGAAGAAGCTTCGCAAACTGACTTTTTTCAGTACCACACTGGGTTAAATAAAGACCTTACTAAACACAGTAACATGTACTATTTAAATATTTAAAAAATAAAGTGTTTTGCTGAACAAATCAAATCTTCCTGTCTGAAGGAAAACAGCTTTTTAAACATAATGTTGCACAGTACTGTATATCATCCAGACTTACTGGCATAACGTTTGATCTGGTACCTACTGAAATGTATTTGTTTATGCACCTTCTTTTTCTGAGAATAACAGTACTGAGTTAATGCTGAATAAGGTGAAAGAACACACACAGATTTGGAAAGATCTCTCCAGATTCTTCAAAGTGTGTCAAACACACTTTTAGTATCTTGTCCTCAGCTCAGCCCACAGGTTCTTGAGAGGGTTTAAATCAAGGGGCCGGGATGCCCTGCATAAAAGCTTTAGTCTGCCATCAGTTAATTAATTTTTGTTTACATTTGGAGGTATGTTATTATTGCCCTGTTGGAGGATCTGATCATTACCCAGCCAGATTGTAGTCTTCCTTCTTGTTCAATAATCTTTGCAGCTACAGAGGTGGCATCGGATTGTAGTTTTGGAGATTTGTTGATCCTGGGAAAAAAATCCTTTCATGTCATCCACCTGTGTGCAAAGGCAAAGTACACTTGTGGCTTCTTTCAGTCACAGCTCCAGTTGCTTACCAGCTTTTGTTTCATTTAATGTGTGTCAGTGTGATCTTCTGATTTTCATAAATGACTGAATGGGTTTGGGTTGCACAGCGTCTTTAACCCAGAGGATCAAAGAGTTGTGGATATCAAGAACATTTTATGTTTTTTAATATAATTTAATAACTTATTTTAATTCTTTGTATGTATTTCGGTACGACACTAGGTTATGTATGTGTGGCAGTGGGTTGTGTGTGAGTTTATCTGTGTGTGTATCTCTGAGTTTATCAGTGTATATCTGTGTGTATTTCTGAGTTTAACTCTGTGAGTATCTCTGTGTGTGTGTTTCTGAGTACATGTCTTTGGGTATCTCTGTGTGTATCTCTGTGTATATAATTTGTGGCAGTAGTACTTCTGTGTGTATCTCTGTGTGAAAGTATATTGTGTATCTATGTGAGCAGTAGGTTGTGTATTTCTGTGTGTATCTCTGTGTGTATCTATGTGAGGCAGACAGGCAGTAGGGTGTGTATCTCTGTGTGTATTTATGTAAGATGGTAGGGTGTGTGTCTCTGTGTGTATCTTTGCGAGGTAGTTGGTTGTGTATCTCTGTGTGTATTTATGTAAGATGGTAGGGTGTGTGTCTCTGTGTGTATCTTTGCGAGGTAGTTGGTTGTGTATCTCTGTGTGGCACTAGATTGTGTATCTATGTGAGGAAGCAGGTTGTGTATATTGGTGTGTATTTCTGTGAGGCAGTAGGTTGTGTATCTCTGTGAGGCAGTAGATGGTGTATCTCTCTGTGTCTAGCTATGTGAGGCAGTAGGTTGTGTATCTCTATGTGTCTAGCTCTGTGAGGCAGTAGGTTGTGTATCTCTGTGTCTAGCTATGTGAGGCAGTAGGTTGTGTATCTCTGTGTCTAGCTCTGTGAGGCAGTAGGTTGTGTATCTCTCTGTGTCTAGCTCTGTGAGGCAGTAGGTTGTGTATCTCTCTGTGTGTATCTCTGTGAGGCAGTAGGTTGTGTATCTCTCTGTGTCTAGCTCTGTGAGGCAGTAGGTTGTGTATCTCTCTGTGTGTATCTCTGTGAGGCAGTAGGTTGTGTATCTCTGTGAGGCAGTAGGTTGTCTGGCTCTGTGAGGCAGTAGGTTGTGTATCTCTGTGAGGCAGTAGGTTGTGTATCTCTGTGAGGCAGTAGGTTGTGTATCTCTGTGAGGCAGTAGGTGTATCTCTGTGAGGCAGTAGGTTGTGTATCTCTGTGAGGCAGTAGGTTGTCTAGCTCTGTGAGGCAGTAGGTGTATCTCTGTGAGGCAGTAGGTTGTGTATCTCTGTGAGGCAGTAGGTTGTGTATCTCTGTGAGGCAGTAGGTTGTCTAGCTCTGTGAGGCAGTAGGTGTATCTCTGTGAGGTAGTAGGTTGTGTATCTCTGTGAGGCAGTAGGTGTATCTCTGTGAGGCAGTAGGTTGTCTAGCTCTGTGAGGCAGTAGGTGTATCTCTGTGAGGCAGTAGGTTGTGTATCTCTATGAGGCAGTAGGTTGTCTAGCTCTGTGAGGCAGTAGGTTGTGTATCTCTGTGAGGCAGTAGGTTGTCTAGCTCTGTGAGGCAGTAGGTTGTGTATCTCTGTGAGGCAGTAGGTGTATCTCTGTGAGGCAGTAGGTTGTGTATCTCTGTGAGGCAGTAGGTGTATCTCTGTGAGGCAGTAGGTTGTGTATCTCTGTGAGGCAGTAGGTGTATCTCTGTGAGGCAGTAGGTTGTGTATCTCTGTGAGGCAGTAGGTTGTGTATCTCTGTGAGGCAGTAGGTTTACATGCTCTGTATAAACCATCTCAGCAGCGGTAGAAGAAGAAGAGCGCCGGAAGTCGCGCTCTCTCCGCCGGAAGAAGTGGTGGAGTAGGAAGTTGAAGATGGAAGCCGCGGTGTTTATTCTGTCTCTGGTCGACTGCTGCGCCTTAATTTTCCTGTCGGTGTACTTTGTATCCTTTTCTCTCAGATAACCGTGTGGTCTCGGACTGTAACTCGCCGTTCTCTCTGTTTGTGTGGCGGTTTTGAGACTGTAGTGAGCGGTGGTGGTCGGGGCGGGTAGCTGATCACTGTTAGCTCGTTTAGCTCGAGCAGGCGGGCAAACACGTCCCTGCAGCTCCTTCACAATCTCAGTCGGTTTACAGTCACACCTCAGGCTTAAATTCACACTAAACACATTTAGAGTGTTATATCATTGGTAGTTTTATTTATTCCAAAATCGAGCAAACCGACAGTAAGTCTTTGACCAGGACTGAGGAAACCGACCCTTGCAGCTAGCTAGCGTTAGCTCTACAGCTCTAGTTGAAGGAACTTCGTGCTGTTTTGTGCTGGACCTGAATGACAACGTGTGGATATTAATTAGAACAGTTTCCCTTCTGAGTTAAAGTGCGTGTTAAAATGAAAAACACTGTGTAACTTGGAGAGGGGGTGTCGTTACTGAACTAGCCGGGAAAAGTGCACTGTGTGGACAGTTGTTTATCCTTCCAGCTCGGTTGTTGGACGAGGCACTAAAGTAGTTTACTTGGCCCGACCTTGTAAAACAACGCTGGGGAACCAGTTTGGTTGGTCATGCTGAGCTGTATTGTGACTTTTGTCTAAACATTACTCTTATTTTCTTTTCTACCTCATGTTTCAAGTTACACATATTAACTCTACGTGCAGATTATCACCCTGTCTGATCTTGAATGTGATTATATTAATGCCCGGGCCTGCTGTTCAAAGTTAAACAAAGTAAGTACGTGTGTCCTCAGCTAATCACAACTAAACTCATTGTGTACTTTAAGGCTTAATTGGTAGCAGTAAAGTTTTCCTAGATCAGTGATTTTCAGTTCCAGTTTTAGTGATGATTGTGTTGTGCATGTTTTATGTTTCTGGTGTTCCTGTTCCAATATAAATGTGACAAAATGTGAATATGCAACTAAAGATGGAAAAGATTATTAGGAAATAGAGAAATCATCTGAAAGGAAGATTGGAAAACACTGTGGTTTTCAGTTTCACCTTTCTGTTTCCAAATCTGTTTACCAGCTATTTTTTTCCATTTTCAGAAATATTTTCAGATGTATTGTCTAATTTCTCTGAAAAAAGTAAACTGTTCAAGAACAAAGTCATGTGTCAAAGCAGGGAAACACAAAAATCTGCAAAAGCATTGGTTGTCAAAGATTGAGGTTGAGAAACTTTGGACAAAACGAATGCTAGATGTTGCCATTTCCTGCTATTTCTAAACCTCAACAAAGCTGCCAAACTGTGTTGACATAATTTTACTTGTCATACTGATGTGTTAACTCAATTTAAATCTCTATGATCGCTGATAATGAAAATGTTTATTTCTTTCTGTCAATAGTGGGTCATACCAGAACTAGTTGGCCAGGCCCTGGCCACAGTGTTGATGCTAGTTTCCATGCACTGGTTCATTTTCCTCCTCAATCTACCTGTGGCGTCGTGGAACGTTTACAGGTGACACAGAGCTGTCTTTCTCCCATTTGTGATAAGATTGAGCCAAACCCTTTACAAATTCACTTGCCAAATAATATACTTTATTGCTAAACTCTGTGTATTCTTTACAAGATATGTGAAGGTTCCTATGGGTAATATGGGAGTGTTTGACCCCACGGAGATCCACAATAGGGGCCAGTTGAAGTCTCATATGAAGGAGGCCATGATCAAATTGGGCTTTCACCTGCTCTGCTTTTTCATCTACTTGTACAGGTAAGAAGAAAGTAACATCTGAATTCAGTGTTGTGGTGAAAATTGAAAGCTGAATCAAACAGAATATTTCTGGTTAAATTAAGCTTTAATAAATGAATATCGTAATCAGTTAATGTGATTTCATGCCCCTAATAATCTGATTGTGAACAGGTTTCTTCAGTTCTCATTACTCAAGTGGGCATGCTTTCTTAGGTTTGATAAAGTACTAGAAATCCGATCGAGAGCTGCGTTTTAGCTCAGTAATCACATTTATGCATGTTGTTACTTAGATTTCTTTGTAATTACTTGTCAAACGCTTTAGAACACTACCGGCTGGGGTTGGGCGATATGGGGAAAAAATCTTATCATGATCATTTTTTCCATATCAATCGATATTGATATATATCACGATGTAAATCAAATCACTATTGCCCTTTTACTTTAACTGAGAAATGAAGTTGTATTTTATGTTGATTTGTTTTCTAGATAGACAATATAGAACATTACATAACTGTATTTCAAATATATATATATATATATATTTATTTATTTATTTTTTTTATGCCTGGTAGTGATCTAAAACGTTTGGCTGGTAGCGATCTAAAACGTTTGGCTGGTTTGGCTGTTTTCCCCCCAAGAATGCAGTTCACAGTACTAATACAACACAACATAAAAAAAACTCCTACTTTAATTTTCTGATTAAAAGTTAAACAGTGACTGGCCAGTAATCAGATCTTGTTTTGCCTGTTTAAGGTTTCTTCAGCACGTCCTCCCTGTTTAACCTCTCTGACCATCTAGCCCCCTTGCCCGGATTGAACCATGCTCATTCACTCTCTCTCTGGTTTCAATTTCAGCATGATCCTGGCGCTGATCAATGATTGATGCCCTTCAGACGTAAGAACCTTAACTGCCAAATCATAAACTGTCCGCTGTGTGCCGTGATAGACGACAGTCATCAGTCACGGCCAGAGCCACATCAAGAAAATGCACTCCATCAGACACCTCATTCCCAGCATAAACCCCTCCCCTTACTGTAATAACAGTCCTGCAGTCTGAAAGCTGCACTGGATCAACTTGAGAGACAGGTGTTCCTATGTATTCTTTACTTGTGTATTTGCTACAAAGTACAGCTTTACGTGCTTGTTTTATTTAGCTATTTGTTCAGGTGGCTCTAAAGCGCCCTACATTGATCACATCGTGCACTGCTTCTCAGGGCTGGAGCAACATGACAATCGCACTGACTCATCGGGGTGGCTGATTGGCTTAGAGCTTGTCAGCATGTCATCTTGGCAAGCTTGTCTTAAATATGCTGTCATTGTACATGCGTCCACCTGTCTCCAAGATGGATTTTTTTTTTATCGCTAGTTGCTGGAATACTGTTTTTTTATACAATGTTTTAATGTTAATGACTTAACAAAGTAATTGTGATTTGAAATAGGTTATGTGATGGGATAAATACAGTACGTAATTAATAAGCACATCTTGCGTTTACAAGCATGCCCTACAAGTATATACTTTAAATCACAATATGGTATTTCGTTATGCTTCCTCAATTGTCTGTGTGATGTTTTGTGCTTTATGGTTGCTATGTTTGATCACGTTGGCTGACATCTTTACCTCTGTGCCTTCTGGTTTTCATTTTAACTAATGTATCCATCCATCTGTAAACTGATTTGCTGATTTAAGAGCTATTGCCTCATCTTGGTGTTGTATGAAAGTGTCATTTCAAGGTGTCCAGTTAAAATGAAAAACACTATGCTCAGGGGTAATAAACTGGGGAACTGCTGGCGTACAGTATTAATAGACATTTGGTCGCAGTAGCATTTTCACCTGCAGGTAATGGTTCCACATGTGCTCCAGTTTGGATCTCAGTAATGAGCTTTCTGTCTAAATGAGCCTAGAGCATGGCAACCTAGTCCAGCAGGATCTCTCACCATCCAGAGTTTAGCTCCTGCTGTAATCATAACACAGCTCAATAAGTTAGAGGTGTCCATCCAATAATGACCCAGAATCATCATGAAGATATCGACTCATGATGTATGCTGTGTATGTCTGAGTGAAGTTTGATTTTTAGCTGCAAAACAGTGTAGGACATCATAGGTCTTTTTCTTCTGTCCCTGATTTGCTGGGTGCTTCACTGTTCAGTGATTGTTGCAGAACAAGTTTTTCTTTAGTCTTAAGTTGTCAGACCTGAGAAGTTATCGCAGCGCTTTAATTCAGTGAGGTTCCCAGTCCCACACATTGGGGATGTTTTGAACCTCCTAGGTCATTTGCAAGTAAACTTTGCACATTTAAACCTTTGACAGCTGACATATTATTGCAAACGTATACACTAGGCTTCAGATATAGAATCACTATTCAGTGGGTGGGGATGAATCATACTTAAGTAAATATGATATGCTACTATTCTGCTACTTCAGAAAAGCATAGGAATCAGCAAACAAGTAGTACATTAGATTTGTTTAGAATGGCGAACAGAGCTGTGATAACTGGAAATTGCTTCCTTTAAACAGTGCAAAGAGGACATTCATTACAGAAAGAAAGATGCCCCCCCCCAGGGTTACTAATTGATACTGCTGAAAAGGATACGGTACCATTTATGAACACTGTTGTTAATTCTTCCATTTTGTTTAATAAAGGCCGTTTATGCAGCACATGAGTTTTGCATGTACTCCTAAAGCCATTGATTTCTAGACCTGACCAAAAGCAAGTTCCTGATTGGAACTAAGTTGTGGGACACACTGATTGTCTAATAGTACTGTGTGTGGGATAGAAGGGTTCGAGCAAGGCTACTCAATAGGACATGTATTTAGATCACAGGGGAGATATATTTTGTGTGCTTAAATGAATATGAATTTACAGTGTACAGTATTTGCATTGTTCAACATTATCAACACTTCAATGTTTATCCCCATAATTGTCCCTAACAGGGAATCCATAACACTGTAAATAAAAATTTAAAAGTACATATTTTTTGTGAAATCTTGAACAGAATTTTTAGGAGACCAGTTTGAACTTGTACATTGTACAGTGGGAAGAGCTGATGCATCTGCACCAGTATGTAGTTGGTGTTCTGTCTGTTACCTAAACAAGGGCAAAGTATTTTAAAGAATATAACAAACACAAACATTTCATTCAACCTGAATGGAAATACATACTTTGCTTTCAACTATCACAACAGCTGCACTACAGAATTAAGTCTAAACTCTTAATAGCGTGCTTGTGGCCTGGGTAGCTAGTAGCTCTGTAAGACTAGGTTTAGCAGTCTGTATTTCATTAGCTATACTATACAATACTATACTCAAAATAACTTCAGTGTACATGGTATAAATTACAAAAATATGACATATTCAGAAGATATATTCTGTTAGGTTCTTGTATGAAAAGTACAGATTTTGGTCAGTCAGTCTTGTTGGGTATAAACTAAAAACGTATGTGGAAATGGGATTTTTGTCTAAGGATGTTTAGTGTAAAAGCATCCTGCAGCAAGTACAAACAGTGTGAGTTAAAGGAGGTTCAGTTCATACAATCCAGTTTCATTCTAAAGTTCACTAAACGCATGAACCGTATTGGACGATTGCTTTATTGTCCCTAGATTGATTGTGGCATGTTTGACGATCAGATACCTCTACCACAGCAAGACAGATGCCAACTTGTGCTATTTTAAAACCCTGAATGCTTTATTGAAAATATGCATACGTAAGACTTCTCCTACACATTACATAACAGTACAATCACTTAGAATATTAACACAGTTAAATGCAAAACAGATCCTTCAGAACCTGATGCAAAACAAAGTGTTTGCCCGGTAACTCCACCCTGGGCCCCAATGGATAACGAGCAGGCTCGCTGCCATGCTTTCACGTCACAGGAAAGCAAAAACCAAGCCCTCAAATGAAATACTAAGTCACCGAAGGAAAACAAAAAGTCATTTGCATAAGCAGAACATTAAACATAACGTTGGTGAAATTTCAGTGTTTTTAACGGGTACTAAGGTGTGTGTGTGTGTGTGTCCGTGTGCGCACGCGTCACTCCTCAGTGACAGAACAGGTTTGGCTGGTGAGTGCAGGGATAACCTGTACAGAGGAGCTTCTTACCTGATGCAGGTGGAACAAAACAACAGCATTTGAAGGGAAATGGGACGCTCAGCCTAAGTGATATTCTTGACCAGTCTTATAATACATGCCATAAAATACACACACACGTAGCACATATTACAAAGCAAATCATAATAGGCAAAGTTTCTTATGATTGATGGCCAGACTGTAACACTCCAAATACCTCAATATTTGCACACTACACCTGTGTGTAAAAATGAGTAAAACAATGAGCAAGTATAAGAACGTCACATAGAAAAAAAAATTGTTAAGAGGCCACTTCCCAAGAAATACTTTATATGATAATTCAGGGAAAACAATGAATAAAAGAAAGCATTAATATAACTTCTAGACATAAACAATAATGAGTTACCCCCCCAAAAAGGAGAAAAATCTGACCTTTGTGATGAATAATCATAAATTGTATAGATGAAGCGCATAAAAAAATCAAAGACTCAATAAGAAAACATGGTCAAAAAAAGAACAGCAGACGGACATAAAGGGATTAGCACGTGAGCGTTGTAGTAAACACAAACAGAAAATATGGTTGAAAGTCAAAAACTCCAAGGAACATAATCGGAAGGCCTAATTATGAACTGGCTTGCTTACTTTACCTTTAAACTGTGTGGATCTTGATCGTTACCGACAGCACTGAGCAATCCCCTAAGGCCCTATCTTACACGACACTTGATCTTCTCTCAAGCCAACAGCCACTTTATTCACTGACAAAGCTTACCTTTTCGAGCTTACTACAAAAACACAATCCAGATATGACCAACATCTAGTAGCCATTTACAAAGGAAAAGCACTCCTTGCATTCTTGCATTAAGGATGGTCAATATTTACATGTGCTATTAACTTTATAAGTAGGTCTTATACGCTGCCAGCAAGGATGACAACAGAGAACAAGAAGCATGCTGGTAAGTGAGAACACCCATGGCTTCCAAATCTGAAAGTCATTGTTGGGACAGTCACTATCTGACAGATTAAAAGCTTCGAGCAAGCTCAATTCTTTAAACATTACAGTTCCTGCCTTACCCTGGGCCATGGCAAGCAATGATCTAACAAGAGACATTACTCATCCACTCAGTGTCCAGTTCTTACATACTTACCATCATACACGAATGAGAATCAGTTTGTTTAGAAAACAAAGTCCCGCAATCTTTGATGGAGAGTGGGGAGGAAAAAAAAAACCTCAGGATAATTTTAAGATTTTGCTCATAAACCAAATGGGTCTGATTCCACTGTTAAAAATGCCTGTAAATTCAGTCAATTAAAATTATTTCCAGAGTTTTAAACATGGAAGAAAAACAATATTGTTACATTCTGCTGGTGAAAACGCTTTCTCTCAGGCATACATTCACACAGGTGGCTGAAGAAAAAGAAAAAAAAAAGGTTCATGCGGAAAAAGATATGACGGCCAACATCTAGGACCCCTCCGATATCTCCACACCCCTGCTGCCCTCACTCGCTGCATGGAGAGGGGCTTCTTGAAGATCATACCAGCAGAACTGATTAAAATAATTAAAGGATTTAAAAAAATCTTCACTGAGTGAATATTGTAAAGAACAAATCACACCATCACTACAACTTGAGCCAGAGGCCTTGACTGATTCACAACAATAAATAATAGCAGTAATAAATAATGATTTGATTTGATTTGGTGTGGTTTGTGAAGCCGTAGCTCCTTGGAGGGCTGCAGTGTGGAGGGCAGGACGCTGACGTCAGTTTCCGAGTCTCCTCAGCGAGGCCGCATGATCTGACCTCAACAGGGATGCCACGCAGGTCTGTGGTTGCAGGATAAAGGCCAGCAGCTGGGCAAGCTTCATTCAAGTGGTCCAGCATAGCCTCTCCACTGCTACAGAGGGGGGTAAGCCTCCAGAAAAACATCAGTGTATGTTTTCTACTTCATTAATCCTTAATTTCTTGCAGTGTTTATAGTGAGTATCGCTCTGATTTTCATTCTGCTCCAGAGTCAACATCAACTGTCCATGCTACAGATTTCTAAAGAGAGGGGAAAATGGTCAAGACATTAAGGTCATCAACCTTTTAACTACATGACACCAAACAGAAAAACACCCTAAACAGATTTTTATTTTATCCATTTAACATGACTCACCATTTTATAGCGCGTCTAGACAAAAACTGTGGCACTTACAATGTGAATACATGATTGGTGTGTGTGCTACAATTTCTCATTAGAGTAAACGGAATCTCTTTAGAAATCAACATTCAGTAACGCTTGTCCAGCATCACAGCCACAGCTATAAAAACAAGCTCACGGACAAAGCAAGGATAGATCAACTATCTATAAACAATTTGTACATATTTACATAGTGTGTGTGTGTTACTTGTAAATAATGCTCTTACCACTAAGCCCCTCTGCATCTTGGGCATCACTGAACGGAGCAGGACCCCAAACCCTGACAGTGCCATCATCAGAGGCGCTGGCCATGAGTCCTGGCAACGCGGGGTTCCAGCTCACACAGTTCACAGTGCGTGTGTGGCCTGTCAGCTCTGCAATAGGCAGCTCGCTGCGCTTGTGCCAGATGTACACTTTGTGGTCTGTGGACAAAGAGCATGACACAAACACTCCCTCTATTAGACTGAGCCTGGCTAAGGAGGAACAACAGTGAATGCTTGGATTCAGTGAATGATTTCATTCAAGAACCTGAAAAATGGTTTTCAGTCTTCAGTCTGATTTGTTATACTGAAAGAGCAATTCTGCTGATGTGTCATAAACTTCTTAAATTGTTAAGATGGTTTTGACCTAAAACTGACTTTTTAAAACACATTCATAGCAAAGCAGTGCAAAGCAAGCATAGCAAAACAGTTTTCTTTCGTTTTTTCTTTTTCTTTTTTATATCACTGCAGTGCCACCCTCAACATTACATACGAAACTCCTGAAACACATGAAAGTGCAATGGTTGTTTTGGATAGTAAATTTAAATGGCTTTTTTTAGGCATTGTAGACATTGCAACCACTATCTTTGGTTTGGGGGGGGTTGTTGGCTTGCTAATCCAGTGGTGGTTGGCTGTTTCCGTGACATAGCTGTACTGATATCAGCTTTGAGTTTTTGGATTAAACATTGTCCTCTGGAAGTGCTATTGTCTAGTTTATAAATCTGCTCCTCCACATATCCAAGAACTTACTCAGCTTCTCTTTTGTCTTTGGTTCAAGAAAAGAGCAATAATTTACTCTTTATACAATTACTGATACTGTGTAACAAAACGTTATACACCTCCACAACTCCACAACTCCTAACACTTTAAAAAGCTAGTGAGTGGAATGCTTAGTTTTAATATCAGTATACTGGGGGAAACACTCTGAACTACTCTGAATCTCATTATATGTGTATTTATATGAGTAATTACCGCCTTGCCTTCCAACAAACTGTTATGGCATATTTACAAATGTGGCATAATTACAGTTGCTTGGCTATGAAGGACAACAGGGCAAACCCATGACAAACACTAAAGAAATCTGAATTGTTCAATTATAGATAGATGAACAATCAACAATCATAGATGAACATAGATAACAGCACTCCAAATGTTCACATTTCAATTACTGAATTATGCAGAATGTTTAACAAATTGGTGATGCCTACTGCAAAAGAAAAGCAACTCGCAAAAAGTCCCACAGAAGGCAGAATAATTTCCGTTATGCTGAAAGTGATTAGGTGCACAGTGCGTCAAGTATTCTTACCTTCACTTCCACTGGCAATAAAGTCCTCATTATGGCCTCCAAAGCAGGAGTGGATGGTGTAGAAGCCTTGAGTCACACCTTGGTACTTTCTCACCAGTACTCGATCCTGTAGGTCCCACAGATGAACTCCCTAAATGGAATAAAAGAAGATAAGCAAGGTAAATAACTGATAAATACTGTGACTGTACTAATATAAAAGGCCTGCCTCAAAAGAGCTATACGTTGTATGTTAAGTACCTGAGTTGCAACGTTTAATAGAGCTAATCTGCCATTCTTTGACACGGTGAAAGACATTATTGGGTGATCTTCCTGTACGCTGTGGAATGAAGGACAATTGTGAAAGCAGATTCAGTACAACGTTTCCAGTTACACCAAGCCTAAACATGAAGCACTTACATGTTTCGGTCAGTTAGATCTTCAAAGTTATATCCACGTATACGCTGGTGCGTGTCTGAGGCCAACACAGTTTTGCTGTCACTCAAGCACCACAGGCACTGAACACGAACTCCCTCCCATGAGTCCAAAAGGTTTCCATCTAGATCCTGCTCGTTCAGAAATTTTTAGCACATACAGATGTCAACCAACTGACCAAAAAAGGTTAATTAAATATAATTTATATGCAAAATGGCACAATCTACCAAAACACCAAGGGAGTGGCCACTAAGTCTGCTCCAGAGTTGAATTCCAACCTGTATGTCCAAACACTAATGTATCTTATCTAGTGAATTACAGACTTACAATGACAATGCAGAAGATACCTACACACTGGTAAAACTGGCCTCTCTGGCCCCCAGTGACAAAGCGCTTTCCATCTGGGTTCCAGGCAACACTTGTCAGGCTGTCTTCATGGGACTGACTCATTTTTGTCCTCAGTTCCCCTGTCTGCATGGCAATAGCAGAGGTTTAGGACAAGCACAAGAGACACATCAGTTGTATCAGTATGAAATAAGGCTGCACCTGAACGTTCCAGAGCCACAGCTCAGAGCAGTCATCTGGCCCACAGGCTATCAGGTACGCATCATCTGGGCTCCAGGCCAGGTAAGACACCCCATATGCATGGCCTTCCAGAGTCTTCAGCTGTTTTAGCAGGTGCGTTTCCTGGCAATCCATGGCAGACAATCAGGCACTTTCGTTTCCTCTGATAAAGCTTTTATATTGTCTTATCATGGAAGATTCCTAGCTACAGGATTCTTGCAGTTAAGAAAGAAGTACTCACTGGGTCAACCTGCCAAATAATAACTGTAGTGTCTTTAGATCCAGAGGCCAATTTGGTGCCATCGTTGGAGAATTTACAGAACCAGACCTCATTGCAGTGTTCTGTCAAGATCTGCTGGGTGTAACAAGGGAACTGTTTCCTAGAGATAACAGAGAGAATGCATTTTAGAGGGGCCATCTGTGGAGTTTTCATAGCAGCAATAAATAATATGAATTGGCATTGAGCAAGACAAAATGATAGCAGAAACAGAATAGCTGGCAACCAAGAAGCTGCATGCCAAACATCTCAAGCCAAGACTCATATCAAGGTGGTAGAATCTAAAGAGATGCAAAACATTTCCCCCAGATACAGTAAGAAAGACAGGAGATACTGACACATGAGTAATACTGTACACCCCACATTTACCTGCTGCAAACATGGTCCACCAGCAGAGACACAGAGTCCAAGTTACTGTCCAGTTTGGTATTGTGATATAGACAGCGATCTCGCTGCAGCTCCACTGCCTGACGCAAAAGAGTCTGTAGCCTGCGAGGTGGCAGCATCACTGAAGGGGGCAGATATGCTGTAGAAACGAGAGAGAGAGATGGAGAAAGATGGAGTGGAAGGGACAGGTTGCCAAATAAAGGAAAGTAGAGAGATAAAGCTGATTAAAGACTGTAAGCAGGGTTGGGGTCAATTTCTTTTCAATTCAGCCACTTTAGGAGATGTACTGAATTCAGTTTATTGTCAACTGACATCCACTACTAAGACTTTATTCCTAATACATTCGGGTCTCCTGAATTCAATCTGTCTCCTGAAATGACTGAATTCAAATGATACTGACCCAAACCCTGAACGTGAGAGGCAAAAGGGAATTACATGACACTGATAGACAGGTCAGAAGACAAAATAAAGAAAGAAAAATGGGGGAAATAAGTGTAAATATGGCAGAGAAATCTGTACAAAACTTTCTCACCATAATGCAGGCACCATATTGAAACAAAAACATGGGGTCACATACAGAGCGACTTGTGAAGGCTGTGTTTGTGCGCATTGCACTCACTCTGGAGTTTGTCAAGCAGTTTTGAGCGAGAGGATATTCCTTTTCCCTCCCACTCAGCCTTGGCCCGGAGATCGTCAGAATGACTGCACATCAGATACCTAAGCACCCAACAAATTAAATCATCCAAATCAGTGAATTGTGTGGCATACTAATGTCCCTTTGCACACTTCAACACAATCCAGAAACACGACAGCTTCACCACCAAGTTTATAAATTACTTGAACCAGGACAATGGAACCTATCCCCTATTTGGCCTTTTAGTTTAGCAGAACACAAAAGCATAGACCAACAACTAAGTTGGCCTTTGGAACACAGTTCTGTTTGTTTGATTTTTTTTTTTTTTTTTCTTTTTTTCTGGGCCCACCGGATCGTGACATGATGCTAAATCAAGCACAGGATCACTGATGCACTTAAAATCCACACTGACTCCACTAATTATTACAACTGTTGTTGTTGTTAGATAAACTGTATTTCTTGGTAAGTTATTTATGCATGATAGAAAGCCATCAACTCATAAACAAGCCAATTCTCCTGAGACAAAAAGCAAACAAACATAATATTTTTCCACTGTCGTAAAAAGAAAGATGAAAGGGCTGAGGTGCACAACAGAAGACAGCACCGCTGTACCCGCTGAGAACGTGGATGCGCTCTGTGTTGTACTTCAGAGGAGTCAACTCTGCTCTTAGAACATGCAATGCCTCCAAGACTTTTCCATCTTCTAAATACTCCAAATACTTCTGCTGCAGGAGCAGGAACTTCATCCGCTAAACAGAGGCACAAAATAGATCGAGCATCAAACAACCAGCCAGGTAGGAGACAAAGCGTCAGTACCTGACAGTAAAGGCATTGTGGGAGCATTTTCTCTTACCACAATAGCATTTGGTGAATGCATCAATGTTTTCAGCTCATTGAGATCACTTTCAGCCTGTCATGAAAGCAGAGAATAGAAGTCAACTCGATAGGCTTACAAGTTACACTGGGCTGTTCACTAGGCACAATATAAGCCCAACCCTGAACGGATTTTCCCTATAGGAGATGAGCAACATTTTCAAATGTCAAACATTAAACATCAGACTCCATACCAATAGGCACCAGACCTTATGCTTGACTTTAAAAGAGCATTTATCATGAACAAAAAAATAATAATAAAGGAGTTTATAATATGTAAACACTGTTTAAGATTAAAAAATATATACCATTTACTACCTGGTCCATACAGTCTACAGATATCACAGTAACAAAAAAACCCCAAAAATAAATAAATTATATATATATATGCATATAAGGTATGGGCCCTTAAGTGTAGATCCTGGTTAGCAGCTCAACAACTAGAGAATACAATCCTATTTCTATAAAGTTCCCATGAATTAATTAAATGTGGATTTTTTATTCAAAACAGTTTAAGATATTGGATTTTGACCAGCAAGGTAAATGACAAGACACAAGCTCAGGCTTTTAGATGAATGGGTTTTCGGTACCTTGTCCCATTCTCCTTCCATGACGTGGTTGCGAAACTTGGTGGCAGCAGGATGCTCAAGTCTACAGCCTGATTCCTGCATCAGCAAGTCCACCGTTTGACTAAAAAAAGAGAATGACATTGTATTTGATTAAAATCGACACTGACACAACAGATGGCGTTCTGTAAAGCAGGAGTAAATACTTTTTAATGTAATTTTTAAATACCACAAGATCCTTTTTAATTAGACAACTAAAGTGACTGAGAATTGGCCTCATACATGAACCAGAATAACAATTCTTTAGCTTAAATCCTCAGTGTCTACAGCTCTGCTGCATACATATCTAAAACTGAAAGAATTATGTGACTTCTAAGTTACAGCACCGACACAATAGAGTTTGATCCAGCTGTGTAAACAGCCCTTATAATGTGTCCCCATTTTAAGTAATTAAAATAGGCGCAGCACGCAGTAAACTCAGTGACTGGAGCACTGGCCATTTAACAGCTATTTCAGAGGCCTGTACTGTGAGCAACAGTCTATTTCACAGCATCTAGCCATAATAACATCTTTAGTCTTATAAGCTATAAAAAAACATATCAAAATAAATGCACTCTTAAAAAAAGAACATTTAGGTAAACAAATGGTGTGCTATGTGACCCAGAATAATAATCAGAAAAATACAACTGTCCTCTGCTGGCAGTCCTTTCTCTGTTTTGCAAAATGGAGCCCCCTGCCTCCCTCCTCTTCTCCCCGTGTTTGTTTATCATGCTCCTGCTGTCAGTTCGCATTAGCAGGCTCGATATGACGGCTATCTCTAACGTGTCAATAGATAAAAATCAATCTCAGTACACAGTTGCGTGATCCAACACGAACACCGCGATGTCTTCCTTTTAAACAGCCGAGCCGTTGTGCTGTACTTACTTGAGCCCTAAGCCATGTAGATGCTGCCCTATCAAGCGGATGACATCTTCGTCCGCTTGAGACAGTCGCTTCTTCTTCTTCATGCTGGAACCCGTCTCGGAGACCAATGTCGCAGCGGCCGAAGCGGCAGAGCTGCCCGCCGGCTGAATGCCGTTGTTGGCCGCGGTGACACTGACGGTAGTGGCGCCGTCCGCGGTTGAGGCCAACAGCCCGTTTGAATGCGCTCCGCTGGCCGCTGACGACTCTCCGTTTTGGGCGCTGTTCAGGCACGGCAGCTCCGGCTCTTGTCCCTGTCCTGCCCCGTTAGCTTGCATGTTAGCACCGCTGACTCTGTGCGGGTTACCGTCGAGGGGTCCGGAGCCTGAGCGGGGATACAGGACAGAGGAAAAGGAAGGGAGACCCAAAACAAGCGCGGTTAGGCCTGCGGTCGCAAGAGAAGCCCCGCTCTCTCCTGCTCCCTCCACCGCCCGCGCTCGGGCTTTCTTCCGCGGCGGCGAAGCTCCGCCGGCTGCCGAGTCGGAGGAGGAGGAAGCGGAGGCCAGAGTTAACCTCGCCGAGAGCAACCGTGACAAAGCGCCCGCGTTCTCGGCTTGCGCGGACGAGGCGTCGGAAGTTACAGTCGGTTTGTTTTCGCTCGTGTTGTCTTTTTTCAGTCGGGCTTGTTATTGTTTGTCAGCGAAACAGCTGCAGCACCATGACGGACGTCTGTGCGCAGTGACGTCACCGGGAAGCCCTGAACAACCTTGAGGTTTAAAAGCTACATTCAAGCGCTCCGATAGAAAACACTGTGCAGTTTTAAACGAATAGAAAAAAACTCTTGGTTTTTAGGGGGGTTGGGGGTCCGCTACCAATGAAGCTGGGCTACATTTAATTGTTTTTCTTTGTCAGGAAAGTGGTAAAAGGCGTATCCGCCCTCTCTCCCCCCTAACATGAAATAAGACCGCTTCTCTCGTTTTCTTGTGTAAAATGAGAAAATCGGATATGGATTGATAATGAAATTATCTCTCCATATATATATATCTGAGCTATGTTCGTTGTGCGATGTGACAAGCACAACTAATCATTTCAATGAACCTTATTTGTAATGATTCAATAACACTTCGACTGTTTCTCACGTTTGGTAGCTTGATACGTTGAACGCTGCATTAGCCTGGTTATTATAGTATGGCTGGAAAAATCTGTGTACTTAATGCTTGTCTGTCAAATCAATATACAACCTAATTTCGAAAGCAAGTCTTGGCGAAATCACTGGCCCACCGTGTATTTCTGGCCAGTGCATGGTGAAGCTTATTCCAGGTGGTCCTAAAGCTTATAGCGACTGATACATACCTGCTGGTGGGAAAACACTGGAGCCATCTAGTAATGCTGAACCACAGCCTCAGGAAGTTGTCCACTCCATCATTAAGATTTTTTTAACCATTTATCTTGAGATGCATATTTTTTTTCATTAAATAATCACTCCATTTTAAAGTCATGGGGC
The DNA here is from genome assembly GCA_021613375.1 of Megaleporinus macrocephalus. Taxonomy (NCBI): domain Eukaryota; kingdom Metazoa; phylum Chordata; class Actinopteri; order Characiformes; family Anostomidae; genus Megaleporinus; species Megaleporinus macrocephalus. The sequence goes on from CM038705.1 coordinate 27,404,498, forward strand.
TGGCATCCCAGGGCCGGATTAAACCTAAACCCAGACTAAAAAGGATTTTCAATGGTAAATCACCAGTGGGACTGTAATTTACTCCAAGATTGTTCTTAATCCATGTCTGGGAAAGCAGCCCACGAAGAAATGTGTGTGGTTGCAGTTTCAATCTATTATAAAAGTCCAATGTGTAACAGATTTGTGTAGTATGAATAGTTCACAAACACGAGACACCTACAGATCATTCAAAGTGCCATTTTATTCCCATGTCTAAGGATTTCAAAAATAAAAATAAAATTCAGTAAAATCCTGCATCAGGCCAGTAAGACTGAGCTTTTCCTTCATTCTGTTACAATACATGTGGATTCAGCAATGCTGTCTGTGGTTTCTCATACAATATCCCTGACATCTGCAATAAATTAACAGAGGAAACCATGAGCAGTGCGGTCAGGCACACCACACCAGTCCTATATCTGCTCCAACTGCACAATACTCTTTTGCTAGAATAAAACATATACAATCATAATATAAAAATATGACTTACAGGGATAAGAATGTGGGTTCCTTTTTTTGCAAACGGTATTGAAGAACAGAGCATTGTAAAAGAATAAACTATTGCACATTCATCTAATCTTTTAGGAAAGACTTTGAGGGGAATTATAATTCGAGCTTAGAAACACCCATCCCTCCAATACTGCCAAAAAGTCTTAACCCCGGCTGCACTTTCACATAGTGCATGCATACTGTACACACACGCTTGCATTTAACCTGCTCACAGTGACACGTCAAACACCCCAGTGTAGCATACATACAGGACACGTAATGGTGCTGTGGCACTTGTTGTATGGCACACTAAAAACACTTGTATCTGGGTAGAAAAATGTAGATTGGTTGGAAATGGCTGCAAAGTTCACAAATAAAAGGGAGTAAATACACACACATTGGGAACAGCAGGTGAGGACACACACACATACATACTTGTACATGCACACGTCTGCACATGCACACACACACACACACACAGAGGCAGAGGGAGTCAGTGTGCTTCCCTTAACACACGTTTAAGACTTTTTTTTACTCCAAAAAATAAAAAGATCAAATAAACTTTAGATTTACAATAAAAGTTTCCACAACGATCTACAGAGGAGCAGTTTAAGTCTCAGATTCAAAAGCGTTGAAGTGTGTAATATACAATCGGATTGTAATGAATGACCATTCACTGTACGTACTCTGTGTTTGTGTGTCATGAGAACAAGAGTACGCTTAAACAATGGTTCCTGATTCAGCAGATAAAATATTTCATTAATTGAACAATTCATTCATTCATTCATTCATTCACTGAAAAGGTCTAAGTACAGCATGACCCTGTATTTCTCCAGTGTGACCAGCGGGAATCTCATGTTTCGCTCCATTTCTGAGGTCTGCGTCCCTCTCAATCTGCAACACATGGTCTTACTTTAAGAGGTTTCGTTTTGCATGTGTATGGTGCGTGAGGGGAATCGTTAGGTCAAATGAGTTTCATGTCGGTGTGCGGGTTGTACATGGGTCGGTCAAGAACTGTCCACCACCTGGTGGGGCAGTGTGACTGAGGAGCCATTGATGAAGGAACCCTGTTTTTCCCGTCCTTTCAGAAAATATGTAAGCAACTCCCCTTTTCCCTTCACAAAGATTGGTCCCCTTCTCACAAAACGGAAGCCGTAGTCCTTCAGGATGTTATAGCAATCCTCCACCACCTGGGGGCAGCAGACTTCGCGTTACCAACAATAGTAGAATGACCATAACACAAAAACAGACTCACAGACTCAAAGTCCATGTTCCATACCGGGTTTGCTTAAGTTTATGTGATGTGTTTCTGAATTTAGCAAAAGTGTGCAAGCACCACAACAATATGTCTCATGTCTATGTGGAACAGACAGTTCTCTCTGTTTATTTCCCCATATCTTCATAAATACATGTTTACATATTATAACAGGGGAAACATTCAAAGGTGGGCTATATTCTAAGCCCAAAACTACGTTAATGTGGTACTAGGACAAATAAATACTGTTTGTAGTTGTGTAGAGAGCGCTGTGCTCCTGGACATTGAGAATATGGAAAACAATTGAATACTTGAACCACTTGAACCCACATACAAGTACATAAAACTAGGGGGCAATCTAAGCATCAGATATCTGTTGGCCAATCTGTGCTTAATGCTACACAATCCTCCAGACTACAGAAAGATGTAATAATTTTTGCGTGGTCAAAGCAAATGAAACATTTGCTTCAGAAAAAGATTTCTTTTTTTAGCTCAGCCCTGGCAAACTGTAGTAAAACATTAATTAAATAGATTAGGGTTGCATTGCAACTATAGCAGCTGAGAAAGCCTTTTTTGCCTTTCTTTTTGAAGAATATTTGTGGCCTGATTATAAAACAATACAATTAAAAACTAATTTAATATAAACTATAACAAACATGTTTCTATTATCTTCAGTTGTTTCTGTCACCAAGCTGCAGTGACCACATTTGTAGAGAAGCTTATTTGAAACTATTGTGTACACTGCTGCCTTTAATATGGCGGGGTTTATATACTTGTCGCCACTGATTGGGTAACAACCCTGGCACACCCATTAAACAACAGAAAACACCGGTTTCCACTGTTTGGATGGAACATGTCTAAACATGAAAGCCATAGTAAAACAATGCACAATGTTCTGAGATTGAATGTGACCCAGTTGTTTCACTGCATTGGAATCATCACTTTACAGTGACATCTGGTGGTCAGGGCTAAAACAACCCTGCTAATATACTACAGAAAGAAGAACATTTCCATGGTAATTTACAAAACATTCTCTTTTTCTATCACTTTAGCATCATTTTTAAAGTTATGGAGTCACAGTTATGCAAATCAGATGTTTTGCAGTCACAGATCTGGAGTGTTCTGGAGTGTGGAGTGTGGAGTGTGATCTGGAGAAACACCCTGTTCCCAGACCGGCAGCATTTTAACATATACTAAAACACTTTGAAATGTTTCACTTCATTGTGATGTCACTTTGACTCTAAAGAAAAGTGATTAAATGCTGAGCTTCAAATAAATCAAATTGCTTTGAATCTAAGTTTTCAGTTTGACATCACTACACAGAACCAGAAGGGTGGACTTTAAGACAGGGGGATTAAATGATTTTTGCATTTTAATATATTCCAGCATCACAAAATGTCTAGGTTTACCTGAATGTTCCCCATTACCCCTGTAGACTCCATGCGACTGGCCACATTTACAGTGTTGCCCCAAATGTCAAAATGAGGCTTCCGAGCCCCTATCACTCCAGCCAGAACACCACCTTTATTTAGCCCTGCAGAAAAAAAAAGAAGTAAAGGGAAATTAGCAATTAACGGCCCATACACCATATCAAATCTCCCCTACACTAGAAGACTGTCCACTTACCAATGCGAAGCATGAAGTTGTTAAATGACTGATAGTTGATGTTCATAAGCGTAACCTTCATGGCCAGAGCAAAATCTGCCAGATCAGCCAAGTGCTGCCAGCGCTCTCTATCAGACAGTTCCTCCTTCTGTTGAATAGGAAAAATGTCAGGTTGATCACTGGACATCAGCACCATCAAAAGGCTCATCAACATCACAGCTGCATTAGGGTGCAATGACTATTCTGGCTTCATTACCTTCATGCAAGCATAGCCATTAGTGTTGTTGTCAGGAGTGACCCCAGATGCTGCCATATAAGTGCTGCCAATAGTTTTAATTTTGGTAATGCAGCGAAACTGAGGTTCATCCAGAAGCTGTGAAGGACAAATGAGAAGACACGGTCATACAAAATCTTCTAACTCGATTTCTTTCATGTTTTATGTGAATAAGTGGAAAAATAGTGGACAAATGCTCCAAAGTTTTCTAGTAAAATCCCAACATATTTTAAATTTTTTTCAAGGTTTTATGTGACTATAAGGTTTTATTTGCTAAACAAGCAGAATCTGGACAAAACGATGATACAAATATTACTTACACTGTCAAAGTCAGAGATGATTTCATTGAGGAACCTGAGGCACTCAATGCCCCCATTGTTGATGCTCTCCTCCGTGTAGAAGTCAGAGAAATTAGGAATAGAGGCAAACATCACCCCGATCTCATCATAGGACTGACTATACAGTTCCTGTTAACAGTGAAATGAAGCATAAAGCAGACTGCACGGTTTTTGCAACTGAGCTATGTCTATCCTAAACTGCTAAGAAGGACTTTCATACCTCGTCCCTCTTCTTGGAGCCCAGGAAGTGGCGTGCAACGTGCTCTGGAAGCATGTTGGTGACTAAAGCCTCGTTCCAACGCCTCATCTCATACACCTTCTCCTTCTGCTCATGTACCTCGATTTTCCACAGGAACAGTGTGCGAGCCAGTTTCTCCACCTGAAAGAAAGAGAGAGAAAAAGCAAACAACAATGTAAAAGAAAGAAATTTAAGACAAACTTTTAAAAACAAAGGTTCCTCTGTGGTTCACATTTAAAAAAATGTTTTGTTGAGGAACAACTGAAATGTTTTTAAGTTCTTAAACAAAGGTGCTTATTGTGTGGCAAAGATCCTCCAAAGATCTCTTTTTGGCAACAGTGAAAGAAGGAAAGACAAAGAAAGGACAGCACTGAATATCCGGGCAATTACGTACATGTCGGGCAAAGTAGTAGAAGCTGACCATCATGATGAAGATCATCACAGTCATTGTATATTTAGAGGGCACAAGGTATACTCTGCACAGAAACATAACAAAAACAGTACACAGTTTAGAAAGGGATAGGTTTCTACACAGCGCTGCATCAACTCTCACTACTCACTAAGTATGTACCTGTACTCCTCATAGCGCACCAGATCATACTGGTCAAAGATGTCCCTCCAGCTGTAGATGTTGACTATACCTGTGGCCACGGTGATCAGCAACATAAGTGTGAGCTTGACCATGTGGCTCACCTGCACCAGCATGGTAGTGGCTATCAGTGCTAGCACGGCAACGTAGCTGTAGTATTTGGGGTTCTCCAGACAGCCCCCCTGTTCAACTGGGGCAGGAGAACTTTCCACGACTGTGTTTGTAGGGGGGGGCTGAGGTGGCCGACAGCTTAGCTACAAGAGCGGACATCAGAAGTGAGAGACTCAGTTAATGTGGAAAATAACAGATTTCAACTAGCATCATAGCAGCGCCAGATGCCCATTACATTAACATTAATGGTTAATTTCCGGCTGTGCTGCCTAGCAACGTTGAGTATTTACCAGGGCTGCCCCAATTAATCAAATAAACCAGATTATTCAATAAAAAAAACATTACATTTACCTTCACAATGATTTAGAAAGGTTAAACCAACAAAGCCTTCTGGATTCATTAATATATGTACTGTATATATGTTGCATCTTTTTTCTGGTAATATTTTAGAATATGTGAGCAGCTTGATTACTACCGGACAAGGTCTACATAATATGCTGCCCACATTTGGAGATTCAGAACCTTTCTAAACACCAACAGTGTGCACTAAAGGCAAACCAATGTTTACTCAGTGCCTCACCATGTCTATAATGTCTGCCAGTGTGAGGATGAAAATGGCAGCCATGGCCCAAGTGTTGCGAGCCCAGCGGGTGTGATCTATCCATGTGGAGAATGACACCAGTCTCTTGGGAAATACCTATAACAACATCAAAATCAGCATCAAATCCTTCAGCCCACACAAAGAACTTCATAAACATAAAAGACTAAACAGGTTCTTAACAGTATGACTAAGAGGAAGACAACTGCAGTGTAACTAGATAGCTGGTATTTCAGTTCTCATTGAAGTGATGGCACTCTAGATGCTTCCTACATGCCACAACATGAAATAATGATGTATGTTTCTCTGTACATGCTAACACAGATTCATAATACAGCCGCATGACAATATGTTGTCAATGTTATTTACAATAAAATCTTGTTAGAGTAACTTTAACTGAATGGTATTTTCTTCTTCTGTAAAGTAACTTTTTTGAGTAACAAGGTTTTCCAGGATACACAGAGTAAAATGAAGTCATGTAGCAAGTTCTAACCTCCCTATGTGATGTGATACTGGAAAAACAACAAATCCTGACCCCCATCTGAAGACATTTTTAAACATCTCATCTTTGTTTTTTGTTAGAATCACTGATCAATAATGCATAGTGTGGAAACATTGATTTTATACTTTATAATCCCATATTTTAATATACTATCTAATAGACACAGAAAACTGCATCTACCTATATTTTACATTTAGCACTGAAGAACACGCACAGCCAGTTTAAATGAGCCTTAGAGTGCATTTGCATTTGACTTATTTTTTTATGTTCAACATATATTATTATATAAGGATAGTTGCATTACATATTTGATATTTGCAAAGAATTACAGTTTAAAAACAGTTTCTGCAGTTTGTTGACTGGATTAGCCTCCTGGACTACAGCTGGATGAATCTGAAAAGTACAGTAAATCTACAAACACATATTCTTGTGTTTTGCATGCCGTTTTATTAGTAATCACTGTCTCTTCCATTGCTCTTCCTCTCCACAAGCCCTCCCCATCCACAGTTTCCATTGGTGATGCTGATCCCTTCAGGCAAATTTCGTGGCACTACCAGTCAATATTGCTATATAACTGTATTAGTCAATTGAAAGTGGAGTGACCTAACTAGTGGTGCTTGATCAAACGCACTGGTGCATGTTCAAAAAACAACTGCTGTACTAAGGACACAAGGTCTATTTTCATAGTTAGCTGCTGCTTTGATATTACATAAGTTCAATACTTGACCGCTGTGCATCGATCACAAATGGAAATACTAAATGGATTGCAGAAATCAATGTTTTGATAAAAACAGTTCAGTGGAAAGATGGCTTTGTAGTGGGTGCCCACAAAATGATAGACGCATTACCTCTACAGAAAAAAACACAATGTTAAGCTTCATTATGAACTCCAGATCCCATGAGCTCACGCATGTCTTGTATGTGCTCAGACCAGAAAGGTGCTGGAAGGGTCACTCACCCGTGGGAAAATGGCCGCCAGGGAGCAGATGGTGAGAATGAGCAGCAAGACTTCCCCCACAGCGAGAGTCACATAGTTAGCTATCAACCTGTCAGGAAGAACACACAGTGAGATAGATTAAAGCCACAGTGACACATGGCTAGTGTGCAAAAAGAGGAAGAAAACCACGAGGTGTGAGCAGGGTTATGTGGTCTGACTGCAATAAACGTCTGCCTGACTGCATTCATTTGACAAACCTCAGCCCAGTGATACACTTACCCACATGTCAAAGATACTGTAAGACAGGTCAAAAACTAGTCTGTCCTTCTACTACTTTACTATCTTGCTATGATACTTTCTTCTACATCTTTTCTTCTTCTTTCTTCTATAGCTATTCCTCTAGAATGAGGCTATCCTGACATTCAACACTTTGGAACTTGTTACAACAATAAATATATTTTGTCTGAGGATTCATTACCATATAAATAATTACAACTAAACCGTGACAATGTCAAATAAAACAAGAATTAATCTTAGGAATGCTTCCTGCCAGAGACTAACTCGTATTCTTTTTTGGAGGAGTAGCCTTGTACCATTCCAGTGATGTCTACGTTGCAGTCATATCCCTTTCAGATCTTTGTTTTTTATGTTAGAATCACTGATCAATAATGCATAGTGCGGAAACAATAATTTTATACTTTATAATCCCATATTTTAATATACAGTCTAATAGACACAGAAAACTGCATCTACCTATATTTTCAATTTAGCACTGAGGAACACGCACAGCCAGTTTAAATGAGCCTTAGAGTGCATTTGCATTTGACTTATTTTTTATGTTCAACATATATTATTATATAAGGATATTCTTCTAAGGGATATTATTATATAAGGATATTCTTCTAAGGGTATTCTTTTTTGGAGGAGTAGCCTTGTACCATTCCAGTGATGTCTACGTTGCAGTCATAACCCTTTCACAAGCTTTCTGATCCAGCCTTGAACTGAAGTGTCTTTTTGGAGACTTCTATGATGTCTAATCTATGATGACAAATCCAAAAGCAAATGTCTTATGTGATCATTTTTGTGTTGAAAAGAGTTGTTGTTGCTATCTTTGCTGTTAGCCGTTCACCAATGCCATTGGTTAAATCTGTAGAGACATCAGAAGCCCAGAACAACGCTTCCCTTCTGGGTAAAATTAAAGTAAGCCTTTAGCATGCACCGTTTCAGAGGTGTTTACTGTTTTTCATATGGTGGCCTTCGATGTTGCACATGGCACTGTTAACTTGACAAGTTGAATCACAGTACATTAAACTAGGTGACTACTTACAAGCTCCAAACTGAAAACAGAGGCAACTCAAGTAAACAAACATTACTCCACATTAAATGACATTATCATTTACTTGTATTTGTCTCAATTAAACAGACGTTTAACAGCGTTCAAAGCTGTAATACAATCAAGCAATCATGCAACTGGTCTAGAGAGGAGAAAAATGTGTGCACACAGTAAGGCGTGTGTGTGTGTGTGCGTGTCTGACTCACAGAGGGTCTATAAGAGCCTCAATGACAGCAGTGAACAGCAGCACCACACAGGAGCAGCTGAAGGCCGCTCCACTCTGCTTCTCCTTCTCCACTGAGAACCGTGTCTCCAGGTCAGGCTCCACAAAACGCAGGGACAGTCGGTTAGTGTACTTTCCCTTCAGTCTGAAAAGCCCACACACACACAGGTGTCAGCTGTAGCAGTACTTAACAATCCAACTGAATCTCTTTACCATTAGGAAAAAAATTGACAACCAAAAGGCTGAAACTGATACACGTCACAAACAAATTCACACACTTACGCCTGCACTGTCTCTCTCTCCAACAGCGCCTCATTCAGGAGCTTATTCAGCTCCTGTTCATTTTCCTGAGCATCAATCACCCTCTCAGCCAGATCTCGCAAACGTAGACGCCGTCTGGGGTTAGGGAACGAGGGGTTCACCACCTGAGCACACACACACATCGGTACATTCATTCATTCTGCTCATCTGTTAATGGAGTGTGAGCATACACATCTCAATTTGTGTCACATCACTTTATCAATGAGAGACAGATTTACTTATATATCATACACCAGTCTGGCATCAATTAGAATGGAACCCTTCATTTAAACTCCCATATTGCCCATATTGCTTTTTGTTAGACTGCCCACAGCCAACGAGAATCTCTTACCGAGTCTTGCTGACTGATCATCTATCCCACTGTTGGAATGTGCACATATAAGCATCTGCCAAGAAAGCCAGTATGTGGTGCTACACAATAGAAGTCATCACTGACTACCACGTAAACAGTAAAATGTCAAGGGTCTTACTTGCAAGAGTTTAGCAACTTTTTACTCTTTCACCCGTTCAGTCTTTTTAGTTTGTAGTCGTAAAGTCATAAAGTGCTTTACCATTAATCACAAGTGAATGTAAACTAGAACAGTATTTTGCTAGTAATAATAGTATAATTTTTATACGGTGTAGTAGTAATTGTAGTAGAGGTACTATTACCTCTTGTGGAGCTTTAATAGAACATTTATGTATGTACTGACAAACTGTGTGTTTGGTTAAAAAAACTAAAAAAAAAAAAAAGTGTCAGGTAAAATTTTAGGCAACCACCAGACAGTAAAGGCAGGTGGACCACCCTGCACATAAAACAAGGGTATTTTATTTTGTATACTGTACATACTTGCTTGACAAATGCCATGCAGCGGATGGTGACCCAGCAAAATCAGGGCTTGTCTAGTCTAGTTGGAAATAGTTTGAAATGAAGCTTGTATGACACTGATAAGCTTAAAAACATACAGTTCATTTCCTAGTCCGAATAATATTTCTGTGCAAACTAAGCTACAAAATAGGTTGTTTTAAATTCCTCATGGCAGTTACGCCACAACCATGAACACACTTGCATACCACTTTGCACAAAACAGTTTGCACACACATTCACAATAAAGTGATGAGCTTTAGAGCTGATAGTGCAGAAGCTTAGTGCAGAAATATTAAATAACGTGCTTCTCCTGACAGTCAGAGGGCAAAACCATTATCGATTGGCCTTTTAAAGAATACAGACACTTAAAAAGAAGTAATAATATCATTGTTTCAGTCCAAACTTAACAATTTGTTCCATTTTAGCTCACGCTGTTTTTTGCATAAGGGAGCCAATTACAACAGATACTACTTAGCTATATCAGTACAGTAACAAAAGTAGCACAGCACAGTACCAAAACCTGTGCGTGTAATGCTAATGGTAAAATAAGAAAACAACCATGTTAATAAAGGTGTTATTACTGTTTCTGGTACAAAAACCCACAAAAACACGATAAGCAGAAAATAATTGAGTTAAAGTTTATATGTATACCCGTGTGTCCAGCTCCTCTGGCTCCTCCGGCGTGGTGCAGGCTGTGTGCACACTGCCATTGCACTCTGTTGTGTTGATCAACAGCGGAGAGTTCCCATTAGAGGATGTCACCGACAGCTTCTGAATTAAATCCCGTGGAAAGAAATATGAGAATGTAAGACAAAAAATAAATAAAAGTGAGACTGAAGGCAGGGCTGCAGTATTACTTCTTCAAAGAGCAGGACAGAAGAAAATAGAACACAAAGTGACACTCACTACACCATTGATGCCATTCTTGCTTATAGGGCCCTTGGGAACGACAACCAGATAAGTCTCGATGCCTCTCTCCTTCAGGTATTCACAGCGGTCACCCCCATTCCCCGGCTCCACGTCAAATTCGCCATGAAGACATTCTAGTGTGTTCTGAGAGATGTGCACTCGCCTACAAGCCACAAAGCACATCAAAATAAATACATATAAACAAACAAACAAAAAACTGTGTGTGAAAATGTGTTAATTAGTCATTTACAAAGCTCTCCTTGAGCTCCGGTACTTACAGATATCATTCAATATACTGTTCAAATCAATCCTTCAATAAATTAAACCAGGTGGACCTCACAGCGTCAATATCATAGTTAAAGATAGTATTTCAAACATGTAAAAAGGGGAAACATGGCATTTAACATAGAGTTTGATAAAGTATGCAAAAACAGTTAATGTTTCAAAACATATTACTTACCACTCAATTCACACAGTTTATATATACGGAAACTAAGCTGTGAAAACAGCCTGCTTTGTTATTTTTGTGATGTCATAAAAACCAATGCATTTATGTACTGTATATCTGACTAAAGCAGAAAATGTTATTTTTTATCCTTTAACTAACGCATCCAGTGCGCACATAGAATATAGGAACCCAACTGTTACTATAACTGTATAATTCTTTTTAGTATCTAAAATTCTTGTTACATTTTACTGTATTTATGCATATTTGTATTTATGCTAATGCTGAAACAGCACTGGGAAAGGGAACTGGGAACTGGGAAAACAGTTTTCACAGCATGTTCAAAAGTATCCAGATACCCTTTAATGAGTGGTTTCAGATAATTTAAGCAGTACTCATTGCTGATACAGGTGTTAAAATACATGTACACATAGGAAAACCTTGACTGGCACTCTGGAGCAGACAAATACAACCAACCAGGATCAAGCACCGTCAAACCCCTGTGAGGAGCTTTAGAGTGAGTAATCCAACAGTAGTGGCCAATGTTGTAACATTAAAAATTCAGTATCACAGACAAAGTAGAGGCTCTCACTGCTGTAAAAATGGGAACAAACTCCTTATGCATACATTTAAGAAGAAAAGCTGGATAAGCAGGGGTCTACAAACTCCTGAACATATAGCACAAGGCTTAATGTGGACATAGTGCAGCATATACTGAGGACTCACCCAGGTATCCCCCCAGCCTCCATTTTATTTGCCACCGTCACATCTGTGGACCATACGTCATACTGCCAGCGCTTTTGGCCCAGTACTCCTCCAAGAACTGTCCCAGAATGCACCCCAACACGCATGTCGACATCTGTTTGCGTCTTCTCTCGAACATAGCTAAAATCCAGATGCACATGGGCAACATGTAAGTAAACATAAACAAGATACCAAACGGCTATAGAGCACCATGAGAGGGAACCTGACATCGCTTAAGAATGGAAGGCTGTGCACCACTTACGAAATAGCCTCCACCATGGCCAACCCCATCATTATGGAGCACGCTGCATGGTCATCTCTGTAATCTGGAAGGCCACAGATACAGTAGTAGCAGTCTCCAAGGATTTTAATCCTCAACTGGTGGTATTTCTATAATAAGAAGGGGGGGATTTTTACATTTTTAAAGAATTCTTTATAAGACATCTATTAGTTTTTACTTCGTAATCTAATCACAACTAATTTGGAATTCCGTTGTCATTCACTAGAACATACTATGTGAACATCCTATTCACAAAGAATTCTGATGGTTAAGCTTTTGTTCACTCACAGGGAGAGAAACACAAACATAAAATCTCTGGGCTTTCATGAAATTCAGATGTTATATGTCATGCACTTATATAAGACACTGAATTCAGGCTTTTTCTTATTTGGATTAAAAAAACAGAAACATTCATATCATGGCTTATAATGCAAACCGTAAAGTAAGCTAGCAATAAGGAATGACTGTCCTTGGCTGAACAATTAAATTTATATAATTATCTAAACCTCTAGCTATTTACAAAAAATACATTTTAAAGTAAAGTCTTATCATTTACATTATTTGTTTGACATCAGTAAACTCTAGAAAATAAATATAGCCTTTGTAAATACTAATAAATACTAGTCCACAACCTCATTAAACACTCTTATACAGTCAAATATGGGAAAGCAAACTCAATTAACACTCAATATACATTGAATAGTATCTATTAATCCAGAAACATTCAAAATAAACACTCCTATTCACTGGAATATGGGGTACTAATATGTACCTACTGTAAACAACCTACCACTGCCAAATGTTATTGTCACTTTATGTTAGCAACTAAAAAAAGGATGAAAATGATAAAGAAAGCGATGCAGTAGGCAGGAGGACAAACTGTCTATTTATAAAGATATGTATGAAGAAATGGTCCACAATGCCAAACTGGAGCTTGCAGGACTAAGGCTCTTCAGATGCTTTTGCTTTGCTGGAGAAGTTGTTTTGCATCTGATAAAATCATGCATCATCACTGTCTAAACAAATCCCGACTTGAGCTCAGCAGGTGTCCTTTCCATTGCATGAAAATGTCATGATGATCGGAGCAGAAGAATCCAAAATTACTTGGAAAAAAATAAGTTAATTCCATTTCACATTGTAAAAATTGTTTGTCATTTAAACCTAAATCACTGTTAACGGGCAGCTAAACTGGTTTTATTTAACTCGAATAAAAATTTGAAATAAAACAATGCAAAGCAAAGGAAATGACCCATTGACCCATGTACTGCCACTACACCAGTACTGATTTGTGCTGTGGAATTTGCAATTTTATGTTAGCGCAACACTTGGCTCCACGTTAAATATAGACAGTCAAAGCCTGTACTAGACAATCAAGTAACACATAACACAAGTCGATGAGATCTGTACTATACAAATTAGCAGACAGTTTATAAATCATAGCTCACGACATATAATGAAGAAGTTGGACTTTTTCAGAAGACATTCACGTAACAATACAGTAAGGATCACGTTCAGGTCTAGCCTTCAAGTTTGTTCGTAACTAAACAGTCAAACATTCTACTCCGATTGTATATGATTGGAACAACGCCACATGATACATGTTAATTTCTGTGGATTTCTATGTACTCACAGCAGCCAGCTTGTCGAAGCGGGCAAACAGCTCATTAAGCAGCTTGACTAGCTCCTGCGCACTACAGGAAGAGGAGAGTTGAGTGAAGCCCACAATGTCCGCAAACAGAATACTGCAACAAAACCAAACCAAACAAGGCTTCGTCAAACGGAGGCACTACACATTATTACGTTACACACGCTAAGCCTTTTTTCTCCTCTCTTGGCTATGTATGCCTTACCTGACATTCTCATGGCGATACATGTACATGGTGTTGAACTGCTGCATCTCCTTCTGACTGGCCTCCTTCTTCATGTCCTGTAGCATCTCATCTGCTATGTGCTTGGGCAGAATGGACAGCAGGAGACGTTCCTGTGTGCAGAGTGACACTGTTACAGGGCGAGCAACAAAACAAATTTCTCTGTAATTCTCTTTAATGTTCTGCCGTGAATAAAATGTTCACAGTTTTCCTCTTAATAATCACTAGAAGTCATTTTTTGCATAATTCCTTCATTGCAATGTACACATTCATTCAAAGCGGTTCGATATGCAATAGTCTGTTGTCATAAAATATAAAATACTTTTATATGTAATGTTGGTAAAATAGTGGAATATCTGAAAAATATGTCTTCCTTGGGAACTATTTTGCTTTACAACACCCTACATGTACCCCTCCAACACAAACTGATTAAAATAAAGGGATTAACAAGTTGCTTAAAGAGCTAAAGCAGAGGTCACTAATAGGCAGGTCCGGGCCCACACATTGTCCAATGCGGACCCAAACTGATAAACTATGGAGAACGATTTAATTCTGACAGTGTTTATTGTAAGCGGCAGAACGTTTCTTGTCTTCACGGTATATGGGCTTTGCGGCACAGTAAACTCACAGACCAATCACATGCATCAAAGGCTCCTCAGCCAATCAGATCTGTGCAGATTCAGGAGTGCGGCGCACACACAGACGAAGTACGAAGCAAGAAGCAGCAGTCAGAGAATAAAGCGGGTCAGAGAATAAAGCGAGTCAGAGAATAAAGCGAGTCAGAGAATAAAGCGGGTCAGAGAATAAAGCGAGTCAGAGAATAAAGCGAGTCAGAGAATAAGGCAAGTCAGAGAATAAAGCGAGTCAGAGATTAAGGCATGTCAGAGATTAAGACAAGTCAGAGAATAAGACAAGTCAGAGAATAAAGCGGGTCAGAGAATAAAGCGAGTCAGAGAATAAAGCGAGTCAGAGAATAAAGCGAGTCAGAGAATAAGGCAAGTCAGAGAATAAAGCGAGTCAGAGAATAAGGCAAGTCAGAGAATAAAGCGAGTCAGAGATTAAGGCATGCCAGAGAATAAGACAAGTCAGAGAATAAGACAAGTCAGAGAATAAAGCGAGTCAGAGATTAAGGCATGTCAGAGAATAAGACAAGTCAGAGAATAAGGCAAGTCAGAGAATAAGACAAGTCAGAGAATAAGCCAAGTCAGAGAATAAGGCAAGTCAGAGAATAAAGCGAGTCAGAGAATAAGACAAGTCAGGGAATAAAGCAAGTCAGAGAATAAGGCAAGTCAGAGAATAAAGAGAGTCGGAGAATAAAGCGAGTCAGAGAACAAGGCAAGTCAGAGAATAAAGAGAGTCGGAGAATAAAGCGAGTCAGAGAATAAGGCAAGTCAGAAATAATAACGTGCACTTAAACAGAAAAGTCAACAGCAAAAAGTGACTGTTTAAGCAGGAATGGACCGATACTTGCTCACCTAGTTTTGGAGAATACCGCTATGTAAAACCAATTTGTGAAATTGAGTTAAAAAGAAAACTGTATACTTTATTTACTGTTTCTATAAATAAGCACTTTAAGATTTATTTTCAAAAACATTCTGTTTTTTTTATATAGCACTTATTTTTACTTGAAATGAAACAATTCAGTTCAGCATTTGAAACAGTAACTATTGTTGAAATATACTGAATGGTATGTGTAATTTGAATGTCTTTTAGTTGCTGATGATATATAGTGCTGACACCAGGCTACCTCAGTAAAGAGGATATGGCACTGAATCATAACACATGTTAGAAATAATGACCGGACCGGTCTGAGGAAATTTCCTGGCCTAAACTTTTATAACTATTATGAAACCATGTCTCAGGAATCAGGCAGTGTATTCACTTAGTAAGCACTTAGCGCAATAACTTTTAGTGGGGGAGTTGTTAGAGGCATAAAACTCTTCAGATGTTTTGACACATCAAACCATTCTAAATGACTAAATTTACATCTAAAGCTTTTAATTCTCTAGAACTTTTGAAAAACAACCCTGTGCCCACATTAAATGACTTTTAAAAGTATTTAATATCCATCCTGAATAGAACAGCCTGTTATCTTGTCACGAGGACCCGCACACTAAAAGACGCGGCAAAAGAGGTCACAACGCTCATGATAAGCTATGGCTATGAAACCATTTCCCCCCGTATCACATGATCTAAACAATGCTAAACTGAAACAGACCTGTATGGGCTTTTAAGCTCATGCAGGAAGTGTAGCAAACACACAGATGGGGGATAATCATAGGTTTAAAACACAGAAATCACAGTCCGAGCTGGAGAAATACATTACCACAACTAGAAGGCGACGGAAAACTGTATACATGATTATTTACTCTAAGCGCACCAAGAAGCTCAGTCTGTGGCTCAGAGTGCATGTCCATAGGAAAAAAAGGTCTTTCCTAAGATTATCTCTAAGAAATAAAGCAGATCCAGAATCACTAAGATTAATATCAGCAGTTGAGAAAAGCACTAATTTCTCTTTCTGCACTGACAGACTTCATAAAGAGCTCTGTGATGTAGAACAGATCTATATGAGAAAACAATGAAACCTTACACTGAGATCTTATTCTAAGACTGGAGTGAAATGAGTCAGACACAAAAGAGTTAAGCCACGTGTGACAATATTTAGATCCAAGGTAGACAATCAAACAGAACCGAACAACGTCTAGAAGAAGTACATGAGATTAAAATGATATTCAGATTATTTCCTTCCTCTGGGTGCTCTTCCTCTTTTTTCTCTCTTCCTATTGCGTGTTTATTGGATGTTACCAGAATCACTCATTCAAGACCTGTTTCTCCATCACATTACCAGATCATCTCTTTAGCCAATCACTTCAATTCAACATGCAGTTTGGGTGACTATTGACTTCTACTGATTGTGAGCAACATTTGCCTTGTAGCTCCAGCAAAAAATAAACAAATAAAACTGGGACAACAAACATGCCTTTGCTGATCAGCTACATCTGTGCTAAGTGTGTACATTTGATTCTTCACCTTACCATTTGTTCAAAGCGCAGATGTTCTGCTTGAATTTGTGGTCTGCACACAGCTGATGGCACAAAAAGAGCATGTCTGGAAAGTGTTGTTTTTTTTTAAACAAAGCTGTAATGCAGTCACAAAGTACATAGCTGCCTAGTGGTGACTCGGTCATAATCTGCATTTTAAAAAAAAAACAGGACTCTGAAAAAAAGCTCTGAAACCTGAAACCCGAAATGCCCCGACTAGTGGAATTACTGTAACAGAACACAAAAACGACAATCAGGACACTCCTGCCTCCTCAGCACACACACACACACACACACACACACACACCTCATACTCTCGCACTCATGAATACAGGAGGGGGGAGGGGTGGGGGTTTGAACGAAATAACAGGTCTGTAAAAGCAACTACGAATGCGGCCATAAAAGGGAAATAAAGGGCAGAAAAAATCAAGAGGAGACAGTCGGCAGTGTGATTACAGCTGACATCGTCTCAGGAGGCTGGTCGCCATGGTAACCTGCAGCAGCCGGATGCTCCTTGATTGGCTGGCAGGCCCTGTCTCCCAGCAGCCCTTGTTTCTCCATTAGTATTCAGGGAGTTTCTCCTGTTATCAGTCCTCTCTCTCTCTCTCTCTCTCTCTCTCTCTCGCTTTCTCTCTCACATCCACATACGCCATGTGTGCACACACACATGCACACAATCACACCTATGCACCCTTCTTACATCCCATCCTTATCGCCTCCTACCCTTCATGCCCGCATCTATCGCTAGCAGCAACTGTCTGCTCCATATATAGCAGCAATCAAGAATGCCCAGTGGCCACAGCTGTGAGAGCAGAGAGGGGGAGGAATTGACTGCTGACTCTGTAAACACACACACACACACACACTCAGTCATAACAGTGCACACACACACACACACACACACACTCACTCAGAGCACTCAGTCACAACACCAGAACAGACAGGGGAGCACATGACTCACAGTTCAGCTAACACATGCTGTACCTCCAGCACAATATCACAAACGCAAGGCGACTTGCTTCGCCCTACATGTTTGGCCACTAATCTCTGCTCAGGATCATCAGAGCTGTGCATGAAGCCCTTCCTGCATCTCCGGTGACCTATCACTCCGAATACCCACAATTATTACGCTGTGTCACTCTTGACAACCAATGACACTATTCAGCCTACACACAGCAGGCAGAGCGAGTACCATCATCGAAAGCAACATGTTATGCAACCAATATCAGACAGGTGCTGTGTAAAGCAGCGAAGTGACTTCAGAATCCCTTCTGATTCTTCCCTTTGTTTTCACCTGAGCCTTACGTCTTCACAGTTTCTTACCCGTGCCTGGGTTGATAAGAATAGACGCTGCAAGTTCTGAACTTGTTGCTCCCAGTGAGTCATCTACTTTGCAACAAAGTGCTGCAAAGGACACGGCGATTTAGTGCTGTACTAAACTGGCAGCTTTGGGTCACATTCAGTGGAATGTATTGGGTAAAGGGCAGGCAAAAGAGGTGAAGAAACTCTTCACATGTACAATGTCATGTCTTTATATCACAGGTAAAGATACAGGCCGACCATCAAGTCTACAATTTCTACAATAAGTATGTACTACATTCATTGTTACATAAATCTAATGCAATTTTTACACTCTATTCAGTGTCCATACACAAAGCTCAGAAACAGAAATTCATTAAAGTTGTCAACAAAGTACAGGAAGGGACATTAGTCTAGTCTGTTTACTGAAGATCGCACCACGCTTTGGGTTTGGTTCCACGATGGCAGGAATCACTCATTATGAAGCACTCATTAACCTTTTTTAACTTCCACTAGCTGGTGGTATGGAAACCATATTAATCCCACACATACTTATTATAAACTCTTGGTCATATGTTGCACGACAAATGGTGATGCCAAATATAAGTCAATAAGTCAAAACTATAAAAATAAACCTTACTTAATCTTTGCTTGCTCTGACTCGTTTATCAGTTTGAAATAAAAAATCTGTTCTCTGACGCTTGGCTAATTATCGACCACTCCAAAACCAGATGCAATGCTACTGTATTGCTCATCTTCTGTTATTAGCAGCAGCTGGTGCTGCAAGAAAGACAAGAGTATATATATATATATATATATATATATAGGTTTTAAATGTTAAAACATGGGAGGTAAATTACGCAGACAGTACAGCGCTGATGTTTTACTAGAAGAAGAAGAAAGCATGCTAAATCATCTTGTTTGACAGACAACTATAAAAATATGTTCCCACCAGCATCAACCTGAACCACAGTTCACTTCAAATCAAACCAAACCTACAATGTTTGGCGAACCACGGTTCACTTGTTTGTCGTGCACTGAGTATTTTGAACCATAATGACTCAAACAGGACATTTTACCTGTTGCACTTATTAGGGTCTCCCTGAATTTCTTTGGTTTACCTGCTGCTGGCTCTGTTCTTCTAGGTTCAGCTTCACCTCCAGAGATTGCCTGGCCTCCAGAAAGGCCTTGCGGTGTTTGCGGTCAGCCATGTAATATGACATAACCCCAACTGTGATGGCACATAGGTAGATCAGGATGTTGGCCAGTAGCTAAAGAAAAGAATTCAACATAATTACCTTTCATTCACACTGTTCATACAAAAGCTAATGCAAACATATTGCTGGTAGAAACAAACACAAGCACTGACACACCCAATAGCTATTGTAACTGCTGAACTACACTATCAGCACACTGTGCTTCAGGTTGCTAAAAGATCTACTAAATCATTTTGGAACACGGTGACAGTCTTGTTGCTTTGTTTGAAGTAAAGGGCAGGGAATATAAAAGACCGGTAGGCAATATCTCACTAAACCTTCTTATTGACGTTATTATTGCTTGTACATAGGAATCCATGGCCTTCATAAGCTACCTGAAGGGGTAAGGGAGGAAGTTTCACTTATCTTTTGGAAAACCTACAAAGAAATTCCTAAATAAATTCTTGAATCAAAGTAAAAAATACATTTCCATAAAGTTAATGTCAACAAAATCACAGGGAGGCCTTAAGAGTACTAAACAATCTTTATGATTATTGTACTGTATTTAGTCACAGGTCTCTTCCTTATCTCCACTTTCTCCTCCATCGCATTCTAATTTGTTTTTTGTGCCATGTCTCTTGAGGCTGCGGTTTGTACCAAAAACAGCCTTGCTGAGTTAGGACCCTGGGAACCCAACACCCACCAGCCCCTGGCCCTCCCTTCCACCTCACCCCCACATCAGCGCAACCAAATATCGGCAGGTGAAAAAGAGACATCCTGGCAGGCGGCCTCAGAACACTGAGATGCTGTGCTTTTTCTATTTGTCTTTATAAGTGCAACACAACTGAACTGCATGCAAACAGCTGTTTTTCTGCAGTGCATGTTACATTATAATGTACCTCACTGCATCATAAGGCAACTTCTGTATAGTATTATTAACACCTAGCCTGAAGAATTTTGATGAGACATGAAATTTGAGCAGGTAGCTATGAGCCTATTTCAACTGTAATATAATGTTGCTTTCAGGTAGTTTAGTCATAACTACCGGTAATTTTCAGTGTAGTTTAAATGATCACTAACAATTGTCAGCGTCATTCCCTCTTTGCTTCTACCTGGTATATGGATCTGTCAAATGAAGGGTCTCCAGACTAGCAATCGACAGTGACATGAAGTTACTAATTCAATAATGATGGACAGATTGCTGATAATAATTATCTTTAGTAATTCATTGAAGTTTTAAAGCTACTAAGTGTTTTACTTTTCTCTCAAAGGGAACTTTTTTCTGATGGATTTTCAGTCGGTAGAAACCAAAGGTAATCAACCATTCTTCCCTAAAACTGTATGTGAGACTCCAGAGGCAAACAGTAGTTTGTTTAACAACTTCCAATGCACACATTTCACTGACTCCCCCATGAATGCAAACTATCAGAGTTCAATAGCACTGAAATATAATGAAAGCATTTAATCATTGTTTTTAAAAAATCTCAACATTTATAAACCAAAATGTAACTCAAAACTAAATGTATGTATATTTGATTAGTATTATCTAGTAATAACAATAATAATAAGAAGAAGAAGAAGAAGAAGGAAAAAAGGCCATTCACTTACCACTGACAACCATCATTATATAAGGCCAGTATTAAACTAGAGCCAACACTGTGGCTTAAAAAATCATGAGATTTTGTGTTTAGCCCAAATACAAAAAACCATAAGCTTTCATTTTCTGAAGCTCTGTCACTAGTTGAATCAGACTTTGGTCATAATCCCCTTGAGGGCTTGCGTGTGATGAAAAGAGCTGCCTGCCTTTGAGGAAACTTAAGAAACAGATAAAACAGTCTTTATGACCTAATATCTTAATGTCTGATGTTCCTTTAGCATCTGAGGGTTTGAACAAAGATGGGCTTTCTCGGTGTACCAAGAAGCCTTACCTCAGATGTCTTTCCAGATAGCCCTGAATTACCACATACATCAGGAGGGTAACACTGCAGGCCGAGAGCCTAAACATGGAGGCCAGTGAAATTAATAGTACCGTGATCCAAAATGTTGAATTGCAAGGACCTGATCTTCTACGTCCTACCCACCACAGCATGTAATCAACTCTGAGGGGTCTTGGAGGGTCAGACTCCAGTAAGGTTGATGATTTGTAGGAGCGTTTTGCAGGCAATTTCCCTAAACTAATTTGGATGCCGGCCCTCCAGGACCCTGCTTTACCTCAATTCCAGAAAAAATACATGTTAACTTATTCATAGGAGTTGTTTCTATTACTTCATTTACACCATCATATTTCAGATTTTATGCTAAAGCCCCTAACCTGTCTCCCAAGAGCTGCTCCCTGGATGTCTTCCTGCTGCTGCTGTGCAATGGTGACCCCCAGTACCAGTGTGTGTACCCCACAGGACACGGTTGTGATGAGCACTATGGGCGTCAGCCGCAGCGGCAGCGTCAAGAAGAAGGAGAAGCTGAAGAAGGCCTGCCAGCCCACCGTGTCACTGGCCTGATGGAAGCGGGCAAAGTTCAGACCCAGGTAACAGAAGATCTGGGCGGCTATGAGCACCCAGAGGGCGTAGGGCACCAGCCTGCGGGAGATGCGCTCTGGCAGCAAGCCGTAGCGGCACAGCAGGTAGAGCAGGACGTCTGCGGCCAGGCCTACTGATGCCACCGCCACAGATGCCAGCTTATCGCTGGTGTAGACCACAGTGCACATTACAATCACGTAGCAGTCGAAGAGGGCGGCGAACACCACCAACACCAGCAGGGTTTCGTGCCGCTGCCGGCGGAAATAGGTCTGGTAGAGGTTCTCCAGAGAGTCCGGCGCGAAGGTGAGCCGCATGAAGCGCGGCAGACACAGGCAGCAGCCCGAGCTGCGCACGGTCACCTCATGGGTGCGTCCGACCGCCTGGCCGGGGTCAGATGGCAGCGTGACGGAGCAGTCTGCTGAGTACTCCGCAGAGTACTCTGGCTCAGAGAAGGCCCGGTTCCGAGGCATCTTGAGGGGTTGAGGAATTCTGAGAAGAAAGACTGGAAAAAAATACAGGTATATGTTTGTGGTGTCCCTGCAGCTCTTCACCTAAGTGGATCTTTGAAAGTACATTGTGCTTGCTTGTCTGGTCCCCTCTTGCTTCCTGCGTCAGACAAGCTTTCGACCTGAGGGGTACATCTGGCGAGTGGACTCAGCGCGGCCTCCTGATTGTCATGCCTTGCAGTTTGTGGCATTAAACTAGATCTTATCCGTACGTTATGTTACACCAGCAGTGTATGAACACGGAACCTTCACGCTTTGGCAGTAGAGATGTTAGTTTGAGGAGAGAAAAAAAGGTGTCTGTCTGCGCTGGACTCAAGCAAACAACCCGTTCTACAGCTCTGCAGTCAGAAAAGGCTCAGCAAGGCCACGGCATGGCTCGGCTCCGTGGCCAAAAGAAAAAAAGGAGAACGAAAAGACAAAAGCTAAACCATATGTGTCCCTGTAAGCATGGCTGTTTACATGTGTGTCACTCTCTGCGCCTCCTGGCTAAGATGCAGCCGAGGTGGCCACCACCGTCCACTCCAGGTTTCCATGGTGACCTCGTCTGGCATGGACAATGAGCACAGGACTCTCAGCAAGGAAGCGATGAGACGGATTAATGGAAACAAGATTTGGTCGGGAGATGACACGACGTGCAAATGAAATTACACACACACACACACACACACAGGTGGCTGATGCACAGAGGTGGGCAGTCACGAGGGAGGGGGGATGCCTGAAAGGCTCGCTCCACTGTAACCCTTGCGTAGAAATTCTGGCCTTATCAAAATGGCTTTCGTGGCCTGGTGCTGTCCGGGCACTTCTGTAATCTACACGACTGAGAGGATCATTCACTTGTTGGCGTTCATCTTCATCATCTTATCCGATCATTACGCAGCAAGGGAAGAGAGAGAGAGAGAGAGAGAGAGAGAGAGAGAGAGAGAGAGAGAGAGAGACAGAAAAGGCGTACAGGAAATACATGTTGCGCTTCCATCACAGAGAAAACACGGACCTGCAGGCAGGCTAGCGCTCGCGTGAGCCGAACCTGATGAAAACCGCCGCTTTCCGTCTGTCACCTGGTCATGTAGCGTGTGGCACACAGCTCGCCATTTAGACGCTGATCGTGTAAAAACCTCTCCCTCCACTCTGCGTCCTCTGTGCTCATCCGACTCGCTTCTTTCTGGAACCGAACATGCAGCTCTCCAGGAAAACAGCAGCAGCGGCGGCAAAAAAAAGAATAACACTGAAAAAATATAAGGATCGCGTTTTCCAGATCTGACCGCTGTCACAGCAGCAGTCGACCAGACCCGCGCAGGCTCTCCAGCGTGTGTCCAGGAGCCAGCGGCAGCTCCGCTCGGCCTCTCGCGTCGTGTCTGAGTGTGTGATTAAAACACTGAAATCTCAGCCGCTGTGGAAAATCCATCCGCGCCAACAGTCACATACGAGGCGATGCACAAATCCGCCCCGCGCCTGTTATTCGGAAGTGCTGCCGCGTTCACCAATAAAAGTCACCGCTGACCGCGCACTGGACTGACTGGACTGATGAAGGTTCTCACTGAACCAGGCTGAGAGGAGATCTGCCGTCTTCTGTTCTTCATCTGCGTTCAAGCCTACACACAGCACACCGCGCGCCTTCCTCTCTCTCTCTCCCCTTCTCTCTCTCTCGATCCACACTTTCTATATCCAAGCCCGTCCCTCTTTCTTTCTCTCCCCTCCTCCTCCTCCTCCTCCTCCTCACACCCAGCTCTTTTTCGCAGGCTCTGGTGAAGAGGAGAGTGAGGACGCAGGGCCAGCAGCCTGCTGATCAACAACTAGCTTCTAATGTCAGAGCAGCGCTCAGTCGGCCTGCCTTCACCTTACTCACTGCGTTATAGTCTAGAGACTCCTATCTCACTCACTCACTCACTCACTCCTTGTTGTTATATTTCTTTAGTGCTCTCTTACACACTCACTCACTGCCTAGGACTTTCTTTCTTTCTCCTTTATTCACTCACTCTAGTGCTCCTTTTTCTCACTCACAAAGTTCTCTTTCTTTCTTTGTTTCTTTCTTTTCTCCTTTCATGTATTAACTTTATCAGTCTCTCTCTGTCATCACCACTTTCTCTCTTTCTCTTTCTCTCTTTTTCACTCTCTCTAGATCTCTTTTTTCTCTCTCTCACTCAAGTTCTTTCTTTTCTCCTTTTATGCTTTAACTCTCACTCTCTCTCTGTCATCACCTCTCTTTCACTCTCTCTTTCTCTTATTCACTCATGCTAGATCTCCCTTTTCTCACTCACATTCAAGTTCTCTTTATTTCTTTTCTTCTTTCTTTTATTAACTCTATCATTCTCTCTCTGTCATCACCACTTTCTCTCTCTTTCTTTCTTATTCACTCACTCTAGCTCTCTTTTTTCTCACTCACTCAAGTTCTTTCTTTTCTCCTTTCATTCTTTAACTCTCATTCTCTTTCTGTCATCACCTCTCTCTCACTCTCTCTCTTTCTCTCTCTCTTTCTCTTTCTCTCTTTTTCCAGCAAGAGCAATAGTGTTGAGACCATTACCACTTAAATGAAATGGTAGAAAAAGTATATATACAGTATATCTGTACTTATTATTATAGCCACAGTCACTTTACATTTGATTATTCTATTGTATTATAAAACTTTATATATGTGTACATATTGCAAATTACTTTTTTGTTGTAAATTATTTTAATTATTTTTTATTTTATTTTATTATTATTTTTATTTGTTTATTCTTCTACATAACCGACTGCTACTGTAATAAATGCAATGCCCCTGGGATCAATAAAGTATTTCTGATTCTGATTCTGAAAGCACATCACAGGTTTGCAGACCATACAGTGCTGCCTTTTAGTTCATTGTACAATTATGTTCAGTTATAAAATCCTTATATGCACTACATGTTCACTGTGTGTACCTTATTTATCATCCCCTCCTGCAGTAAAACATCACGAACACTCAGCCACACTCAGCTGAAATGCCCTGTCAGGAATGTCACTGTCGTTGTTCAATGCATACATCATATGTGTGATTAGTGATTAAAACACACACTCACAAACAAACACACACAGCGTCTGAGACCGGATGCTTCCACTGACACCACCCCGGGCTCTTATTGATTATTCCCCTGAAACCCTGTAATGACCTAGTAATCAATGGCTGGACTGCTGCCCTTTATAAGGCAACAAACACATCAACATCGCATCATCCTTCCCCTGCAGTTCTGAAAAGCACATCGGCCCTTACTCAGCCATGAATGTGACATCACGACCTAACCCCGAGCCTCTCTTATCACTGATAAATCACACTGCTCATCTGCCATTTGTTCCATTTTATTGATATGGATGGTATTGATTTTGCTTCAGTGGATTTTGGATTGGGACATAGACAGGGTGGCATATAGGCATCTGACAGCTGATATCGACTACTAACTTCATGTTGCTTAGAACAAAAATCAAACCCGAAAGAGGACAAACAAGTAAACACCATCAGGACAAACAAGCAAAAGGCAAAAGGGACAAACAGTGTGCTTATCATTCACTTTTTATTGGAAGTTTTAAGACAATATATTCTGTCCTAATACATGGATTTAACTTTTAAAGTTGTTGTTGTCTGTTTAGCATGAGCAGGCGTTTAAAAGGACTGTCTTATAAAAAATTACACATGACACACCACTATGCAATACATTATGATTATAAGACTAACTCAGAGAGAGGCTTATGGTAAACTTTGTAATGCAGTGAATGTCACTGTACAACTGGATGCATTGAGAAAAAGTGATCTTTTGGCAAGTAATGACATTTCAAATTCAGCCAATTTATTCAATGTATCCATATCTTTCTCACTATAGGAGGAATATTTTCAGGTGTTTAGTGGTTTTCAGTGACTACATAGAGACTATTTTGTTGGTAATTTCATTGTTTCAGGAAATGATAGTTAATAATACAAGTATTTCTGTAGATGATTTAGAAAAAATGTACATACAAATAAGACAGATAATCTTATGAATAATGCTGAAATGTTTAGATGTTTTCACTATATCTGCATTAACATAGAATGTGTAATTACTAAATAAACATAAGTTACAGCATAATTCAGTGCACTGAAATATGTTTTAGATGTACTATTTAAACAGATACAAAACTCTATACTGTACTAGAAGTTGCTGTTTTACTAGTCTGAGCTACAGACGCATAGACAGATAGTCTGGACATGTTCGTTTTCAACCGGAGTCTGACTTCAGCTGACTTGCAGTGGTGAGATATAAACCACTGCCGTCAATTCTGCTAGAGTCACATTTTTAGAGAGGCTATCTTTTTTATTTCTTTCAGTTTTTATTTTTATACTTGAGAATAAAGTAAAGAAGTACAAAATTCCAAAATCAACCAAATTTCCAGGAAGGTATGAATAAATGATACGCCTATAGGGGCATTATTTCTTTTAATACAACAAACTTCTGGGCTACAACAAACTGTTTTACAGCTTTTTGATGGAAACAAAAAAACATAGTGTTTAGTGGCCATATGTAAAATCTAAGCTGCCAGAAAGTAATCAAATAAGTGACTACCTCACCAGGAGAGAAAACCAGGAGATAACAGATCTCAGGTTTTAGGAATAAAAGCGAGTGTGGTGTTCTCGCATTGTGCCGGCATGTTGTAGCTTGTGTTGTGGCTGGAGAGCCACTACAGTGACTGAGTTCACTCCAGCGAGATGGTGACATGATATGGTTTTGCAGTGCAGGCAAAACTTTTAACCTATTTCTAACCTTGTACTCTGAATTTATTAACCAAGATATAATTATTGCTTTTCTTGAGCTTTACAAAGCGTCTGATACTTGAAGCTTTGGATAAGTCTGCTTTCATCAATTAAAACATTTCATCAATTCAAAAACGTAATATATACCAAATATACTGGCATTAGATGTGTTTCTCTAGTATATAGAACACTCGTTTTTTTTACTGAAAGAGGTTTATGCCAGGTATACCCCTTACCTCTGCTTTTCTGTTCCTGCTGTCAGCTGAATTACTAAATGTCTATGTACTCCATTGTACAAGAATGAAAGTTTTAATAAAGATAAAGTTGTAATAGTTTTGAATACACAAGCTTTTTTGTAGGGCACCTGGTCTCTGTGTGAATAGCACAAAGTGTGAAATTATGTATGTGCATCAGAACTCTATTAATGGAGTACAGATGAAACAGAGTGTTAAATTTCTTGGTGTGTAAATTTGAAAGTTTCTATGCGAGAGCACTCAAACATTTTAATCTAGACTGGATTGGATAAAGTATATACTTATTTGCTGCATGCAGTGAGATCTAATGCAGTTAGTGACTCCTTACTGTCTAGATTTACTTGGAAAAACAAAACAGACTTGAAAGAACCAGTGAAATAGTCATAAAGGTGCAGAACTGAATGCATTAAATGTTCTTATGTTAAATACACCCCTTGATAAAGGGGTGTATTTCTAACTTTGGTTCACTCTGGTACTGGATCCCTAATTTAATCTTTAAACAAAGCGGTAATTTAGCAACTTTTGATCACACTTTCCAAGCATTCATTTCTTAGTATACTGCATGTATGATATGGAGTGAAGAATATGTTATTTGATAAAAAAATATATTTATAAAAGATTGGGTCAATCAAAAAGCAACTTTTTATTTCTGAAATACTGAATGAACATGGAGACTTCTATTCCTATAATCCTTCCTGCAAACAATTTTATTACGTTTAATGAATCTATAACTCTATAATGCTTTTTGTCAAACTTCAAAAATTACTTGATCAGGAAATCCCTATTCTCAGATGTACAAATACAGTGATTAGTGATATGTGGGCTGCGTCTAAGATTCTTGACCCCAGCAAAGTAGGAGAAACTAATTGTTTGATTCTTTTAATTCTATTAATACTATCTATATAATGAGTTATTATGTGAGTTATTTGAGAGAGTATCTCCTCAGTCCTCATTCTAAAAAAACAACTGTGAATATTTTTATTATATTATTTTATGTTTCGACAGGTTATCGGACAATACTGAGAAAATGTCTTTTTTGTTTCACCAAATATATTAAAGAAAACATTCTAACCAACATGTACTGTGTTATGCCATTGTTGATTGTTGTTCTTGTTGTTGTTTTAGGAGTATTTTACGAGATTACAAGACATTTTACAAACCCAACAATAATATTCAGTGATTTCTAATTTTCAGTAGCTGTGCTGTTCAGGCCTGGACTTGTTATCCATAGATGTGTAAACTGACTCTTAATCAAAACAGAAAAGTTTGAAATTAGGTTTAGATTTCAGAGCTCTGGCTTTATAATACTCTGCTAGAAGACAGAGCGGTATTACAGGGTTCTGAAAGTGTTTAGTGTGTTTTGCGGGCGGCAGTAAGTAAAACCGTAGATTTCATACAAAGTAAAGCAACATGGCGGCAGACAGTTCAGGTGACAGGGGTTTCAGTTCCTGCCCGCTTGCGTCACCGCTCCGCCCCGCCCCCGTCTCCCGGGGCAACAGCAGCAGCCAGTACTGAAGACTGAACAGTTCTGAAACTGAACTGTGTTTAAATCAGCTGATCAGAACGTGTGTTTTTAGGCTCAGAATATTCACAAGTATTTACAATTACTAACGTTTACTAAAATAGCTGCAACCTCTCTGTAGCCTTAATTACAATGAAATAAATGGCACACTTTGGTGAAATGGGCGGTATTTCCTGTTTGTGTAAATGGGACTCGAGTCTCTGGGGTCTTCTTAAGGGGGGATTGAGTCGCCCCACCCCATCAACAAGACCACGTGACCCTGTCCCCGGAAGTGTGGTGACATGGCAGCTCTTGGTTTCTGCAGCCTCTTTGGTCCAAAACTTTCGTGCGCATCTACTTTAGTATTAATTTTTTTTATACAAAAAATACAAAATTTAGTATGTGTATAAAAACATATCATTTATTGTTAATATATGGTATATATATGGTTCATATATTATGGTTAATATTGTACATAAGTGCAGATGATCAAATGAAAAACTCAAATTTGTCAAATTTATTTGTACATGACCGGTTTCCAACGGTAGATTTAAACATGCTGTGTCTAACTGTGTTTTTAATACTCATACATACACTACCTGGACTTAATCACTAAATTCTGGTGTTTCATTCAGTCTAATTGCCATACAATCTACTACTGTCCATTGTCCTTTTCAAATTGGAATATAACCATTACTTAAATATTTGAAACAATGTTAAAAATTCAAAAGCACTGAAAAAAACTATTTTTTGTAAATATTATATTAAAAAAGAATGTCAAAATAGCAGGCTTGTGATTGGTTATTTTGCGTGTTAGCAGTGGGCAGTTGAGTGACCAGACTCCTTCTCTTTCAATGAGACTATTGTTCGAACAACAAAACTTTGTTCACGTCGGACCACAAGGATACACAGAACTACGTTATATGCTGAAGTGCTGATAGCCAATCAGAACACAATTGGCAGACTCCTGACAGTGTGGAAAGACACACACACACACACACACACACACACACACACACACACACACACGCACACACACACACACACATATACATATATATATATATATATATTTCCAGGCAAAGAATATAGACAACAATCCACTTAACACACTAAAGATAACAGAATCAGTCCATGTGTGGGCGGAGCGTTAGTGTCAGAGACTCACATCGGACATGCGCAACATATCAGCTGCTGACGTGTAGGTAAGGTAAGGAAGTAGACACATTCTGGTTATTTTCATTGTTGCATTTAGGTTCCTGTGCGATATTCAGCTTATATTAATAACTGCTTTTGTAGACGTGTGTAAAATGGTGCACATAAAGTCTGTTATGTAAAGAAACCCCTGACTTCTGCTCTGAACCGGATTTCTAGATTTAGCCTGCTAGCCGGTTATCACTCCCACCAGTCAGCTCAACACATAATGTTTCTTTATCCAGACTGAGCGAGCAGCTTTTGAGCATTAGCTATTAAGTAACATTAGAGTAATGTGTGAATTTGAAGTTTGGACCTTACTCAGTAGTTTACAATGAACAGAAATCCTAATGTATGGAGTTGCCGGTGTGTTCAGGCTAACGGGCTAGCAGTCCTGCTGCTCCAGTATCCTGGTTGTTGTTGTTAACGTAGCGCTAGTCATGTTAGCTGTAGCTGATTCTGAGTGAGCGAACTGACAGGAGGAGAAAGTGAGATGGAGCCCAGTTTATTCTGTAAACGCACTGAAGTAATTCACAAATGTAAAACGTATGAGCTGCTCTGTACCACCGGCAGTGATATTAATGTGGTGTTGCTGATTATGTCGACACAGACGACTAAGTGATAACAGTTACATCAGAACGTATAAAGGACAAATATCCTACAACTGTCTTGTATTTTATTTTTTTGAGATCTATTCATGTCTGAGTGTTTGTACGCAGCAAAAACATTGTCATATTTCATTTTTTACATGACCGTTTTCCAGTAGATTTAAACAGACTGTGTGTTACTGTGTTTTCAAGACTCGCATACACTATCTAGACAAAAGTGTTGAGACACACTTCTTAATTATTAAAGTTAGGTGCTTTGTTCAGTCTCATTGCCTCAGGGGTTTAAAATGTAAAAATATAAAATTCGCCTTACAAACCTCCTCTGGCTTTAAAATCAGTACAAAAACTGGGAGCTTCATGGTATGGGGTTCCATGGCTGAGCAGGTGCATGCAAGCCTTATATCACCAAGTATGATGTCAAGAGTCGGATGGAGTGTAAAACACACTGTCACTTGTGACTGCACATGTTCTGTGGATTGACGAATCCTGCTTCTTTATCTGGCCGGCCCACACAGAGCCTTGAGCTCAATTCCATCAAACACCTTTGGGGTAAACTAGAATGGAGATTGAGAGTCAGGTCCTCTTGACCAACGTTAATGTCTGATCTTGCATATGCTCTTCTGGATGAGTGGGATGAAAATTCCCACAGACACACTCTTAAGATCTTGTAAAAAGCTATCTCAGAAGATTGAAAGCTGTTAGCTGCATAGGAGGGACCAACTCCATGTTAAATGCCTGTCGAGCTCCTGCAGGTGTGTCATTATGTTAGTGCAATAAATGACCCTGCTTGGCTGTCCTGACTCTTTAAAAACTGGTCTTGGCTGAAGTACTCTTTATAATGCTCGTATGAAACGGTGGGGCTAAACTACTGTTGGCTGAATAGATGGCTGTATATAAATCGAATGTTTTCTGTAAAATTAAAAAAAGGGAACACAAATATGCTGTATTTGGAGACATACCACATCAAAGATTCATGACATTATTTGCTTTTACTCAACGTGGTTGTATGTTAATGTACTTTATGTTGTGTTTCTCAAGCAAGTTTACCGTGACAGTCCAGTGACTTCAGGAAAGCATGGGCAGGCGAAAAGTACCAGACTTGTATCGTGCCCCTTTCCCTCTCTACACTGTTAAAATTGATCCCAAAACTGGACTCATCCTTACTGCCGGAGGAGGTGGAGCGTCCAAAACGGGAATAAAAAATGGAGTGGCAAGTATTTAAATCCAACCTTCTTTGTGCCAAAGAAACAGAGGTTTCATACAGTGCAGTATGTTCAGTTTGCCATTCACATTTGTAATTGCTGACTAAAATGATTCACTGCAGAGTTAGAAAGTATTGTCTTGGGATGTGTTGTTTGTTTACTCTCAGGCTTTTTTGAAGTTCTGTAATAACAATGTGCTCTCAAATGTGGCCTTCAGCACTTCCTGAGTTTGGAGCTGGTTGGCAGCCAGCACAGTGCTACTCTGCTGCACTCTCATGACACGGAAACACGTGCCACCATGAACATGGCCCTAGGAGGAGATGTGGTTGCTGCAGGACAAGATGGCAACTGCAGCTTGATGCGTTTCAAACAGCGTGTGCCTAAAGAGGGACGATCTGGTGCTGCAAAGGACGGTTAGTTGAAATGCACTGGCAAATCATATATATATATATATATATATATATATATATATATATATATATATATATATATATATATATATATATATCAGGATTTGGCAATCTTCTAATGAATTTACCTATAATGAGTTATACAATCATACATGTCATCTGTCTCCATTTTTGTCAATTTTCAATTTTGAACATCCCTTGAACACGACAGCTGTCGTTTTTATTGTGTGAGAATTTCATGATGAATGGACCAATAGAAATGCTTCAGAATGACTTGAAGATGTTCTGGTGCCATTGACTTACATTGAAGATAAAAAACTCTCCTATATATATATATATATATATATATATACACACACACACACACACACACACACACACACACACACACATAAACGCACACAAACGCACACACTCACCTGCCACTTCATTAGGTGCACCTGTTCGACAGCTTATTAAGGCAAACATTCAGCCAATATATCAGCAATATATCAGCCAATCACATGACAGCAAACACATTTATGCATGTAGATACAGTCAAGATTACCTGCTGACGTTCACACTAAGCATAAGACTAAGGAGGAAAGGTGATTTTGAACATGAGAGTGAGTTTGAACATGACATGGTTGTTGACACTAGGCAACCTGGCCTGAGTATTCCAGAAACTGTTGATCCACTGGAATTTACACACACAACCCTCTCTAGGGTTTACAGAGAAAACTCCATAATGGTGAGTGGCAGTTCTCTGGGTAAAAATGGCTTGTTGATGGCAGAGGTCAGAGAAGAATGGCCAGACTGGCTAGAGCTGGTAGAAAGGCAACAGTAACAACAGATTACAGCATCATTTAAATGCCACAGTCCACCTGAATACTGTCCAACCCTTTGTGGACACCGTGTACAATCTTCTGATGGCTTCTTTCTGCAGGATAACGTTCCATGTTACAAAGCTCAAATCATCTCAAACTGGTTTCTTGACCATGACGATGAGTTCACTTTACTCACATGGCCTCCACTGTCACCAGATCTCAGTCCAACAGAGCAACTTTGGGATGTAACTTTTGTGCAAGCCACAAATAAATAATAATTGTGCAACAAACCATACAGAAGTGTGCTCTCACTGATAAAACCAACAAAGCATGCACTTTGACCAGGGGGGAACAAACTTCTGCATATGACTGTCTGCATTGATATGGTTCCTTTGTGTAAATCACTGAAATAGGGCAGTTAGTGCAGGTGCACTGCCAAATAATGTAATTCATTAATTTGGTAATTGATACAGGTGATATGTTCAGTAAACATAAAAGGCAGAAGATACCAGATTAAAAGACCTGCATCAGATTTCGGTAGTGTGCTGTTTAATATTTGATTAAACCGTTAAGTTGATGATGATCATATTATTAACATGCATGTCAACGTACTTAGTAAAGAGTTTCCAACTGCTCAGTAACTCGCTGCTAGTGGGCTTTTTTTCCCTTTCCTATTAGCATTAGTTTATTCATCTGTTAATCTTGAACTGGCAGGAGCTGGTGAGCAGGGCGGCGCTAGGAGGCGAGGGGGGAAAGGCCAGAATGGAGGAGGGGATGTGGCCCAGATGAAGAACGAGTCACTGCAGATCTTGGTGGAGGATGTTGGAGTGGTACAGTCAGACCTTAGCCCTCAGGACCCGGTGCAGAAGTGCGTGCGTTTCAGCTCTGACCTGAAGCTGCTGCTGACTGGAGGGGCTGACGGTTATCTCAGAGTGTGGGAGGTGAGCATGCTTAGACAAACGGCGAGTCACTTCAGCTGATTGCTGCTCTCACAGCTGCATATTAACATCAGGCATGTACTCCTCTTTCAGTACCCCTCCTTGAAAGAGAAGTTGAACTTCAAAGCTCACAAAGATGAAATAGAAGATTTAGACATCAGCCCTGATAACAAGGTATTGATATGGTAATAGATGTAACATATGCAGATACAGTGTTTTTCAGAATTGATAACTTTATGCTTTGGGATAATTTGAGAGACAGGTAGAAAACACAGAGTGTCTTTGCGATTTTCAGCACATCGTGACAGTGGGGCGAGATTTTGCGTGTAGCGTGTGGAGTGGTGATCAGCTGGCGCTGGAATTATGTTGGCACAACAACATGCCACATATCACCGAGAAGATGTATCGCTATCAGTCGTGTCGGTAAGTTATTCAAAGTTTTTATGCCTGATGTAAAACTGTATAATCCTGGTTTTTAACCTCATCACTGATACATTTGTAATGCAGTTAATTACATCTCCCTTTGCTTAAAGGACCCATATAATAGAAAACAGTTTTCCATGTGTGTTCTGAAGTAAATGAGTTTGATGTAGCATACTGTTACCTCTCTAGTCCGAACAGCGTGCAGTAGCTAGGCCCAGCTGATTCATGATTTACGACTGTACAGGAAAACTTACAGGCAGTTAGCAGGCAGTTAGTCTTGTACTTGTTGCAAGACTGCTTTGAGTCCTCATATACAGATAAACATGTTCATATATTTCTCTATGCTACAGAATATGGACTACTCGCACTGTGCTCTACAGATGTTGTTGTAAACACGACTACTGAGTTGTTATTGTTAGTTATAGCTACGGTAGTTAGAAGCCATTGCTAACAGGTGCTGTTATCCCAAACAGTTATCCGGCTAACATGAAGCAGCTCTCTGCGTCATATTTACCAGCAACTTTTGTACTGTCTCCTAAAAAGCTAACGCTACAGGCAAGAAACCATCAATAGTGTCATTTCTCTTGTTGGGGAATACAGCAGCTAATTGTAATGGCTTCTATCTAGCATCTAAGCAAATGAGTCTATCAAATTCATACTACTTATACAAGTTCTGTTTTAATTTTATTGAAAGGCTTGGATATGTATTATTCAAAGACATTGATGTGAGTAGATGTAGCAGCAGTAAACAGAGCTTCACATATATAGGATTTTCACTCTGTTCGGTTTTAGCCAGTGTTTCCTCCACTTTTTATCCTAACTATTTAAGGCAGCAATGCATGAAAGCTAAAATAAGAGCTCACTTTGTTTCTAGTAAAAAACATTAGATAATGCTTCTGTAGTAGAGTTTGGAAATGCAAGAGCAGATTAAAAGGTGTCGGTGAATATAATCCATTTTGTTGAAAACAGCTGGTGTATTCCTTTAACAAAAAATGTGTTTATTTTTAGGTTTGCTAAGGTTGAAGACCATAAAGATGCATTAAGACTGTATACTGTTCAGATTCCCTACAAAAGAGAGCGCAAACCGTTGCCATGCTACCTCACCAAGTGGGATGGAAAGAGTTTTCTGCCCCTGCTCACTAAAACATGTGGCAATGAAGTGATATCCTGTTTGGGAGTGAGGTGGGGATTGAATTTTCCTTCTCCTTGGGGTGCACAGCTCTCTTCTCGGAGGCCCATTGTCCAGCACATTTAGCTCAAACTAGGTTTTCTGAGTTTATTTAAGTAGAAAGACTACCAAACTGTGCTGACCGCTGACACTCCAGAACAGAGTTGTGTACCTCTGTTTTATCATGTTTATTTGTATTATTATTTTTTATTAGTAGTAGTAAGATTTGTATGTGTTGTGACTTCTTATTTTTATGTTTACTTTATAAAGTGACTCCGGAACATTTCTTGGCCTCGGCACAATCACAGGATCAGTAGCTATTTACATTGCTTTCTCCCTGCAGGTAAATATACATGCATGCTTGCAAATTTAATAAACATGATTGAAAATAGTAATATGTTCCTTTTAACATTTCTTGTTTCTTCCTCTGGATCCTACAGAAGCTGTACTATGTAAATGAATCTCATGGCATTGTGGTGACAGACCTGGCTTTCCTCCCTAATACCCCCAAAGTCAAACCTGTAAAGGGAGATAATGAAGTGGCCATGTTGAGTGTGGCTGTAGACAGTCGCTGTCAGCTGCATGCTGTGCCCAATCGGAGTAAGTAATCATGTATGAGGAAGGGCTCAATGCATTTAGCAGATATTTAGATGTTCAGCCTGCACAGATTACAAAAGCAGCTGCTTAGATTGAGAACAAAGTTAGTGCAAGTTACCTGTGATGCATTTTGCATGTTTTCAGTGTGGAATTGAGTGTGGGTAGTTAAGTATACTGTGCATGCACCACTGACTTGTGTTTCTTATGTCTCGATTACTGTTGGCCTCAAGTTCCACCACTGACTAGACAAAAACGTTCTTTCGTGACTGTCATTGCTGATCATTCTACATATATTTAAAGCTGTTACAGATTTAATATTCTTCCAGAAAACTGACTGTTCCCCCCATTCAGCAGTCACCTTCCTAAGACTCACTCCTTCTGTTTCATCTATTTCTGTTTTCCTATTCTGTCATTACAGGTACACTTTTAATTCTGTGGCCTTTTTCACAATCATAACCATATTAAGTTCAGACAGGCATGTTAATAAATTCAAGTAAAGAAACATATGTATGCGCCCACCGGTCACTTCATTAGATAAACCTCCTTGTATCTACACTCTTTGTCCATTTTACCATATAGATTCACCTGTTCCTCAAAGGTCTGGTCCCCTACAGGACGACCGCAGAGTATTTATTATGTGGGTGGTGGATCATTATGTGGGTGGTGGTCGACCATCATAAACTGTGCAGAAGCAATGAGGTGTCGTTACAAAGTGTTTCTATATAGTATGCAGAGCTGATAACATTCACTTTGACAGTGACAGTCTTTTTAAATGCATTGCTTCTCAAAGCTCTCTTGTAATCACTATTATGCAGCTGAGAATTGAGCGTGTTTATGTCTGTTGTGTCCAGGATCTGTTCCTGTGTGGCTGGTGCTGTTCCTTTGTGGCCTGCTGCTGGTGGGCGTCATTCTGCTCCTACAGCATCTCTTCCCGGGGTTCATTTAACGTTGAGCTCAGTCAGGGAGGGGGTGGAATACAGCTGAACCTCACTACCAAACCAGTCTTAAGCAGCAACTCAGCTTTCACACCGAAATGACTAGAACTCAAGCTGCTAGAATTCTACATTCTACAAATGATGACAGTTCTTATGTAGGACATTGGACTAGCAGTATTTATCCTTTCTTTAAAACTGAAGAATCATCTCTGGAGCAGGCAATTGTGCTCCTACGTTATGAATGAAGAACTGGGACTTGACCCGATGATGGAGCCAACTTTGTACATCCTGACGCTGAGCTTCGTCTGTCCATCAGTCTCTGGCATCTTGATGCTGCATGTGTGACAGTTTGAAGGAAGAGAAGAAAATAGGTTTTTCTTTGCTTTGTATCTTGCTATCACGGATGTCATCTGTTTGTCTAGCAGACAGTGTGAAAAGCCTTTAATGTAAAGTCTGTATAAAACACAGAGAGGGCCATTACTAAATATTTTTAGTTATTTAAGACAGATGAAAAATATAAACATATACTTCTAAACCAATCCCTTGCAGTGTGGATCTGTTGGCAGCTTTTATTGCTGTAATGTTCTTTGGCCCAGTGGAGACGTCTTTCATGTCGCAGTTCAAGCCCAGGAAAGATAATGCAGCTGATGGGTCAAAGACAAAAAAGGGATGTAATGGAGTGAAAAGTTAGTATATATGCAACTTCTTGTTAATGAGCTCTTTATATTACATAACCTCATGTTCTCCACCCAAACAGAGCTGCAAACATGTATTTAAATAATGTCATTTGGTGTCGTTTTATTTGTAATTATTTTTTACATTTATTATTTTCGTAATTGGCACAAAACTAAAATAATGAAAAAAATAAATGTTAGTTTCTGAAAATGTGCTATAACACATTCTGCTCTTTCATTTCTTTTATAGTTATTCTGAATAGAGCTGTTCTTTGTATGCCCCCTTCTGAGAGGGTTACTTTGTGGGTAATATCAGCAGTGAACCAGCTCGTTTGGCGTTTATTGTCCACTAGAGGACAGTAAAGTCTTATTTTAGAGCTGGTCAGTCATGAGAGCAGGGATGACACAAAATAGGGGTTTATCTTGTCGACTTCACTTTTATTCCCAATGAAAAAAGTGAATATCCAAAGGAGAAAACTTAAAATGAAAAACTTAACACTCTCTTAAAATGCCGGCCCTTCACCAAGATTTGATTGTGTTCTCTGAGAATTCTCCTTTATCCCCATTGGGGAAGAGGTCTAAAGGTCAACCGACGGTATAAATGTTCTTCTTACATGCACGTTTTCACATTTCCACCAAGTCCCCAACATAGGCATAGTTTATTTTTTCAATTTACTTGGTTTTAAACACAAAAGGCACACCAGAAGCTGAAAACACGGATATTCTCATTTTCACAAGTGTCTATAAAACATCTTGAAAAAGAAGTGACAAACCAAATGAACCGGAGAAAACATGGAGAGCATGTTGTCGACTCCTCTAACAGTCAGACACAGTTATGCAGCACCAACCAAATGAAGTCTAATAAACAGAAACATTTGGTTTGTGTTCTGTAATTGTATCTGGTTGTTAGATAAATCTAAAACATCCCCTTTCCATTTATTCTGGTTCATTTGGTTTGTTAGTTCTTTTTCTTTCCTTTTTTTTAATAGTCCCCCAGCACAGGTTTAGAACACCAACCAAACACCACTGTTTGATAATCTTTATTTGGATGAAGCAGTAGAAAGTGCTTTTTTTAGACTAATTGTTAGAGGAAGACCTTCATCATCACATCCAGTGTAGTTGTATAACATCAATTAAGAGGCTTTCTATGTATTAGTCTTTGTTTGTTGTGTTCTAGCCTTAATCATTATAAGCCTCTTATTTGACAGCTTTCAGCTCTGAAAGGCTTGATAATTGTCAGATGAGTTCATTTAGTGACGCATCTCTCCAGGACCTCTGATACTGTGTTACTCATGTTTGTTTTCCATTTTTCAATGTCTGTTTAATTTGTCAGGGTTTTGGAACCAATGAATATTAATAATTAAGAGCATCTCAGTGAAGGGCTAAGGGCTGCTGGCCAAAATCCACAAACCTCTAGCCCTGCAGGAAATCACACTGTTAGCCCACACGAGTAAAGAGCCCTTATAGCAGCTATGCCTACAGAGAGGGCAGATGAAGAGAAACGTATTAATCCAATTAAATGAACTGATCTTATTTATAACATAACTACATACAATTCCTGGTGTAACACCTGGAACACAGGTTCTCCCCTGTATCTAAAAGGTTAATTACTACTTGGTCAATCAAGAAGCATCTTTTGAGTTGAAGTAATGCTGTCAGTGTTTATTCTTGACTCTTGAGACAGCTGAAGGCCAAGCACATTCTTTCCAGTGGTGAAAAAAGGACAAAAGAGCTAATTAAGTAGTCATTGCCTTCTTTGTGAGATCGTTGAAGTATATGGAGCAAAGCTAATGCAGTGCTGTTTCCAAATCTTCAGCTGAATAAACCACCATTTACAAGATGGCACTGAGGCCCACAATGCCACATAAAGTGGTTGATATCTTTTACAGCATTTAGCGGAACACCATCATCTTCACAAATCTTAATTTGTTCCATTCAGTTAAGCACATTGCCTAAGCTTTTATTGAGGCTTAATGGCCTTTAAGTGAAAGTTTGGAGTTGTTTTTCCTCGTGCTCTTTAGCTTTGCTTAAACTCGAAAATCATTCAAGTAACTGGTCATGTATTTTGGACACCTGCAGTTCGTCTATGTGATTTTGTCACCATGTCCCTGCAGTTAATCCCTATCCAGAGAGTTGGGCGGTTTTAAAGGTGGCTCAAGTTGCTAAGGCACCCCAAGAGGATGTGTGCTAAACCTTTTAGTACCTAACATATGGATGTCAGGCATTATTTCAATCTTTGAACACACACACACAAAAAAATATATATATATCCTTTTACTCCAGGGCAACATTCCTAAGGCAACGTGACTCATATGTTAGCCTTTCATGAGAACTGACACAAACTTATTCAGACATTTATAAAAGCTTGTTCCAACAAGTGTCATTAGACATAACACTGCTGTAAGTTGAATGATGTTGAAATGGACAAACGCAGCCATTATGAAAACAGACACTTGTTGAAATAAGTCTGAGTAAAAGTTAATGCAGGTTTAGGACAGTAATTAAAGGCTTATGTTAATGTCATGTAGCCTTTAGAATGGTGCCCATCATCAGTGTTACTAAAAAAAACACTCTCTTTGCATGGATGAGATTAAAAACGTCTAATTACAGCATGATGGAGCTTTTGATAGATCCAAAAGTTCTGATTAAGGTAATCCAGATGTTTGAACTGAGACTACTGAGTCTCAAATATGTGTTTGATTATTGTTGCTGGCCGAAAAAAAAACATGTATCTTCATTTCTTCTTTCGTTTTCTACACCACATAGCAGCAGTCTTTAGCACTGTGTGAAAATTTAGTGATGGTTGAACCAATAGAAACGCTTCATTACATTAACTTGCATTGGCAGAAAAGAACGTTTTTGCCATTTCCGGACAAGTTATCGTTTTGGACCATTACTAGTACTTGCTTTTTCTTTGGACAGTGACAATATGCCACTACATCAAATAATTGTTGTTACAATAATTGTAGTACATTTGTAATATCACATTAATAATTTAATAAGTTTATGAAACTATCAAACCAGTACAGAATGTCAGAAATGTTTTTCACAGACTTGCCCAGGAAACTTTACTGGGTGGTGCAATAACGTTTTGAGAGGAGTAAGCAGAAGTAAACTAAGTTCGGACATAATTAAAGTGCTCTGCCAGTTTTTAAGCATTAAAACCATCATATAACCTGACAGAGATTACATAAAATATACAGATGCCAGTTTGAAAAGATCTGTAGAAGCAAGTGAGCTGTTTTAGTAGAAGATTAACATGGTAAAAAATTTGTACATGTCTGTTATATAAATGTATGTAATGTATATATATATATATATATATATATATATATATATAATATGCAAATAAATATATAAATAAAAAGCTTATTTTTGGTGATATAACACAATTGAAGCACAAGTGTCTCAGCAGGATTGGAAACTACTTAAACATGTGCTAATGCAAGTCTTGGCCCGAACGATTTCCTGAGACATTAAGCTAGTGAGGAACAATGCTTTAAGCCTATATTTATGATGCTTAGACCTGTGATTTGGATGTTTGCTGCAACTAGGAGTCAGCAGAATCACATGGGAGAATTCTGGGAGCTTGTGGACCAGGCGGGCGCCATCTCTGTAGGTGCTTTGTATGGGAGTAGTGGTGTGTGAAGAAAAACCAGCATCAAGAGAGTTGCAGTCCAGTGATTTGGTGAGGGCTTGGGCAGCATGGGTGGTCAGGACAATGCAATGAAAGACCAAAAAACAATTCATCCAGTAGCCTAAAAATCCTTTGTGTATTAAAGGAATAAATATTCTAGAGTTATTCAACCTCACCTGCACATGGCTGATTATCACAGACAATAATTATCTCTATTTTTTGGTAACTGACAATATGATGCAGGTGAAGCAGATAAAGATTAGGTTGAACAATTCTGAAGAAGTACTTCTTAAAAACCCCAAGAGGATTGTAGGGTCATGTGGAGATGTTCAGAGTGTTCTTCTGCCTTCCTTCTATTATGTACAGCCTTTCTGACCACCCAAATTGCCCTCAGACAGAGTTGAAAAACACAAGTTTTTAAAGACATGAACATTAAATAAATTAAATACTCTTTTAGCAGCAACCTGCAGGCAAATAATCCCAATGTCTACACAAATTTCAGTACACTATGGAGTTGGTATAGCAAAGAAGGCAAAGGCAAAGAAAGGGGAGCTGACCTAGATGCCACAGACAAACAGAAAGCCACCCTGAGCCGACAGATGGCACTGTGGATCCGGCCAAAGGCTGGGAAGCTGGAGGAAGCTGCCGTGTTGTTGACCTAACCTACATTCAGTTATAGAGGCACAACCTTCCCACACGCACAGACTTCAGCACAGACAGGGGAAAGTTCCCTTCAGACTAGAGGTCCATGGTTTCTGGCGTGACGTCCACAGTCACCTCGCTAATGCAGGGTTTTACTGTAAAACAACCACATTTCTGTCTGCTCTGCTTGAACACTGTGAATTAGTGCACGAGAAACAGAAGACCAGTCATCAGCGTGTAAGAAAGGTCAAAGGAACCCCCAAAGTTACATCGCGGCAGTTCAGCAGCCTTTATACAGGCCTTTTGTAGCTTCATTCTTCTAGTCAAACTGTGAAGCAGATTCAGATGCTTTCTAAACACACCCCCACCCTCTCCACTTCACCGGGTCCTTCTGCAGTGGGCAGGAAACACAACACCCACCTCTCACCTACACTGGAGCCTGGCAGGAAATGAACACCCCAGACAGAGCAGTGTCTCAGACTCCACAAGGAATAAATACTGTCCCTTTCTCTCTCTCTCAGCTTCTCACATACCCTTAAGGCCTACGGAGCAGTCTAGCCTGTAAAGGGGATTTCAGTTTGTTACAGATGTTTTACTGGACAGCCCCAGACAGTTAGTCTTTAAAGGAATACGACAGCATTTTTCAACACAGTCTCTATCTGCTGCATCTATGCAGAGCAGTCAATCGCCACAGAACAGAAACCATGTTAACTCAAAAAACACACTTCTAATAGAAGCCAATGAGCCTGTTCAAATTACTGTCTGACTGCTGTTATGACTGTTCTTACAATACGAAGGCAGCAGACACAGATTAGGTTAAGAAAGGAGTGACTAATTCCCTTTATGTGATTACTCATTCACTTTTCATTGGCGACATACTATGTCATATTAAAGATTACAGTGAGCCTAAAAGGATTGAACATATTGTCATTTGTCCAGTAATAACCTTCAAGGTGGCAACTTGACACTACAGAGCAAAAGCTTTTAATGTAAGATAGTGTAAAGAGATTTTATTCCAATTGATCATGAAGGATTACAGGACAGCTTAAGGACAGCTGCTGTGTTCAAGTGATGTAGAAAAATAAAGTGTGTTTTAAAAATAGAGATGCCTGATTTTTTATGAGTCAGTGATGATGTGTACTGTAGTTTTACAGTTATTACTCATAGGTCTCCTTCTCAAAAGAGTTTTAAAACAAGGTTGCCAGAGTGCAGAATGATGCTTGGTGTACTCTAGAGTTTTCCAGCCTGCTGCTTCTGTACCATATGATTACATCAGTACACAGTTACACATTTATTCTATACATATTTTTTTGTTTATAAAAGTGAATGTAACTTGTGAGCGTACTTTGCCAGTCTAAAGTTTGATATTTTTATAATGTTTAATAAAATCTTTTTGCCATTCCTGTACCGTGAGAGCGCTGTTGTGGAGGGTTCAGATTCATGTTATTCTGGTCCATAAGTAGTTTGATAGTAAAAGAACTTTAGTGATTTTGTACATCAATTCGCAATGCATTTGAAATTAAGTATTCAAAATTTGACTGTAGTGTAGACTTTCAGCTTTGATTTAAGGGGTTCAACAAAATATCAACCGTTTAGGAATTACAGTCATTCTTTACATAGTTTAACACGCCCCAAAGTAATTGGACAGTGGACTAATAAGCAGTTGCCAGGTGTGACCTACTCCTTCATTACTTTGTGACAGATTAAGGAGATCTGGAGATCTGTCTGGAGTTGATTCCAATGTTGAATATTCATTTGGTGTCTGTTTATGATAACTCCTAATATGCTACCCAAAGAGGTGCTGATGCAAATGGAAGGGGCTCATCATTAGCCTAAAATACCAAAACAAAGCTATCAGAGAGATAGCAGACGCTTTAGAATTGACCAAATCAACAATTTGGTACATTCTTAAAAAGTAGGAATGCACTGGGCTCAAGCTCAGCAACACCAAGCCCTGGAAGACCATGTACAACAACTGACGTCGAAGACCACAGAATTCTTTCCGTGGCAAAGAAAAACCCCTTCACAACATCTAGTCAAGTCAAGGACATTATAGAGGAGGTTGGTGTATTATTGTCAAAGTCTAGACGCCTTCATGAATGTAAATACAGAGGGTTTACCTCAATGTGTAAAACACTGGGAATGCTCAGGAACAGAAGAGCCAGCTTAGGCTTTCCTAGAAAACACCTAAAAAAGCCTGGCCAGTGCTGGAACAAGATTCTTTAAACAGATAAAACCAAGACTTATACCAGAATAATGGAAAGGAAACTGTATAGGAAAGGAAGAGCTCATGATTCGAAGCATACCACATCATCCGCCAAACATGGT
Source organism: Megaleporinus macrocephalus (assembly GCA_021613375.1). Classification (NCBI taxonomy): domain Eukaryota; kingdom Metazoa; phylum Chordata; class Actinopteri; order Characiformes; family Anostomidae; genus Megaleporinus; species Megaleporinus macrocephalus. The sequence goes on from CM038705.1 coordinate 27,449,050, forward strand.
GGAGGCAGTGTTTTGGCATGAGTATATATGGCTGCTAGTGGAACTAGGATGAATTCTAGCTAAACCTTCTATTCATATACAGTCAACAGTGACATGTCCTTATCATAGCATTGGAGTCAACATTGATAATTCAGGTGAAACAGGTGATAGTCTTAATCATGACTCTTTATGTCACTAATGTTGATCATTTATACTACACGTACAGGTGAGTGCAGACCATTTAGTCTTTAAGCTCATCTCAGAGCATTTTATATCCTGGCTTGTTTAATGGAGCTGCTGGTCAGTGCCTGGTCTTCATTCTCATAAAAGAAAAAAAAAGCTTCATAAATTCCCTCGCTCTTAGAGTTATGGCTTACGTAAGCAATGCTTTTTGACTGGATTTCAAAGGTGTGAGATAAAGTTTGTAAAACATGCATGTTTCCACTATAAATACAAGCCTCTCATGTTGCTGCTTCACATGCACTGCAAGATCAAGCATCTCAAATTAGGGAGAGAATAAAATCCATTCTGCCAGATGAAAAAGGTTTCCTGGGGTCAATTTCACATAAAATCTCCTCTTAAATGTAGAGCGGTCGAGTAACCATGAAAGGTAATGTAAAACAGGCAAGGCACTGTAAGCATCCCCTGCTTCTGCTGGTGTCAGCACCACAAACAACTGGCAAATCAGGGTGAGCCCCCCTTAGACCCCCGGCCCCCACAACCCACCCCACCCCATTCTTACTCCCAGCACTGTGCCCCTTTCTGACACTTTTCATATCCCTGCCAACTTCATTTACAAATGGAAAATGTGCACAGAAAGTGGACACAGTAAACTCTAAAAACAAAAACGAAGGTGCCAAGAAGAGTTCTAATGTAGGTGTTGAAAGTGAAGAACCACAATTCCCTAAAGTACCTTCCAATCAATAATTAAGTCATTTATTTTTGATGTGATGTGAATAATTATGAAGATAATGATTTTCCTGAATAATAGCAATTTTGCCACAACAGCCCAAACAACAGCAGCCACCAGATCAAGAATACAAACACCATTCAAACTACATGAAGTTTGAACTTCAATGTTATTCTGATTGGCTGTCTGAGTTCATATATACTTGGACTAAACAGTAACATTCATGCCTGGTTTACTGAGTTTTGCACAGATATTTTTACATTTTGCATGTATACACACTGACTATGCACCAGCAGCCTGAATTTAACAGTATGCTCTAATATTCTTTATACAGTGAGTATATAAGGAAAACCTAGACACTTTTATTTTTGTTATTTTATAAATTTCCAACACAGATGTTGACTCATGGGAATTAACAAAAATATATAATTAATACGGGGAAAAAAGTATTCAGACACCACAAACAAATTTTTACAAAATGTAACAAATTACTTTGTTGCAAAGCAGTAGTTGGCAGTTGCAGCTTTGGCATGTCTACACTAAGAAGTAATTAACCTTTATTCAGCATTGTGGTTCAATTTTAGCCCATTCGTCTTAGAAAAACATAATCAATTCCTTTTAAAGATTCCCTTTTAAAGGAAAATGAGGGAGATTGAAGGCTAGGCCATATAAAAACCTTTATCTGTTTTTTTTTCAGAAACCAGTCTGTATGTTTGTAAGTTGTCTTGTTAAAACCTCTATTTTCTCCTCTTTCTCCACAAATAGGATTACATTCTCCTGTTATATGCCTCGTTACATTACGTCTTTGATGTTTTTTTTTTTCAAATGTAATGCCTCAGTACTGTAGCTGAGGAGCAGCTTCAGGTCATGATGCTCCCACCTCCATACTTCACTCTCGGTATGGTGTTCTTAGGATCCTACATGAAACCTTTCTATCTCCAAACACAATGAATTACACATGATTCTTTTCTGTACTTCTTTTTTAGCAGTGATTTTCTTGTGCAGGATGTATGAATGGAGATGATCATCATGCAACTCTTTCTAAGTGAATGCTGTCTTCTCTCTTACCTTCTTTACTTGTCTGAGAGAAATCTTGCACGGCACACCTGTCCGAGGACAATAAGCTTTGATTTCATGAACTTTACTCTTGTATACTATTGAGCACTACAAAGGTGTTCTTTGTTAAGACTCTAACTTTTCTCCATGAGTTCTGGTGATGTTGCCTCTGTGAACTCCTTCCCCATTTCTCCTTCATTGCTACCTGTTGCGTGAAGTCTTCCCAACAAACACAAATATCTTTTATAACGACACCAGCTGAAATCGGCCCTAGACTATATATTAAGTGGATTTCCGTATTGGAGCGAGAGAGACTGAAATATATCTCGACCATGTGCAGTACGTCCAAACACTTTGCTAGAAACATTAGGATCGTGTTTAGGAACTGAAGAGTTATGGTGGCGTGTGTGTGGATGTACGAGGGTAAGTAAGTGCAGCAGGATACTTCTCCAGGGCAACCATGTATCCAGAGAGCACAGGTCGGTACAGGTCAAGGCAGTGCCCTCAGTCGCCTGTGTCCATCTTAACCTTTCGCACGCACTAAGCTATTCCCGATCCCAAACCCTCACACATCCTGCTGTGGGGCAGCTGCAATTGACTGAAACCTCCTGTTACATCTGTTTGCTTTGTCATTTACTGCTCATCTCCAGACCAGAGTGTGGAGAATACCTCATTAATGCACTGTAGAGCTTTCCCTCTACCAAAGTAAAGGCTTTATGTGACGGATATATGACCACTCAGAGAGTTTCTTCAAAGCTCAAAGAGCGCATACAGCCCGAATATGCTTTTTGTTTAGTTTTGCTCATGCTGCATACAGTGCATGGTGCCTGTGTGCCATTCTTTAGGGGTCAGGTTTCTGAACTACACTTAAAATACATGATTCAGGGTATGCGATCATATTCACGCTGATTTTATCTCCAGTCTGTTTGTCTTTGGAAGTTTAAGGAAAGTGTATATATGCTTAAATGAGTAAATGTACGTTAAATCATATGCACGTGTGTATATTTTGTGGAATTCAGGGAGTGTGCCATCTGAGCGCGGGTGGGGGTGGTGGCTGTGTGATGGTTGTGTGAGGTGGAGGGGTAGCCTGAGTGGCACCAGGTACAGCACTTCACAGGAGATGGAACACATTAGTGAGGATTATTGCTTCAGCATGTTCGAACCTACACATTATTTCACTCCCACCGACTCCTATCGCAACCACTTTGCATTGGAAGGGTTAGGGGTTAGGTTTAAATTCCACAGATAAAAACTCTACATTTATTTTCATTGGTGCTCTAACGTATGTGTCTATGCGCGTCTGAGTGTGGCCCTGCCGTGCACATGGAAACTCAAGATAAACAGAAAAATACTGCTAACTAGATTGTTGGTGGTCGCATGTACAGTTAAACGTGATCCGCGCGAGCTTAATTTAGCGGTGGGCAAAAGCCCTGATGAGGGAGAGGGAGAACAGAAAAAAAGAGAAGAGTTTGTTTTTGACGGAGGGCTGCGGGGATGGGATGGAAGAAAATAGCAAAAATGTGTGTCAGGGAGTTTAATTGCAGGGCCCCTAATCTGAAATGATTCAAGCCCACGTCTGCGAGGCAGACAGTGACTCAGACAGTCTGGACTAGAGGCTCGTCTCTGCCTCTGCTGGAGCTCTGATTGCTCTCATTTGGTGCTGATTCGCTCCAGGCCATCCTGACCACTCCGGCCAGACCTGTACCTGGTCGCTCTAAAGCTTCTGTAACGGCTGGCTGAGTGGGAGGCAGTGAGTCAAGGCCGAAGCGAGCGGGCAAGCAGCGGTGAGTGAGTAAGCTGGGTGTTCCAGAGAGAAAACCCCTGTCCCGCTCCCACCACAAGCGTCTGCGGGGGCCCACTCCATGCTGACGTCAGCCTGCGGGTCGCCGCGGAAAGCCGTCACATGCAGCTAAAACGAGCACGTAAACACACCAGCCTGAAAAACACAGGCTTACCAAAAATTACAAAGAGGGCGAGTTTCTTTCACTTTTCTGTGAACTCTAGTCTGACTTGTACTCAATACGCAAGATTGTTTACTGAAAAACACATGCTTTTAAAATTCTGTTGCTAGTGCGTTATCTTCCACAGGGTAACTTTATTTACTTTGGTCTTTATCTTTAACAAACAGTGCTGGAAAAATATATTGTGCTACTTTTTTACTTTAATTTATTTTTTTTTTATTTTGAAATCAGATAAATCATGGCTGGCCAAAGTTGGCACCCACCTAATGAGACACCTAATAATTTTTTTATACCATATAACTTTATAACAATTACAATCACCTTCTTTATTTCTATATTGCTTTGTCCTTTTGGCCTCAGTCAACCAGAAACACTGCACTTCGATCTTCCAAGATAAAAGTCTGGACATTCTGAAGCTATCCAGGTCTAACTTATTAACCACCAAGGACATATTAAGAGATTAATGATGATTATTGTGGACTTATAGTTATTTATATAACTATAATAATACTTCCACAATAGTTCACACCATGGCTGTTGTTCATTGGGTCACATTATACACATATCAGTCAATGCAGTTGTTTATACATGTATTAAAACTACTTAGAATTTATTAATGCTGAAATTCAGGGTTTGATTTTGTTACCTTATGCAGTAAATAATGTTAAATAATAATAATTGTCATATGTACAGAGGGTTACACTGTACAATAAAATCATTTCACACACACACACGTATATATGTTTATGTGTGTGTGTGTGTGAATACTGACAATGTACAAAAACTTTAAAGCTTTGCCTAAAAGAACTCTAATGTGAATGTGAAGCACTGTTGTTGTTTTTTCTGTCACAGTTAGTATTTTCTGCTCTCAACATGCTCTTCCAAACTGAACAATATGAAAGTCGTGTCAGCACACAAAGTAATTTGTTAAATGTTTTATAACAAGCTCTAAACGAGACTTACAGTCCCCAGTCTCATCCATCAGCACTAACTGGGCCATATTTGGCTTTTATTGTTGGGAGATGGGCTGCGTGCAGTGACAGATGTGGCGTCCTCAGAGGCGGTAGCTGAAAACTGTGTACATGTAATTCTCTTTGCTGACATGATATTGTTTCCGATCTGGTCCATGACGGCAAACGTGGTCTGGCCACAATAAAGTGGCAAGTGGTGCCCAGAGGCCTTAACATGAGACTCTCGTCTGCGTCTTCTCTCTAGGGCTGTCTGGCTGCTCAGCCGCGGGCCGCCCCTGCATCTCCCCACCAGCAATCTGCCTACAGGCAGAGGGGGTACCATGGCCTCAGACCCTCAATTTGTCTCCCGTAACTTCTATTTCTGCTAATGAGTCAGAATAACAAAAAAAATCCCCTCTTTTAAAATAAGAAAGTGAAACGTCACTCGCTCGCCTGTATATGAGAGTGTGCGGGACTAAATTACACGGGTGATGAGGCAGATGGTTAAGAAACAAAAACACACACACACACCACACACACACACACACACACACACACACACACACACAAACATTTTGGCTAATAAAAGCTGCTTTGAACAAACATGGAAAAGAAAACACGTCCGTTTTTGCGAGTGTGTTGGGTTTCTGACAAAAGAGAAAAGAGACGGTAAATGACAGGGATGACTGGAACAAGTGTGTCCTCGTCTGTCTGACTCGCTCACGCCACTCTCTCTCCCAACTTTCTCCCTTCCCCTTCTTAAAAAAAGGCAGGAGAGATCAGACAGTCTGAAATTTGATTTTGTAGTGTAACACAGTCAACTTGCCACATCAACATTCATACAAGTCAAAGATTAGACATCCTTAAAGGTTCATTGCCGTTTTATCAAAATGTACAGACAATATATAACATAATATACATAATATAAAGTATATAAACTTAGCAAGTATTTATTAGGAACATGTTATGAATTGGTTTATGAAGCAAGCTGTACTTCTTACTTTTTATATTATATTATATATATATATATATATGCCAAAATAACAAATATAACTAAAAACACAAAAACACATGAAATATGGCTTTTGCAAATCAGATCCAAACCCTCACCAATGAAGACAGATTGGTGATGTCCGGACACACAAATCTGATCACTTGCTAATATCAATGTGGACAGTGTGGTCATCTCAAAAAATCTGATTTAAGAAACAAATCTGATTTGCCTGCAGTCTGAACACAGCCAACTAAACAAAATAAATGAATAAATAAACATTAAACTGCAACAGGCCAGCCTCCCCTTCTACAAATCACACATAAGTAATTAGATAATGGGAAACTCCAGGTCTACAAATAATTGGATTTCTGCTTTGCAACGAGCCAATAAACTCACAGAAGATGTGACATCATGTAAAACCCAAGCTTCAAGCTGTATCTTTTGAAAAACCTGTTACTTTACCTAAAATATGAACTTACATCATCTAGAACATGAAGAATATTTAAATCCTTAACTTTGTTAAACATGTAGCTTGTTTCATTGTTGTTCTAAAAGTGTTTGTTGCTTATTTCTGGTACTGAGCCACAATCCGGCTCTCTTTGTAAGCCTTATTCTGATTTAAGATAGTATTTTGTTAACATGATCATGATCTAAAATGATAAGATAACTTTAGAAAAATGATTATTAAGTGCATGTAAATACCCTTAATGTTAAAAGTAACACCATGTGTTATCTTTAACAAGACACACAGATGTGTAAAAATAAAAATTTTCCATGTTGGTTTTAGCACATCTGTTTTGAGAGTACACCTTCCATATTTTTATGATAGCTACATTTCTCTCCTGTCATTCCTATTTTGTTTCACACAGAAGAACATACCAATTTATCAATTTAAAACACCTACATCTCCTTGTGTTGTATTTTTTTCTCTCTGAGGTGCACTTAGCATATGGTAATCTATAGCACAGTACCATATCCCTCAGAATTAATGATTTTTATATTGTTCTCTCATTACAATACTCAGCATGTGTTATGCGCATGCATCATCCAACCATTGGGAATTTCCATGGTGTCACCCAATCCTGACTGTTAACCTGGCCTCTGATCTATAGGCTAATAAAATATAGGCATAGCTCCCCTTAGTCATCATACAAAATCATAAAGAATACAACAATTCTGTCTTTATACATCAGAAAACAGTCATCTGAGACAGACATTTTACTGTCCTAGCCAGAAAAAAGAAGCCAAACCAGAGACTTTGTAGAAAGGAGGATACTACTCTGTAGTGTCTTCAGAGTTTCTCAAATACTAGAGGGTGCTCTAGGGGTTGGTCTAAAATGAACGGGTTAATAAGAAGCATTTGAGTAAAGTCGTGGTGTGTAAATACTTAAAACTTTTAAAGAATGCATTCATTCCCTAAACCCAGACAACACAAAACATTTTAATACTGCTGTTTCTGTAGATCAATTATAGTCTGACAGGCCTCTAACAGCAGTCACAGCTTCCAATCTCAGGCTGCTTTCTTTCTTTTTCCCTCCATGCAGTGTTGTGTATTTAGTGAAAAATCTCGTCATATTGCTGTTGTGTTTTGTTTTGCTTTCCTGTGTTGATGGAGGGAGGAGGAGTTCCCCCGTTTGAGTCTTAGCTCCTCTTGATGTTTCTTCTTCTTGCTCATATGGAGCTTTTTCTTGCCACTATTGCTCCTGGTTTGCTCACTGGGGGCTTGAGCCTGGATTTATTTGTAAAGCTGCTTTGTGACAATGTCTATTGTAAAAAGCACTTCATAAATAAGTTTGAACTTGACTGTTTTAAACTCTTTTAGACTGTTATAGGAGCTTAAAACAGTACCTCATGTACATTCATGACGTCAGTCAATGTGACCCAATGAGCTGCTCCGCTTACTGACCAATCAGTACTAACTAACTAACTAACTAATCTGGAAGCAATAAGATGTATGTCATCTTGGCAGTAAAGATATCTCTTTGGTTTTCTTCGGAATTTGCCTGCCCCCAAAAAATCCACCCCCTAGCCACTGTAGACTACCAAACGTTCCACCCAAGTTCAAGATACATAATCAGAATAGCTGTTTGTCTGATTTTTAAACAAAAAAATCTCACTCCAGATCCTACTCCGACTTTGCAGTTAGAGTGGACATGTTTATAACAGACATTATTCTTTTTTCTGGCTGGAGCGTCTCTTTAACATTTCTACAGTTTTATGTACCAAAAAAACAGTCATAATTATTATTACTAAAAAACAATCTCTGTCCTGATTGGCTTCAGTCCAAGAACGGTTCAGGCTGAAACACTCCTTATAACTTTAAAGGGAATGGCTGGAAATAACTGCTATACTGCTTGTGACATCACAAAATCAATACATTCAAAACTCAGGCTAGCAACTTAATTTCCTTATAGGAACTACATTGACTAATGAGTGAATAATATTCCATGTGGAAATCTGATATTCGGGCATATATCACACAGGGTCAGGAATATATTTCAAAATAAATGTACATGTATGTCGTGTACATATATGTAAATTTTAACTATTGAACATATGTACATAATATGTGGATTGTACATACAGTTATTATTGTTACTATTTTAACAGATTACCTATAAATATTAAATAATATAAATTAGTCAGGGAACAAAAGCTTCATTAAATTCATGTTTTAAAACTTTACAGAACAGCTTATTTTATGCTCATTTTCAAAAAATTTGCATATATATATATATATATATATATATATATATATATATATATATATATATATATATATATATATACACATAATGGTTTACATTATATATTGTTAAATAATGTTTTTTACATGTTGGTATATCACTGCTGTCAGCACAACACCTTGTGGCTCCAAATTGCTAACATTAAAGGAGAAGAAAAAACTATAAAAAATATTTTAGCTTCAATGGAACCAAAATTTTGTTCCATTTCTTTTGGTCCATTCATGAAATGTACATATAATGTATTTTTAAATTGTACAAGATTTTATTCTGATGGCAGCGATATGTTTATATATGGCTGAAATATATGTTGCATATTTAAAAAAAAGAGCAGTTCTTTTTTTTGATTTGCCATTTAAGTCACATATATATCCATTTGTCACAAAAATAAACCAGATAAAAATGAAATCCCTATATAATAAAATATGTCACAGCCTATATTTGAAGCCCATATACTATCATATATCAGATTTCTGTGTTGGACATTTTAAAATACTAACAGTGTTTTTATTACATCAAGCTTACCGAATGTTTAATTTCTGGAAAAGTGGGTGCTCTCAGCACTAAAGATAACTGCAAAGTCCCTATGAATCAGAGGAGAAAGAGTGATTAGAGCAGGGATTAAATGTGGGGTGTGTATGGTAAGATGGTGGGGGAGATAGTAACAGTCTGAGAAACACCCAGCGACATTCAGTCTGCTCCTTAATGCTCCCAGTGGTGAGGGGTGTGTGTCGAGGGGGGCATCACACACTGGGCTGCAGTCTCTGTGTCGGGGGGCTCCTCTCCCACTGACGGCATCATTCTCTCCGCAGCCCACTCAGGCAGACGCACACGCAAATGCCTCAATAAAATTATACGTCTGCCCCTCAGAGCAAACAGTGTGTGATTCAGTGTGGCACGGTGCTTGGCCCCACCAGGAGGGTTTATGTAGTATGTGCTGTATGTGTGAGTGAGAATGGCTAATGTGTGACAAAACTGTAATGGTGTGTTGGCTGTGTGTGCTTTGAGGGCTGAAGACGGACAGAGACCATTTTAAGTGGAATGAGCTGAAATTAATCGGGGGCCCTGTCCAGCTGTTCTGCGCTCCATCCCTGCGCAACACACTCCCAGATGGTGGCCATTGCCCTCTCACTCACATGCGGGCAGCTTCATTATCATGAGGTGCATTACAGTAAAACATTACCAATCTCCAGCCCATGATGAGCTTTGCAGCTGTGGCCCACATTTGAGGGCTTGTTTCCCTACTGAGCAGAAAGTAAGCACGAGCAAAGGCTCATTTTACCAGCTTTAAATGGCTGGACAGGCCTGGGGACAGTAATGCTATATATTTACTGCTATATAAAGCCTACTATTGTAAAATAGTATATATATATATATATATATATATATATATATATATATATATATATATATATATATATATATATATATATATATATATATATATAAAACAGTACCAGTCAAATGTTTTAGGTCACTACCAGCCAAACGTTTTAGAACACTACCAGCCAAACATTTTAGATCACTACGAGTCAAACGTTTTAGTACACAATGAGTCAAATGTTTTAGATCACTGCCAGCCAAACGTTTTACAACACTACCAGTCAAATGTTTTAGATCACTAAAAGTCAATCGTTTTAGATCACTACCAGCCAAATGTTTTAGATCACTACCAGCCAAACGTTTTAGATCACTACCAGTCAAACGTTTTAGTACACTACCAGTCAAACGTTTTAGTACACTACCAGTCAAACGTTTTAGATCACTACCAGCCAAACGTTTTAGATCACTACCAGTCAAACGTTTTAGTACACTACCAGTCAAACGTTTTAGTACACTACCAGCCAAACGTTTTAGTACACTACCAGTCAAACGTTTTAGATCACTACCAGTCAAACGTTTTAGTACACTACCAGTCAAACGTTTTAGTACACTACCAGTCAAACGTTTTAGTACACTACCAGTCAAACGTTTTAGATCACTACCAGTCAAACGTTTTAGTACACTACCAGTCAAATGTTTTAGATCACTACCAGTCAACCGTTTTAGATCCCTACCAGTCAAACGTTTTAGTACACTACCAGTCAAACGTTTTAGTACACTACCAGTCAAACGTTTTAGATCACTACCAGTCAAACGTTTTAGTACACTACCAGTCAAACGTTTTAGTACACTACCAGTCAAACGTTTTAGATCACTACCAGTCAAACGTTTTAGATCACTACCAGTCAAACGTTTTAGATCACTACCAGTCAAACGTTTTAGTACACTACCAGTCAAACGTTTTAGTACACTACCAGTCAAACGTTTTAGTACACTACCAGTCAAACGTTTTAGATCACTACCAGTCAAACGTTTTAGATCACTACCAGTCAAACGTTTTAGTACACTACCAGTCAAACGTTTTAGTACACTACCAGTCAAACGTTTTAGTACACTACCAGTCAAACGTTTTAGTACACTACCAGTCAAATGTTTTAGATCAGTACCAGTCAAACGTTTTAGATCACTACCAGTCAAACGTTTTAGTACACTACCAGTCAAACGTTTTAGATCACTACCAGTCAAACGTTTTAGTACACTACCAGCCAAACGTTTTAGATCACTACCAGTCAAACGTTTTAGTACACTACCAGTCAAACATTTTAGATCACTACCAGACAAACGTTTTAGTACACTACCAGTCAAACGTTTTAGTACAGTACCAGCCAAACGTTTTAGTACACTACCAGTCAAACGTTTTAGAACACTACCAGTCAAACGTTTTAGATCACCAGCAGCCAAACGTTTTAGATCACTACCAGTCAAACGTTTTAGATCACTACCAGTCAAACGTTTAGTACACTACCAGCCAAACGTTTTAGATCACTACCAGTCAAACGTTTTAGTACACTACCAGCCAAACGTTTTAGATCACTACCAGTCAAACGTTTTAGTACACTACCAGTCAAACATTTTAGATCACTACCAGACAAACGTTTTAGTACACTACCAGTCAAACGTTTTAGTACAGTACCAGCCAAACGTTTTAGTACACTACCAGTCAAACGTTTTAGAACACTACCAGTCAAACGTTTTAGATCACCAGCAGCCAAATGTTTTAGATCACTACCAGTCAAACGTTTTAGATCACTACCAGTCAAACGTTTAGTACACTACCAGCCAAACGTTTTAGGTCACTACCAGTCAAACGTTTTAGATCACTACCAGTCAAACGTTTTAGATCACCACCAGCCAAACGTTTTAGATCACCACCAGCCAAACGTTTTAGGTCACAACCAGCCAAACGTTTTAGGTCACTACCAGTCAAACGTTTTAGATCACTACCAGTCAAACGTTTTAGATCACCACCAGTCAAACGTTTTAGATCACCACCAGCCAAACGTTTTAGTACACTACCAGTCAAACGTTTTAGTACACTACCAGCCAAACATTTTAGTACACTACCAGTCAAACGTTTTAGATCACTACCAGCCAAACGTTTTAGTACACTACCAGCCAAACGTTTTAGATCACTACCAGTCAAACGTTTTAGTACACTACCAGTCAAACGTTTTAGATCACTACCAGCCAAACGTTTTAGTACACTACCAGCCAAACATGTTAGTACACTACCAGCCAAACGTTTTAATACACTACCAGCCAAACGTTTTAGATCACTACCAGTCAAACGTTTTAGTACACTACCAGTCAAACGTTTTAGATCACTACCAGTCAAACGTTTTAGATCACTACCAGCCAAACATTTTAGTACACTACCAGTCAAACGTTTTAGTACACTACCTGTCTAACGTTTTAGAACACAATATTCACCAGCTTCTTGCTCATATTCTCCTGTTCCATCTTAAATGGTACACTATTTATATTTTGCTGCTGGCATTCGGCATCTTACTCGCCAGCTTCTTGAATTTTCCCTGTCTACCTCTGTACCTCATGGTACAGCAATTATTAAAATGCCACATGTGGCAGATTGTTGCCAGCATTAAAAGAAATATAAGGGCATTTAATAGCCTAAATCAGCTTACACTTACAAATTACACTGAGCATATACTGAATTAACATTAAAAACACAATAAAACATGAATCACTCTCTATGCTACACTAATGATCCATGTGTGGGTAGAAAAATTGCTAAAACACTGGCGCTGGCTAACTTTTATTTGTTGTGGGAAGCCTGAGAACATAAATTTTGCTGCAATAGGCAACCTCACTGACCTTACACACTGTTACCTGACTGGACTGCGACACAGTTACTATATGGTACAATTTTACCTCATGGCTTTCAGGTGATATGTGTTTTGCCCACAAGAAAAATAATGGTAAACAATAAATAAAAAAATAAATAAATTACAATAAAAAATTAAGCCAAATGTAGTGATTTTTATGTCACTTGCACTGAATTCTTGTCAATATTTACAATATTTTCAATTGTTGGAACTGCTATGGGACCTTATTCTAAAAGCAGAAAGATTTCTTGTGTGTTAAACTGCATAAAGTACTATAAAGCTTTGGGATCATATATTTGGGAACCTCAGTAGGATAAAGTGGTTACATTTAAAGTTTTAGAATTGCAGTGTTCAGTGTACGCAGAAGCTACTGACTAAGAGAAAAGTATGATGGGCTCCACAGCACAGCAAGCAATGATCAAAACACACTTAGAGATGGTTTGCAATTAAGAGGGGAGTTTACGCACATGTATGGTTGGTCTCTCTCATCCTACAATACATTATTAAAGATGTCAGTAATCATCTCTCAACATATGAAACACATTAAATGGCTTTTCACTTCTTTAGAGTTCGAATTGCTTTAACAACTGCTCTCTTTTAAGAATGTATTACATAACAGGTCAGATTTTTACTGCAGTTCTATAAATAACATAAAATAAAAAACAAAAATTTCTGGTAAAACAATCAGTGGTCTCATAAACAACACACCCTTGAACGCCCTGTGAATCTGGCACAAAGTGTCACAGCTCAGAGAACCTGGCAACTGCTGGCCATCAAAATGCATGACAAATACAAGAACAGTCTGTCTGTAATGCAATGCTGTGTATCAACCACTGGATGGATTCTGACTGCTGGAGTGCGCTCCAGAATGTCTACTACTATTGGCCAGATACCTCATGCTATTAGTCAGACATTATATGATTGGCTTGAGACATTATGCCAATATTTTCCTGCCAGCCACTTCTCAATAGGAGTATCATTCCAGATAGAAAAGTCATTCCTTAACTTTGCTCACAGCAACACTCTAGGGAATGCTTTAGTGTGTCTAGCTGTTTGTGTGGAATGGTGGCATTTTTCAGAATCAATGCAAACGATTTACAGGAAATTAAGACATCATGGGGAACCTCCAAGACACGTGTGAGAGTATACTTTTGTCCAGTAGACCGACCTGACTGACTTTACTGACCTGGCTGTGTTGGGCTGGAGATCAAATAAATATTTGAATTGAGATGTGAGGAGTGTTAAATATATCAGGTGTATTTCCATGGAATAAATGCATGACAGAAGTGAAAAGAGCACAAGAAGCTCCAGGTAAATAACGACTAGTAAAAGAAAACAAGAGGAGCTGGATAGATGTCCGTAGTGCATCAAAGTGTTGCTAAATGGAGCTTTGTCCACAAATCAGTGCCAGTTACTCATGCAGTGTATGGGACTGCTCAGTCTTTGTAGTGTACCACAGGCCTTAAATGGGGAGAGTCATGGATGGCATCTGTGAACACAGTGCAGGCACTGTCTCGTGGCAGCATGAACGTTAGAATAATATGTGTGTTGGATGTGAGCCCACTATTAAAGATGGAACCTAGTCAAGGAACTTGTTTAAACTTTTGGGGACTGTTACCATCTTACTCTGATGTCAAAGAGCTTTTAAAACTTTAATCAAATCACTGGAATGGACAAGAGGGAGGTTGTTAATGAAACGTTATGACAAATTAGATTTCCTCATCCTATTGAGTTTTAGAAGCCAGGGAGACCATCACGAAGCAGGGGGAAGGAAGAAATGAATGTGTTCGATGATTTGATCACGCTTTGAAATGTTAATAGGGCGAAATCTGAACGGTATCCCGCTTCAAAATAAACAGCGCCAGGCAGTGCATATTGTGATTGGAGACGGGAGTGTTTATCCTTGAGCTAGGCCTTGCTCGCTGGCCTGAGAGGTTTAATCTGGCAAGGATGACCTCGCACAGCCCAAATAAAGCGGTGGACAGTGAAAAAAAAGAAAGAAAGAAATAAAAAAAGGCTGAGTGAGTTTCTGTCACTCCAGCTGCCCAGCCCCTGAACACCGCACAAAAACACAAGTGTCCCCGCGGGGCCCTGAGTCAACACCAACTCCTTCCGCTGGCGGACGCCTGCAACTGCTTTTCTAATCACAGGGAAACCTATCAGGAGAACTGTGTGGCTGCGTGGGTGTGTGTAGGTGAACCGGCACACACAAGTGCATAAGACCTCACGATCAACCCCCCACCACTCACATTCGTGTACTAGAACACTGCTTATGTGAGCACACACATCTCCTATACGCCTGCAATAGCCAAAGTCTTTATAGGACAGTCTAGGCATTCGGTGGCCAGTTATTTCCTGCCATATAAAATCAGACTTCTATCTTTTTGAATTGGGAAAAAAAACTAAACACTCAAAACTAAATGTCCAGTTAAAAACATATCTGAAAAGATAAAATCTGACAAAAACCTCATCTAAGGTTTGTAGTGTTTGGCTCAATAATGCACAAAAAACATGGCTTGATTTTGGCTTGTTATGGCAAACTGTGCTTGCTCAGATTTCCACAACAAGGGGGCCTCAAAACATTGCTGACCGTTCCCCACTCGACCCACACCCAGCAAGATGATTGGCTCTTGAAGGGCAGCATTTTATCTGTAAACAGATGCCATGTTGAATATTATGAGCGTTCTTATTCATATTCCAACCAGTAACAAGTCTTATCACGTATAACGTCTCTGCAACGGCTCAAAAAAATAGTGTTTAAATACTCGCTTTTGTTTCCAAACACATACTTAAATACTCATTTTCAATACAACCTTGATAATATTATAGTTTCTGTCCAAAGAAAAACAAGTATCCCCAAAAATTATAACTTTACAGCAGAGGACACATATCTTTACTCTCATTACAGCATTACTTTCAAGGTAAGTTAATGGCAAGGTATTTTTTGTCAAAGTAGGACATGTGTTAGGTTCAAATTATGTAGAAAACTAAAAATCACAAAAAAGGAGTCGCTTGGTTTTTATTGGACAGCAATTATATGGTTTATTTGGATAGCAGTGACGATTTAGAAGTTCAAGATGCAGACTAATTGGATAACAAGGTGAAATACACAGTCTAGTGATATTATCATGACCACCAGCTAATATCTAGAGTAATATCAGCTAGATGGGCTGGGAGTGACTTAAGGTTCTGCTGATGGCTGCTGGAGGCGCCCTCAAGTGGGGGAGGATCCATAGAACGAACATGACGATCGAAGTGACCTCTCAGATGCCCACAGATGTAGTCAGAATTAGGATTACAGGTCCAGGCTAGTACTTAAAGGTCTTGGTTATGCTTTTCCAACCAATGATGGACATTTCTAGCCATGGGACATGTGGCTTTGTCTTGTTGGAAGATCCCATTTGCCCCAGGGAAGACAATCAGCATGTATAGGTGTTTGTTATCTGCAAGGATGCATTCACACCCAAATCGGCTAGGAGTGATTTCCACATGGATGAGTGGGCCCAGAGAATGCCACGAAAACATTCCCCAGACCATAACGCTGCCACCGTCGAAAGTAGGAAGTGTACATTATAATGTATCTCGAACATTGTATGTTTGACGGGCGAACATAAATCCAATTCCTGACCTAACGACTTATAGTTATTTCAGTGTTTTATACTTGTAGATTTATGGTCATTAATTTTTTTAGGAATTAGATATAACATTTAGCTGTCATGCTGTCTGTTTGTCTCAATCTCTCTGTTCCAAGACAACTAAGCATGATACTGAGGGATATTCACCGTAGCACAGATGTTCACCAGCCTAGACTAGAGCAAAACAAAAAAAACTTGTTGGTTATTTTTGTATTGTAAATGTTCCATTTTGATCATACTGAAAGACAAAAAGAGAATTGTGGCTGTGTTCAACCTTTATAACTAACATTACCTGGCGTTTAGTATCAAGTTCATTCCTAAGTAATCCTGTCATTTTCTCCTAATTTCAAAACAGTAGGAAATCATTTAGGAAAGGAAATAAAAATCAGTAGGACTCAGTAGGAAAAAAATAGTCAGGAATACACAGGAATGTTCAAGATTCCTGTGGGCCTTAAACAAAGGTGTCCAAAGTATTCACATCCATTACTCTGGATACTAGGGTTTAAAAATATTTCTGTAGATGTCATAGTATCAACTTAAGCTAGTGTAAAAGTACTGCTTTCAAAACTACTTAAAGTACAAAAGTAAAAGTAAAAAACATTCTTCTAAAAGCCGTAATGACTATAATGTTATATTAAAATGTTAATGTTGATAAATTTGGGATGCGCTAGGCTTCCTGTTTTAGCCGCAGAAACGCCCATTGAAAATAAATGTATTTTGGTACAATGTAAATATATATAGAACCATATATGTGTACTACTAAGCATTAACATGTTTCCTGGAGCAGAAGATATGATGACTAGTCGTCTATAAATATTGTAATGGTCCAAAAAAAGTCAAACTTCAAAGTTATCTTATCAATAACCTTTACTGGAATGTAAATGTACATGAATGAAAACAAGCTGAAATGAAATAAGAGTAACGAGGCTATTTTTAAAATGTAAGGAGTGGAAAGTACAGATAATTGCGTGGAAATGTAAGGAGTAGAAGTAAACAGTAGCCTTAATTACTCTAGTGAAGTATAAATAACCAAAATTTCTACTTAAGTAAGGTAATGAAGTATTTGTACTGTGTCACTTGACACCTCTGGCCTTAAAAGGGTCAACAAATGACGCTTCTAAATACTATATTAGAAATGGAATACCAACATAACAAATACTTGAGTGTTCAGGTTATTCAGACCAGTCCTATGACACAATCCTAAATATCTGCCAATTATCACAAAATAACCCCAAATAAAATGTGCTCTTTCTGTTCTGCTAAAATCTGAAAATGCACACACAGCCAGTGATTCACAAAACAGTGATGATATCACCGAGTCAAAAAGACAGCATGACTAATCTTTCTAGACACCCGTGCCACAGTGACATCATCATCCTGAGACGAGAGTCTGATCACTGCGAGGTATTCAACGTCTTAATTCCAAAATTTTATACCATGTGTTGACTGTCTCAAAGAGGGATGAGTGTTCTCTTGGCAAGTAGCTCTGCTTTCCAGATAAAATTCACATAAACACAAAAAAGGAGAGTGAGCGAGCAAAGCGAGACAGACAGACACAAAATGAGTCATAGTGCAATGACATTACCACATATGAAATATATGCAGTATGACTAGCAAGAAAGAATTGTCTGAAAAGAGACATGAGTACATTTGAGAGTGAGATCATCATGTAAAAGCAAGTCTGCGTTTATCTCGATGTGAGGCTCCTCAAGCAGTTTGATCATTCTCTTCATTAATTCACAGAACAATGAAGACACAGAACCGCGTGGGCGTTTCAATACAGGACTAAAGATGAGCCTTCCAGGTTTCCCTTTTCCGCTTTTATCAAATTAACATTCAGAACTGCATCCCTGTTGTTTCAGAAGGAGCGCACGCTGCCAAACAGGAACGCTAGCTTGTTTATGTGGTTACTGCGAAAAGTATAATGCAGCAAGCTGGTTTTTAAGGGCTTGTTAATGTTGTGTTAACAGCCATAAAGCCCGTCCATAAGAAACAGGAAAAGATAAATTGAGTTAGGACAATTCTGATGAGCTAAGCTAAAGTTTCCCCTTAACGCTCTCTCACAGCATAACTGGCCCTGAGGGGAGAGGTAGTGCAGGGTTGGGGGGGTGTAACTATGGAGACCAGCCAGCATGGAGGTCCAACGATGGTGGTTCCCAACCGCCTCTGTGGCACCAGGGCTTAATAAGTTTTCATCAGGCCTATGCACAACATAACAGACACTACAGCACCTCACCGTACACAAGTCTAAGAAGCCCCGGCGAGGGCATTAACAAACAGAAGTTGGAAATGAAAACCATAATCCTCTTTGAACTCAGGGGTGGCCGAATATTCTCCTCTGGACGGCTTTGTCTGCACCTAGGATGAAGGAGGACTAGTAGAGGAAGAAGAGAAGGAGAGGTGATAGACATGAAAGATGTGCCCTAAGTTAAGAGAGAGGTGGGAACTACAGACGCTGACGTATTAGACGAATACAAAGGAACGACAACAGACTCGCGTTAGCAGAGTCGGCCAAAAAGACAGCACTGAACCAGAACTCCCCTGAGGGCTATACGGTCCAAGCAGACAGGACTTTATTTCAGACGCTGTCATGTGAGACCCAGAAAGAAAAATAGCATGGTCATTCTTATTATTTGACCATTACACAACCCCAAATTCTTAATATGTCTTGCATATATATTAATGCAGACTTTTTTATTCTTTATTTTTAACTAAAGCAACCAGAAACTGTACATATTACACTTAGTACTAAAGCACTGGTAAGAGGGGGGTTTCTAAGGATAAGACATGTCAGAGTGTTTTATCATAAAAGGATTTGGTTATAAGATCATTGCTTTTGTCAAACAGTTATGCACAGTGAAATAAAGTAGATCCACTATAAGTGCCATGTTGCAACAAAGACAACGGAAAAAGTTGGCTTTAGGGCATCAACAATATTTCACTCTTCTTCTGAATTTGACCCCTTTAATACTCACCATGTTTCTTAGTTAGCTAATTACATTAAATACCTTGCGTGCTAGCTATATTAATCCTTAGATAAACTTGGTATGACCTCACTAACTATTTATTTTATTTTATTTTAAACTTTTTTGCTTTCTATTTTTTGTCATATCTTATTTTAAGAAAATATAATTAAGACAAAATGTTAGAGGCCTCAATTCTATTTTAAAATATATTTTTTGTGTCACACTTTATTCAAAAAGACATTGTTTGCTTGACAAAGCTTTAAAGTTATATATCACAAGAGGACCTTCTTACTTCTTTTTTTCTCTTTTTGCGATATAAAACTAACAATATTGCTGTTTTAGCTCATTTTCTTTAAAATGCGCTTCTAGGTTTAGGCATCATCATCCTGTTCATGATACAGTCGTGTACAGATATGACATAAAATTACAGTAAATGGACACTACTCTTAACGGGGGCTTTTCTTTCATTTTCCCCTTTTCCCTCTGACTTTAAAGATCAAGATTCTTTTGCTTCCTAAAAATGAAAAGGTCATACCTCAAGCCTGGAAATCCATGCCCTTGCTTGCCACATTCCAGACCACATTATCCACGTTCTTCTCGATCAAGTCTTCCTAGAAATATCATTGAGAGTTCCTAAACTCTCTCATTCTGAAAGTTCTCTAGACCTAAACTTTGGTGATGAAGTTCCTTGCAAATCCTATTTTCTTATATCCTCCAGACTGATTGAAGAGAGTAGGAAAGGGCGCTCAGAGGTTTAGGCCAAACAAGAGTAGACAAAGCAGGAAGAACTTCAGCATGCACAGTCTGAAAT
The DNA here is from genome assembly GCA_021613375.1 of Megaleporinus macrocephalus. NCBI lineage: Eukaryota > Metazoa > Chordata > Actinopteri > Characiformes > Anostomidae > Megaleporinus > Megaleporinus macrocephalus. Next base: position 27,469,282 of record CM038705.1, read on the forward strand.
ATGATTTAAATAAACTATAGTTTGGGCTACGAACCTCCACTCGAGAGTGAAAGTCTGGTGACTTTGTGTCTGGTGATTGCGTGAGTGTCTGATTCATACATATGATCTACAGTCCACTTAATGCGCTCCTGAATTCTAAATTGTCAGGCTAATGTCTTCTGGACGCAGTCTGTCACTTCTGCTCGTACTTTGACAGAGGACTGCTATCATGGGTTGAGGTTAGTTGTCCAACAGAGTTGTGACCCTTCAAATGGGGGGTGTGGTCAGAGGAGCAATCTGGACTCTGTCAACACCTTTGTTCCCCAAACAGGCTTTTCCAGGCTTCTGGAGCAGCACCACATGGAAAGTAGTGTGCAGTGGAAACTGGCTGCCAAAAAGCTCAAGCTCTGCACCTCTTCCAGATTAGCATTCCTTCCATCTGACACATGCGCTGTGAAGCAGATTATCATCTAAGTGGACAAAATGCAATTTAGAGAAAGGTGGGTTCCTCAAAAGAAAAGACTAGGCTCCTTATGACATGGACATTTAGAAACAGGGAGTGTAATATGAGAAAATATACGGAGGTCGAGTCATTCGGAAAACACGGCCAAGGGAGGTTCGCGGAATTGAAAGGGTATAGAAACAATACTTCTGAGCAATGAGAAAGTTATGAAGATTCTGATGTCACAGTGACCACTAAGGCTTCCCTGGTGCTTTGTTGTAAAGGTAATTCCGTTATTATGGATAGCGGTTTTTAAAGAGACTGACATTCATTCAATTCCTCACCTGATTTCACCTCATAAGGAGTAGACGGTGAGGAGCCTTCTTCATTACCCCCATCTATCCCTGTCATTAAATCATAAAAACGTCTGAAGTCCAATCCGGCCCCAGCTCCCTAACAGTAGGAACGAAGGGAGTGCAAGAGGTGCACCTAGGGAGGGAGAGTGAGGGATGGGGTGGAGCGAAGAGGCGTGGAAGATTGTGGGAGGCTGCGAGGAAGAGGAGGAGAAAGCTGCTGCTGGCTGTTCCACTGTACCATGCTTTCTTACACAGCTGGAGCTGAGAAAGAGAGAGAGAGAGAGAGAGAGAGAGAGAGGTAGAAATATCTGTTGAGAATATGATTAGCTGCCATGTGTATCATAAATGCAAGGCTATGGCTCAAATAGCATTCCTGCATTTTAGCTTTTTTAAGATAGAAAAAATAAATAAATAAATAAACAAACATACTGCAGATGTAAAGCACAATACTTTGGGCATATGGGGCTCACATGCTAGATGTTAACGCTCTTCAAATAGTAGTGCAAAGGACAGGATGTTACGCAAGTTTCATAACTTAATTCACTTTTACAGGCCTTATTGGCGCTGTAAAACACGACACTACCAACGCCAAAGCGTTTTGGCCATTTAGTTTATAAGCTGGAATGAAAGAGGACATAGACATGATGTAATGAAATGCAAAACATTTTCTTTTCAATTGTGAAACAATTTGGGTAAGACTTTCTGTTGAGTTACAGCCTCAGTAGTGCTGCTGTGAGCTCATAGTTTCTCCAGCATGGATTAAGACATGTACATCAATTTGAAATCTATAAATGAATAGTATTTGTTGGCGCATAGATGTCTGCCAGTAGATCTACAGTGACCTTCACAAATATAGGCGCCCTTGGTAAACATGAAGCCTTGCTTAAAAGTGATAAACTTCTCTGGGTCTTCTCCGGTAATGCACAGACTGGAGAACACATAGCAAATAATCATACCATACAGAACCATCTCCAGAGATTTCAGATTCCTTCTTGAGGGGACACAATGCAAGCTATCTGAGACCACTACTCCATACAGAATCAAACAGTCCTACAACATCACAGATCCACCACCATACTTCCTAGTTGTTTCTGGCATCTGGTGAACTGCACAGGCTAGAATTAGTTGGTTCTTGACAGCAAAGGCTTTCTTCTGGCGGCTTCTTTTGGCAGATATTCTGACCCCAAGACCAAACTAAGTCTGCAATTCTCCGACTATGGTCTTTAAAGATGCCTTTGACATTTGAGTCATCCTTGTTACTGTGTGTGGGGTCTTGTGTGTAGGTTCTTTTCCCAGCACATTCCAACATCTATAGCTTCTTTAATCTTCCTAATGGCTGCCCCGATAGTGTAAATGGACATTTTGAACTATTATCCCGTAGTCATTTTCTAATTTGTGTTCAACTCAACAGCCTGCTGTAGCACATACCCGCTGATATCTCTGGTCTTTCTCACAGTGATGGATGACTAATGGGAATTTGACCTGTGTGACTTTATCTTAATACCCCACTGAAACAGAAAGCAACAGCTGACCAATGAATTGTTCCTAATAACAAAGATGACCTTGAAATATGAAGAGAACATACTTCTATTAGATTTCACTCATGAGACTTTCTGTGGGTTTCAACAACTGTCGCCCATGGATTTAAAAAAAAGAAAATGTATTTCCTACCAATATTTCTGTGCATCATACATCAAATAATGGATAAGAAATGAAATATTTCTACAGTCTATTTCATATTCACCAGTAGTGCCAATATCTGTGGAGGGCTATTGGTGCCATTCATATTCCACCATACAGTAGATGAGAAGAGTCCAGGAGAGTGCTCCTGGTCTGATAATGACTTTGGTCTGCAAAAGGCTTTCCTGTAGAATTCCAGACAAAACCCTTTCACAGAGACGTGCATTTACAATGTTCTTTAGTTTTCTCAGTTCTTTAACTGTTTCGCAGAGCGCCGCTCAGAGTGGGTGGATGTGTTGGCCTTGGCCTGTAGCCCTACTGCATAATCTGAGGGAAAGGTCGACACAACCTTAAACAAAACACTTCCTCCCAATAACCATTAATGAAGCAAACTGTGTTACAGCCCGAGTCTACCAAGCAAACAGACCAGAACTCGAAACACATGTTCAGCAGATTTCAAAAGAAAGAACGATAATGGTGTTTGGGGGGGTGTGGAAGAAAAAAAAAAAGGGAGATGGAGCTACTACACTCTGCAGGAAACGGAAAGGGTGTCAAACGAGTCGGAATCCAGCTCCAGACCGCAGAGCCGAGTGGCATTCCTGCTCTCCGGTGATGGCTCTACCTGCCGCTCCAGCCTGACCACAACCATAATGAGTCAATGCAGGCTCGGCGAAAAAGTCATCCCAGCACTGCAGCGCTGGCTTCAGCGAGGACTTTAATGTGGTTAGTGCTGCCAGCTGTGAAATGTGCACAATAAGTGCAGTTTTTTTTTTGAGGGGCAACACATGTGGGCAGATCAGAATCACCACAAAAAGGTTTTACAGCTATATTAACCCCCGCTTATACACTACTTCTGCAAAAACTGCAAATGTTGCAGAGCAAACAAATTAGCACTAGCAGGTGCAGCACTCTTAGCACAGAAACATTCTAGAATCAGAAAAAAATCACAGCATAGTAAACAGAATTTATTACAAATCAATTACTCAGGGGAACACAGAAAGGGGTTGTGAAGATCAGTGTCCTGCACTGGAAGAGTCGTCGGACGGAAGCTTTTTCAAGATCCAGGAGCGCAGGAGCTCCATTTCGGGCCTGCAAAGCTGATGGTTGAGACCAGGGAAAGAGTGGAACGTGGTAGTCATGCCAGCTTTCTTCAGCAAGCAGCTGGTCTCCTCACCCCAGGCATGGGACACCAGCTCATCAGCTGTCCCATGACACTGGAGCAGCTCTGGTAAGGGATTTTGTGCAGCACTGTCAACAGCCTGTTCACAGAAGGAGGAGAAGGAGAAGCAGGTTTGGTATTTTTGGAATTTGTTGGATGTTTTTATTGTTTTCTTTGAAGGCCTGGATACATGGAGTTGATTTTGTGTTGGACCACAAACTGCAGGCAGGTTCGGGAGAAATACGTCTCATACCAGGAAAGACGTGCAAGGACATGCCACGTAGTGCATCCAGATTTGACCACAAGATATAACAGGATTGTGGATTTGGTAAGTGATGAACTCAAGGCAGCAGGATATATCAAAGGTTTTTTTTTGCCTAACAAAAGAACAAGCAGGGGCCGTAAACAAGCCAATCAAACTGGAATTTAGGTTAGCATCGTACAAACTGTCCCTGCTTGCCTTTGAAATGCAACACACCTTTAACACTAACCACAATAAATTAACTCCTCACTGCATGCAGTCTTCCGTGAGAGCATGAAAAACACACGTACCTGATATACAACCGAGTCTTTATTCAGGAAGCTGGACAGCGCAAAGACTCCAGCCAAATCCTGGTGGTACCTGCATGCCAGGTGTAATGCCATGGCTCCGCCCATCGAGAAGCCGCCTTGCCAAGACAAAACAAGACACTGAGATTATAAAGTTGGTCTCACGCCATGTTACAGCTGAATGATGGATTCGTTTTTCATCAGGCAGCAAAACAACATGTAAAACAGCTGTATTTAATTATACTGTGTGGCTGTGATATGATGATTCATTCACTGGAAAAAGTTAAGTGACAAATTTGTGCCCAAAAAACACAGACACCAGATTCGCAGAGAAATACTGTGCATATAAAACCAGAACTAATTACAACCAACATTCAGAAGTGGTGAAATCAAGCTTTGCAGTACAAATTCAAGGAAATGCATTACATGATATGGCAGAAAACTCATATCTGCGCTACTAAGCAAACAAGATGCGCAATAAATGACTCTGGTTTCAAATGGACGACGGTAGCTTAAGATGCCCTGGCAGCTGAAGCAAAAAAGGCATAGAAAATGAAAGCTAGTCCTTAGTTCCACATCATCAAACCTCCATTTCTCTGGAACCCTTTCACGAGCCTGTCCTTAATCTCACACATCTGGGCAAATTTGGGCACTGACTGCACATCTGGGAAAGTGCACAAGTAGCCATCACTCTGTCAGAGTGGGTAGGTGGAGCAGTGCTTGAGAGAGGATGGATGGAGTTCACATGTTCTTTAACCATCAGACAGGGATGGCATGGCATTTGTGATCCTTTGTGTCTCAAGAAGTCTCTCAATTAATGACAGCTCTATTTCTTTTCCACTGAAGTGTGTCTCTCCGTGTTAAGACCTCCAGCTCTCTCTCTCTCTCTCTCTCTCTCTCTCTCCAGTAACAAGGTTTAGTTCTCCACATGGCTTCTACCTCTTAGTTGTTTGGCTAGAGAGGCCTGCATGTGTGTTTGATACCTCATTTCTCCAGGGCTTTTCCCATGGATCAGTACACCTAAAAGATTGAAAAACATACACAATAGCCTACGGCCGCCCTCTTGAAAAACGTTTTCCATGGAAAGTTCTGGCGCTTGTCAGTCCGTCAGCCCGGGAAGTGGACTCAGGGTACAGACCACTTCGTTTCTCCAGCGTGCGGAGTGACTCCAATGAGTATTTATAGTTAATGACAAAATGTTATGATTTAGGAAGATAATATTTCAGCAGTCTCACAGGAACATGTGTTTTTTGAATCAGTTTCTCTGGAACCGAGTTCAGGGGCTTTTCTGTCCTTCCACACAGGGCCTTTCACACAAAGCTTTGTTTTTTTTCTCCCCTTTTCACATTTAACTCAAGTATTTCTGGGTATTTATATGTTTCGTGCCTCGACAGTTAACCATTCCCCAACTGTCATTGGTTTAACCACTCTGCCAAGGCTTACATGCATAACCTCTGTGTGACTTATCCTCCATACGACCTCCTGCACATTTCCTGAGGGAACTTTACCTGGACTAGGCTATGATTCTCTCTTACGGCACTATTTCCTGCCACTTTTATTTCACAGTGATTTATGTGTGAACCTGATAACTCAAATATTTTCTGATAAAACTCTGCAGAAACCTGAGAATCATCCAGAAATTCCTCTCAAGCCCACTTTTGGCAACATATGAAAGGGATAAGAAATTTGATAAGTTTCATTTTTCACTTTATACAACGAGGGAGAGACGTAAACGCGGTGGCCTGAAACTCTCCTTAATTTGGAACAAGTGATGTGTGAGAGTATGCAAGATTGAGTAAGGAAACAAGAGGGAAGGAAAAGGAGAAGGGTTGCAGTAAGAGAGATCATGAGGGGGCTAATAAAAACAGGAGCCATACCGATAACCATCCTGTGTTTTGGTACACCAGCTCGGATCTCATCCTGGACTATGGCTCCTAAATTACTGCACATTTCTTCAATAGAGTCCAAATGCTCTGGGCAATCTCGAGAGATTTTATAACGGTCAAACCACACGTGAGACAGCGCCCCATTCATGGGTGTATAAGGCCTGAAAAGATACAGTTAGGCATCAAGATTAAAGTTCAACAGGAACAGCATAGACAAAAAAAAAGATATCAGAAAACACTGTAAATTGGCTGAAACATTCAAAGAACAAAAAAGGCTGCAAAGAAACAGCTTACACTGAATCTAATACGTCTGTACGCTTAGCCAGGCAGATAGAACCATACAACCAAACAGTAAAAAAAAAAAAAAAAACACAACTACAGTGATGTTTAAGCATATTAGGAGTAAATATGTTTATATACCTTGCTGGTGCTGTGGGGTAGACCACTCTGATATGTTCAAAAGCCATGTCCTGGGCCAAAACATCTCGAACCCATGCTCGTAATCCCTGCCCTGTGTCTCCTAACATATTACACAAACACAATGCCACTTCAGTACAGCGAGCTGGCCCGTTAATGCATCACACGGACAAACCCAAAGGAGAATGGTGTTTATTCAAGTTGTCAAGTACACATTCAAACCACTCAAGCCTGTAAAATGAATCCAGCAGCAGCAAGTCTATTTTCATAGAAAACACATGTGTGAAGATAATTCTCATCATTTTGCCCTTTATAAAAAAAGTTCATATTACACCTGTGGCCAATTTAATACTTTCAAACGTAGAATCTACTTGAAAACTAAAGAAATGTTCAATGATCCTTCTTAGATTCTTATATCAATATTAACACTATGTATGGTGGCCATGTGTACATATAGCATCTATACAATCATCAAGGCAGTTTAAAATGTGAACCAGCTTTCATGTACTTTCATGTATATAAACATATATATGTTTTATTCTATCAGTGCATTTTTTTAACCTTAGGTTATATTTCAACATAATTTACATATATTATTTACATATATTGTTATTGAGTTGAGGTGGTTTTGTCCACCTGTCTATGTGTATTATGTACAACATGCTTAATGGACATAGATATTTTTGGGATTTGAAAGAAAGGGGGATTTTATAAATGTAAAATCAGTAAAAAAAAATTGGAGCAGAGTTAAACAGCCCCCCACTCCCACTGCCATGAAAGTTTCCAATATAGTTATAAGAAACCATATGCTGTGTGAACATACTGAGAATAACAATAGTAGCAGTAGTAGTAGTAGCAGTAGTAATAATAATAATAATAATAATAATAATAATAATAACAACAACAACAATAACAATAACAATGTGTAACCAACTGCAGTCTCCAAAGTTCACAGCAGGCACAGCAGCAGTTTTAAACAGAGAGCTTCGAGTAAAGGCAGACTTTCTCCAGACTCACTTTACATCATCTGTCCTCCACGCAGCATTTACTACAGGTTCATACATTAAAAAGCTGAAGCAGATTTTCTTCAGAACACACACAGACTTGGAAATTGTTTTGCCACATGACTTCAATGAAGTCAGACATGTGCCTTAAGCATGAAATGAATCGTTAAAATCCGTCCAGTAGTGCTGTTAGAGGCGGGTAAACGAGATGTACCAGACTATTAACCTTACTGCTATTACTATTACAGAACACATTAGCTAGCTAGCGAGCGCTGTAAGGCAGCCAGTCCTGTGATTAACCGAAGCCGAAAGAGAAAGTAAGGCTCATTTAGTAGAAAATACGTTCCAGCTCTTAAATCCACGAAAGAACCAACATGTTGGCACCTGAGCCATGAAGAAAGATGACGGAGGCAGTGTGTTTTCCAGTCTGAGACACCGCACACCTCTTCAGCTTCTGTACAGCGGCCATGCCGGGGACCAGGATCTCGCGATACTTGGAGACAAGCGGTCTCAGAGCCGTGTGCTGGTTCGCAGATCTATAGACCATACTGTTGTGTGTTTTATGTGTGAATGACTTGAAGATCGTGTGCATAAACTTAAAACTGCAGAACTCTAATAGTTAAAGCTGGTAAAAAAAAATGAGCATCAGCAGCAGCAACAAATGCTATTATTTCTAAATAACTATTATCTAAATAAATTATGTGTGAAACCATTTTCATTTGTATTCAATTTAACCCTTACCACGATTCTTATTTATGGTCATGGTCTGTGCAGTACATTTTGGGGTCTGGTGGTCTTTTTTCTGTCCCTTGTGGCCTGTGAGGACTTATCTTTTATTTTTGATGCTATTTGGGACCCCATTGAGCCGAGAAAGAATGAACTGCTTAGGCCTTGTCTGATAAAGCCTTATCCAGCTCTGTGCTCCAGTGAGCTCTATCGTGAGCAGAGATTTAGTGGAATGTCTGGATCTACAGTTCAGTTTAAACACATTCTGGAGTCTTATCTTTAATAAACACACATTCTTTTTTTTACTTTGATTCTGGTATATTTCAGTTGCTCTGCAGGGCCAGACCACACATTCTGTGTCCGTCTCTCCAAAATACTGTCATTACGTAGAAGACATGGATCTAATTGCCAATACGCTTGTGTTAGTGTGTGTACGTGTGTTTGACTACATGCGTCAAACAGACAAATTACCTGTGTCATCTCCCCCACATGTGACAGCAAAGATAATTCTCTTCCAGTGGGTGTTTATTCCCTTTTCTCTCCTGCCAATTATGCTATGCAATAGGACCAAACTCAGTCTGCCAGACAGCTTTTAAACTTCATGGTGATTCTGTCACTGACTGAGACATATTCTCCAGGAGGAAACTGTTTCCATACAATATTGGCAGAAGGAACAGGATCAACCTCTGTGGTTTTTAAGTGCAAGGCAAAAAAAGAGAGCTTGATTATGATTTATTTTTACAGGGATTTGAAGTTATTGACGCTTGAGAGAAGTCTGATTTGTCTTGTAAAATCCAAAATACAGTAAACACGGTTTGTAAATGTTAATGTTGCATGTGATGAAACCCTCCCCTCTCCTTTTTTCACTCGTAAGTATTTATACGAACAGTCTCTGTGACTACAGCGAGGGGCCGTATTTGGATAATGAGGTATCTGGGTATCTTGACAGATAAAGTTGCACTCAAGATCATTTGCAGTCACTTTCTCTTAGACCTTCAGGTCACTTTGATTATTCTTTACTTAATTCTGTCCATAAAACATTGCTTAACAACTCTTCTGGCTCTTCTATGCTCTTTGGTATTATAGGATGGCCATTCTGTTCTTGGCATTGATGAGGATCCTTTGTATCTCATTGTCCTAATATTTTTGTTCCTCATTCTGTATGAATTTGCATGTTAGCACATTGAAACTATATGAATAGTTAAAACATTGTGTTGTTTCTTCTTTTAATTTTTTTCCCTTCTTCCTAACAGTATGACACATGTATAGAATGACACATGTACAGTTAAAGCATTCCTCCACTTTGTGTGCACTGATAAACATAAGAAACCTCTTAAAACTGGAAAAGTGCTCTAAAGCTCTACGGTATAAAAATGCACTTGCAGGATTCTCCAGTACACTCTTGTAGCAGCGCTGAGCCCTTCTTTATGCCACATAAAATCCAACATTAAAGGCAGTAGACGTGCCACTTTCTCTGTCGTTCTAATGCAGTGCCATTAGACGGTGGTTTGAATAAAGTGCTGAGGTATTTATAGGCTGAGAAATCATAACATAAAACTCGCAATACAACTGAGTTAAGCACAAAAAGATCCCAGGATACCGAGAAGACAGTACTCGGGTCTATTATGGTATTCTCTATGTTTATCTGTGGATTGTGGGAGTGTGTGCGTGTGATGTTCTGCAGTGTATATAATCTGCTTCGTTCTCGTCTGCTGATGGAGTCACAGGTTGATTTGTGTTTGCCACAACTGCTGTCTACAAAGCTGCATGTCTCCAGTGCTGCCACAGGTTCCTTTTTATAACAGCCAATGTCAGAGCATGGAACATATGCCAAAGCAATGTAGAAGCCCTTCTTCTAGGATTCTCATCTTCTGGGAGTTCTAACGGTTTCTGTGAAAAAAAAAAGAATACATGAATACGTGAGTTCATTTTTCATAGCAAAATACATTACTGACTGTGAATACCAGTGGTAACCTGATCAGTCCTTTTAGTGGAACCCGAAAACAGTGATAGCAGCTCTATTCCAAGACTTTTAGTGAAGGGGGAAGGACTCTTGTAACTATATATATATATATATATATATATATATATATATATATATATATATATATATATATATATATATATATATATATATATTGTTTTTTTCACTGTCCAAAGAAAACATGTATACCAATTTTTTTATATATTATTTCAACATGACAGCTGCTGTTTACCTTGTGTAAAAATATGTATGGCTAATTACCAATAGAAATGCTCCATAACTTAAATAACATAAAAAATCATGTTCAATTGGCTTACATTAGAAGTAAAGAACGTTTCGTCCTCAAGTTGCCATATTGGAGATACTTAATTTTTTTTGGACAGCGAAAATATATATCTGTTAATATATATAAATAGAACATGAGTTTCAATTTCTAGGATAGCCAAATAGTAGGATGTAACAGTAACACACTACTAGAACCCTAGCAGAACTTAGCATTATCTAGGTGTTTTTTCAATCATTTTCAACTGAGTTTTGACATTGATGGCCTAAGCTGAAGGCCTAGCCTAGTCAAGGCTCACTTCTGTGCCAAAACAAACCAATATCAGGTCCCTTTGTAACCCACAGTCTTTGGAGCATCTGTGAGTTTACACACACTCAAGTTTGCCATCATTACCTGCACCTAGAGCCAAACCGATGACTTATATACACAGACCTTTCATGATGGCACCAAGGACCCAATCTGTCTCCATTTAGAGGTCAAAGTCCCCCTGGTGCCCTAAAGCAACACTCACAAACTCCATTTTCATTTCTCTTCACCAGCACATGTTGAGTCAGAGAGGACAACGATTGCTTCTGTTAATACCTGCTTCTGGTTTTATCATACTGGAAAGTCTGAGAGGGGAGGAAGACCACTGTGACGGGTGTGATTTTTCACCACACTGTTTTCTTTAGCTTTCTTTTTATGTTGCCCTTTTTAAAAAAATGATCTCACTGGTTAGTCCCGAGGAGACTCTCATGGCACACCACTTAACGTTCATCAATCAGTGCTGATGAAAGACTTGCCACATTCGCACTGAGAATAGCGATGACTAAAACAACGAACCATTCTGAGTCAGGCCATTTCTAGGTGATTTAAATTCACTGTTTAGGGAGGGGAGTCAGCCTCTAGATGAGTTCTCACGGTTCACTTGGTGCAGAGAGGGTACTCGCAGGTCATGCTCTGCTTCTTCAAATCAAAGGAGACTCTCCTTAAATTAGCTCTTCCTACATGTCATAGTACTACTTGTTAGTCTGTGTAGGGATTTTTTTTCGGAACGTAGAGTATATTTCATTTGAGGCACTTGACTCTAGTCAAGTAACACCTGGGGAGTATTTCACGAGGCAGGATGTTCTCAGTAAAAGTCAAGCATGTATAACAGAAGAGAATTAAGAGATGTAGCTCTAATCTTCACTTTAGGCTTGAGTTTACTGAGACAAATCCTGCTTTGTGAACTACCCCCCATGAGATGGGATCTAGAAATACTCACTGGAGTGCCTGAAGCATAAGTCTACATGCAGTAATTCAAACATAAAACTGTATAAACAAAATACAGCCACACTTACACTTATCATATTGTAGTGTGGTGTATGCCTTTCCATGAGTGTTGAAGGGTGTTTGTGGTCTTCCATTTACTTACTGGGATAAAAAGAACACATCATCATAATAACCATACGTATGATAATAAATAAGTAGAATGAAAATAAAACGTTTCTTCATCATAAATAGTTCGATCATAAATATGTTTGGAAAACGATTCAAGGACAGGTGAGTGCTTCTTTGTTTCTGTTTATTAGTAGTATAACTAGGTTAATCTATTTTGGGTTTAATTAAAGTCTGTAATAGACAAATATATGTTCATTGGAATCTGGCAGCCATGCACTTTTTTGATAAACGACCCGTGACACCAAGCCTTATCTCAATGCAATCTCATGTAAACTAGGAACTGTGACTAGGAAATAAATACATGTGTTTGGGTCCCATAAAGCACTATCCCAGCCAATCAGTAACATGGTGTCGTTCATGCCTGTGCAGGAAGAAGGGGTGGGGCATTGGACTGGACTCAAGAAAGGAAGAAGGCCGAAGCAGACAAGATCTGAAGAATGAGGTTCTTAGAATGAAGTTCTTAGATCAGGCAAGGGCTTTTAATGGTGGAGAGACCTCTGAGAATTGATGATGAGGCATTTCAGTGATGGAGAGACGTCTATTTGTGAGAGACTATTTGTGGTGCAGCAGTTCCATTCTGAATTCATTGAGGGTTCATTGAGGGTTCAAAGGCCTGAAAAAGGATGAGGACGCTTACCAAGTAATTACAAAACCAATAGGTCAGCCTTGTTTTGCAAGTGTTTGTGATCAGAACAGGTTAGCCTTTCAGCATCAACTGTAGCGACAGTCAACCTACAACTTAGCTTACACTAGTTACATTATTTGCTTTGTTGGCTCTAACATTATATCATGGTGTTTGTATGTACAACAGATGAAGGGTTTTATGGCTATGAAGAACACATTTGCTAGTGTTATTTGGCAAACGGAGCTTCTGAAAGAGCACAGAAGGGAGGGGTGTATTTGTTTTGCTGTTGAGAATTGTATGCTGCTCCTTTAATTCCTCAGTAAAATTGTACCCAATCCAGACATCATTATGGGACTGTTAATAGCTAAACCTGAAACCATGAGAGCATTCATGCATCCGTTCCCTATCATGCACCACATCATGCTACATGTGGAATGTTAATTCCATCACCTGCCTTTTGTCTTGGCTTTTTTCTTCTACCACGGCTCTATATGCTTGCACTCCTTGACCAGCATCCTGGCTCCTGTAAAATGCAGGCTATGCTTTCATCTCTCATGTGGTCTGCACCAGCCCGGAGCTGGCCCGCTGCATCAGAGCGGACTCTGCTCAGAGCCGTGTCCTGCCTCCACCTCCGCAGGAGCGTGCGCTCTTGGCCGCTCGCTCGCACCGTTTATGGCTCCACTTCAAAGCCCCCTACTGTAGCTCTGCCAGAGAGCACCACATAACTCAGCCAACATGAAAGTATGGCCCGTCGTAAATTTTACGCAAAACTAAAACAAATATACTGGAGCATATCAAGCTTAATAAGTAAGGAACAATGCCACGACTTCGTAGCCATCCTCATCTGAAACACAGAGTCAGCTGCTTTGTTTCGGCTTAATAGGTTTAAGTGTATTTTCCGTATACAAGCGGCCCCGTAATTTCATACACCTACAGCACTGCCGAGGTATTAGGTTTTTAGGAATGCACGTAGAAGGGCCAAGGAATTTTTTGGCAATGTGATTTTATTTTCTGGGTAGACTTTGATGTGGATCAACGTTATTCTCTGTTCTTTCTTGTGCTGCGGAAAATTAAAAGCATACATGTCAGCACAAAGGTCAAGGGCAAAACGAACTGTTACAATGAAGTTAGACTTTAATGGGAATGTTTTACTCAAAGCAGTAACAGTTAATGGGTAATTAAATGAGCAAAGTTGTGCAGACCTCTATAATCAACTCTCTCATAAGCTCCCAGTACCTGACAGTTCAGTAAATAACAATCCGGACTAAAGCACTGTGTGAAAAGCAACATCAGAAGAAATTATGCTGATCTTAAGCTAAGAAAATGAAATAGTGCAGCTCATGCGAACCTCAAGGTATTATGTGTAATGGAAGTGAGGGGCAATTACGTTCAATTACATATTATATGCTTATACAAATATATAGTGTGGCTACTGCCAGGCGCGGTCTGTGATTTTCTCACTCTCTGATGAACATTATCTGGCTAGAATGTCATAAAAGGCTGCAGCCGATCCTGTGATCTTTAAGGCATGAAAGCCAGATCTGTGCCATATTTGCGTGACTCCACGTCTATGTGCCTGCCTTTGACCCCTCCTGGCTAACATTGTGATAATTAAAGTAAACACTGGCAGTGGGCGCCTGCTTGCCTTCATCAACGCTGTTACTGCACTACCTCCATGACCTCATCCCTTGCTCTCTTAATCAACCCTCCACTCTCTCTCTCTCTCTCTCTCTCGTTTCATCCTCCGCTCTCAATGGCCTCCCCGAGTGGGACACTGCGGTCGGGGAAGCACCTGCATTCACCAGGCCGCTTATCACACAGTCGCTGTCTCTCGCTTTCTACTTGAGGCAGATTTCCATTACACTGAAATAGGGAACCAATGTTTCCTGTCCTCTGAGCCTCTGCTCCCTCACCTCTGCCAATTCCACTATTTTTGGAAAACGGAGGGCCAAAAGAAAACCTTCGCCGGGACGTTTGCACGACAGACCCGGACTCTGAGGTTGACTTTGGAGCACTGCAGCTCTCTGGAACCGATCTTCACACATTGTTTTGATGGACCTGCCATGTGGAACGAAAGGAAAGCAAGAAAAGAAGCAAGAATGCAACGACAAAAATGAGAGAAAGGGACAAAAATGCTGCAACCAGCAAAGTGCTGTCATGCATAAATATTATTAGAGTCATGCCACAACCTTGTACTTCCATTTTTTTTACACCACTGGAAAATACCATTTTCACTGTATGGACATTTCTTGATGAAGAGACCAATAGAGATTTAATTGGATTAAATATGTAAAAAATCTTCTATGAAAAGTTTACATTGCGAGGATGAACATAACAGAGTTTGCTTCAAATGAGCCAACTAACTAAAACTACAGGTACAACACTGGATGCCAAGGGACACTCAGAAATGAAAAGCTACTCATTAGTTGAATATTGGTGCCCTGAATGGTTAACTCGAGTACCAATGCACATCCCTAATAAGGGTCAAAGATTTTGTTATGAGAGCAGTTAAATACTGTACAACGTTGTTATACAACACCGGTGTGCACCAGACACTATTAGGAGAGCACCAGCTACTATGCATTGACCACCCAATACTAGTAGGTATTAGGTACTGATTGTATCTGGTGCACACCTCCTAGTATCTGACAACAACAATACTATTCATTGTCCTAGTATCTAGAACAATGAATAGTATGTGCATCTAATAAAATTTGGTGCTTAGCTATTAATATCTGGTGCTTACCTTATACTATCTGGTGCACACTTAATAGTAACTGGTGCTCACCACATAGTATCTGGTGTGCTTCAGATTTTTAGCTAAAAAAATACACCATGTTCCCTTTAGAGGCTCCATGATATAGTAATTGTGAAAATGCTCATAAAAAAATTCTATTCTCCAAGTACACTTATTGTTTCACTTATCTCATTCCCCAATTACTGGCCAACTGATAGGACTTACCTTCAAGGGTGTAAGCAAAACATATGACTCAAATTTATTTAGTAAAGTTTGCTATTCATATGCAAATATTGAGCTAATTTATCTTCTCTTCTCTTCTAGAGTTCACGCAAAGTATGTATTGCTGATATGGAGATATATGCAGGAGGATCTGTGCTACGTGAAACGCTATAGTCTCCAGGAGAGAAGAGGCTGGGTGGTTCCTGATCTAATTTGCAAGCCCTTTTCCACTCCACCCTAACATTTGGTTCCCAGATCATTAAACTGTGATGGCTCTTCCCAGGAGTCCAGCACTCCCTCCTTCGTCACATCTCAGCCCTCGCGCTCACCTCGCTTTGAAATCAGACACTGCAGTGATGAAGTTATTTATTATTCTCTCCCCTCCCCACGTATTCTCCTCCGGAGGAAAAGAGATAGGGAGAAGGAGAAGGGAGAAAAAAGAGGGTTTTGTTGGAGAGAGTTATTAAAGTTCTTGAAACTCTCTCTCGTATAATATTATTTCTCCTCTGTGATGTGTATTCCAGCTCTGTGCTACTGAACGCACAGTGATCCAATGTTTATTTGGAGGTTATGCAAATAAAAAGCACAGAAACAGACAGAGTTCCAGTTATTCCAAAAAAAAAAGGCAGTGTTGTCAAGTTCGTGACATTAGAGTCAAGTTATTTAGACCAGTGTTTCTCAGCCCTGGTCTTGGAGGCCCACTGCCCTGCTTATTTTAGTGCGGTCCTTGCTTTAATAAAATCTGTTCAGCTCAGCAACAGGTTGTTAATGAGTTGATTCGTTGGATCAGATGTGTTGGGAGCAGGGAAAACAATAGAAAGTGCAGAGTGGGGGGTCTTCAAAATCTGGGGTGAGAAACACTTACTTAGCGGTTTCAATGGTGCCACAGGAATTTATCTTAAAGCAGTGATTCAGCAAAAAATATTATTCACACAATTTTTCATTTACAGCAGATCAACTGAAAGATGTTCAGTATCCACATTTGGCTTCTTTGGTTAATGTAGTACTGGAGCTATGAGACTTGCACAAAACAGGTTCAGGACACGGTTTAACTAACTGTGATATAAAAATAAACAAAACTGAACTGTATAGCTAAGCAGACGGAATTGTCCCTAGCAAAATACTACTCCCCTTCACAATCCCATGCATTCCACAGACATTTTGCAATTTGTGTTGTTTCCATTAACAAACATACATTTTTTGTTTGATTTCTGAGGCAGATCAGTGCTGCATCTCTAATTCGTCAAAAACAACAGAAACAGAAACAGAAACAATGACAATGTCACATCATAATTCAAATATATTCATGGACCGCACCAAAATTTGGATTTTGAGACTTTTAGGGGCTACAAGCGGTTGATTAGGTGGTCCAGACTCCCTGTATTTTGCACCTTGTATATGCCAACATAACATGCATGCACATGAAGGAGAGTCAGAATTCGACACCTGCTGTCTAAAATTACCCTCTACTGCTTTAGTTTCATTTTTATAGTTCATACTGAGTCCTAAAACACATCAACAAGTCTGCATAACCTAAATGAAGACCAGAATGTGGTTTTAGGAAGATGTGGGGGATTGTATTTACAGAAAAAAAATTCTAGTATTTGTTAGCAACGTTAGCCTCATGGTGTCAACTTGTCTTGGTTGATCAACTACATCTAGAGTAAACAGGAAATTGTGTAAATTAATTTTTTACGGTTCTTTGAAAACTAGTGGTGCACAACCACAATTAGTCAGAATTGGAATTGGCAGACTTTTGGCAATGTAGCCAATCTGTGCTGCAATTGCATGACATAACACTAGACAGGTAAATATACTTACATATACCTCATTGTGTTCAACAGTCAGTCAAATATTACTTTTAATGTTGCATTGTATTGGTTTTCATATTATTTAAATAGGTTTTTGTTAAACAGTTTAAAATGTCTGCATATCCTTATATAGTCATTTTCTTTATAATATTCTCCAACATAGTCTAATTAAAGGTTTTGAGCTTTGAATCTTAATAAAGAAATAAACAAAACAAAAATGATTTAAATTGGCCACAAAGCAGACATGATCAGGTATACTGATCCTGAATTTTTAGGCTGATTCTGATTTCACTGATTCCAGAACCAGTCATAAAAAATCATGATCAGTGCAGCTCTACATAAAGCTATTACCACTGTTTCAGATCTATTCAGGGTTTTCAGTTGGGAAATCTCTAGTGTAAGGTTCCAAAAAAGAAGAATCAAATAGTTATGTTTGATC
This sequence comes from Megaleporinus macrocephalus, assembly GCA_021613375.1. Lineage (NCBI taxonomy): Eukaryota > Metazoa > Chordata > Actinopteri > Characiformes > Anostomidae > Megaleporinus > Megaleporinus macrocephalus. The sequence goes on from CM038705.1 coordinate 27,487,003, forward strand.
CAGGAGCAGTAGCCTAAAAGATGAGAAGAGCCTTTCCGCTACAGTGAAGATAAGTCATTGTGTCTACAATTTCAGTGACAGATGAATTCCTCCTTTGTTGATTTCATTACATGGTATTCTTGGTGTGCTTTGGTCTTTCATGCATCAAATGAGGCACTAGGGCACAATGGTCCCAGCTGGGTGACTTTGACTATCACTTTCCATCAGTGTCAGCGCAGCAGCTGCTGGTGGAGATTTCCGGAATGGCATACCGGGATCTGCTGACAACCCAGAGCTGCTATTCTCGTTGTCAGGCAGAAGCGGATGCGGATGCTAAGTGAGTCTGGGAATCTGACACAATACGAAAAAGACAGGTCTCTCATAAGCAGCACGTCTGAAAATCTGCCAGAAAGAAAGAAGACCTGTCCATGCTCCTCCTAAATAACTGTTCTTTCGTATCTAGTGTTGCGAAGCTGGAAAAGCTTTACAGAACATTGGGAAAAACTCCAGTCAGGCAAATTCAGATTTTGTCAAAACATGTAAATTGTTATGATTGGGCTGCTGAAGGTGGCTTAGAGTATATGGCTATATACGCACATATATATTAAAAAGCAGCAGGCAATTATTTCAAAATATCTGTACATTTATATTGTGTATGTGTATCAAACATCTATCTAACATGGGGTGTAAAATATGATCATAAACTGTAATCCCACATTTTGTTTAACTTACATAAATTAAGTCTGTTGCACATACAACTAAATATATATCATATATTACTCAACTATGGTATGTTAGGGACATTTATTCTGATTATTTATTATATAAGTTAAGTCAACAATTAGGTTTGTTTATAGCCACTGGCAACTTTGGAACTACAACATACCAATAATTAAACTGCGCTGCTGTTGGTTTTAGGGGTTTCTCTCTCATGAATGTTACTCAACAAATGTGTACAACTAAGTAAGCTGTGTTGTTTTAATGAAATACAATGGATTGTTTGTTTTGTAAACACAGTCCCGTTTCTGTTTGCATATTAGATGTTTCTTTCCTCTTGTTTTACTCACAGGTTTTCATTATACCTCGACTCCCATTCCTTCAGCTACATTTTTCTGTATGTTTCAATCACTCACACACAGCCAGCTAACCTTTATATAACTTTTTTTTGCTAAAAGGATAAGTTATTGTTCTCCTTGCTGCTGAGTGTGGGTCTGTTTTGGCCAGTAGCCTGATCACAATAAGGCCCGTTAGTGTTTTGCAGTCTTACTTAATCTGAATTGTGTAATCAAATTGGGATATATACAGTTTCACTATTCAGTGGGTTAAAACAATAAGAATTTATGAGTTGCAGGAATGTGTTTATGTTAATTTAACATAGCACGTTATTGTTTAGTATCTTAAGTAGATATTACTTATTTTCTTGTGTACATTCAGTACACAGTTTTTCTGAGTAACGCAATGCAAAGACAGAAAACATTGGGTGTTTGCTACATTTACTTTGGCATGTTTGTCATTGCAGACAGAATGAATCCAAGATATTTTATGTTTTCTCTCATCAACTTAAACATTCCTGCATTTCAGGTCTGCAACACATGTCAAAAATAGTTGGGACGGTAAAGCATACTACTTTGTAATGTTGCAATTCCTTCTCATAACAGATTTGGCACTGAGGATACTGAGTGATGAAATGTTTCAGGTGCTGTTTTGTTCCATTCTTCCAGCATACACGTCTTAAGGTGTGCAACAGTATGCAATCTTTGTTACCAAATTCTCCACACATTCTCTAACGGGGGTAGGTCAGAACTGCAGGCAGGCCAGTCCAGCACCCATACCTTCTTCTTTCAAAGCCGTAACTTTGTAATGTGTGCAGCATGTTGTTTTGCACTGTCTTGTTGAAAAATGCAGGACATCTTTGTAAAGATTCTTCTTAAAGGCAGCATATGTTGCTCTAAGATCTCAGTGTACTTGTCTGCATTAATCTGCATCACAGAAATGTAAATGACCTTTGTCAAAAGCACTGACACACTAACAGTCTGGATAGTCCTTTTCGTTTTTTAGTCCAGGGCACACAGCGTCCATTTCTTTCAAAAAAGATACTGAATACTGACTCATCTGATCACATTACAGTTTTTACTACCCAGAGACATGGACATAAGGCTTTTGTTTTGCACAGCAAAGTTTTAAGTGGCATTACTGAATATAACTAGGTGTTGTAGTGCTTTCAAAGTAATTCCTTGCCTATGCAGTTACATCAGCTATTGCTGGATGACAGTACTTGGTGCAGTGCTGTCTGGGGGATTGGAGATGAATTTCCTCTTGATTCCTTAAATTATTTAATGATATTGTGCACGGTAGAGAAAGAAATATGCAAACCCCTTCTAATGTTTCTTTGATTTTTTTTTTTTAATTTTTAAACATTTTAACAATTTCTCATGCATTTGTTGACAAACTGGAGGTCCTCTGCTGGTCATATTTTTTTTTATTTGTCTTTCCTATATAATCCCAACATTTTTTGATTTGGGATTGTGTATTGTACTTGATTTTCTGGTTTGTCCACCAATGCTTAACTTATGTTTTAAGGTTATATGTAAACATTTTTGGGCTTACATTCCAGTAAAGTTATAATTTCTATTAGGTCTATCTGTTTAATTAAAAAATACAATATGAAAATATTTAAATGATTTAGGAACCAATATTTTAGAAAGCCAGCTATAGCCTCATTTAAAGATAAACATTAACCATTAACAATTCCAATTAACAACTTGGGAAGGTTATATAAAAAAAATGGCATCGCCGTCTCAGCCAGAAACAATAGATGCTTCCAAATAATTTGCTATTTTGCTGTTGCTCTATAGTCTGTGTTTTACTTGTGCATGTGAACCGGCATGATTCCATTTTGGAATCAGCCAGTTTTGCAGTCCTTATTTGTAAATGCAGTTTGCCATTCAGCGACACCTTTAAAAGGAATAACACAATAAGTCAAGATATGGCTGTTCTATAATTTCTTATTAGGCTGAGAAGGATTCTCTGAAGCTTGTCCAATCTGGCAACAGTTGGCCCAAAAGAACACATTCGTGGACGAAGTATGGACAGGTCATTTGAATGGAGTTCAATTGTTCGATATGAAAGTGAGCGAGATAAAAAGCAAAAACCTTCAAGCGTTCATGAAGTAGCAGCAAACTTTTGGCAAGGTAGCAGATCTGAACAATGTGTTGGGAATTACACGGCCAGCTATTCAGAAAAGAACCACCACCCTGTGCCAGTAAAGTGGATTAAGGTACTATCACAGCGATCAGACTCTTTGTGGAGCTCAGCGACTTATCTGACAGGAGACAGAAACAAAATCCCAGAGTGACTGTGAAGCCCAGGAAGCGCAAAGAAATAGAAGGGTGATTGTATGTGGGAGTTGGAGGGTTTGAATAGAACATCTCCTCCCTTTAGCTCCACTCTGGGGCCAGTTGTGTGATGATTTCTTGCAGGCTGAGGTTAGGATTTGGGTAAAGGAGTAAGGGTCTTATATACAGAGCATGAGTGTAGAAGGTGGAGGTCAGGCCAGGTAATAAATCTCCACCATCTCCATATGATGGCCGGAGTGGCAATAAATCTTTGTTATCAAGGCATTGGAGACATATGAAGTCCCAGGAGATCCTCCTACTCAGCTGTGCACACTCAAGTTCATCATGTTTCATCACAGGACTGTGAGGAGCAGGGTTCACAGGTCAGAGGGCTTGCTGGAAAGGGAGTTAAGGGCACTTAACAAAATAGTAATTTAATCTGCAGGTGCGCTAGTTTATGATATTTTGATGTTTCAGCTCTTCTATTCCTGCCTTGATTGTAAAAAAAGATAATTATAGTGATATGGTGGAGAATAAATTATTTTTATATTTTCCTCATTTCCTAGTTTAAATCAAATGAAGTGCATGAAATACTTTCTTACCTTGCATATCAGCAACGTGCACCTCCACACTGATTCTGACACAGTTCTACTCCATGTGTACATGAATAGCAGCTCTTCTGTCCTCCTGTTCTTAGCTAAATAAGGATTTTTACTGCATGTTTAGAAGTAAAAGCAGTAGCCTATTAGCTTCGTGCAAAGAAGTCGCTATCACTAGTTTTAGCTCTGTTGTTGTCGGGTAAAACATCTAGCGATCCTCATGGCAGTGCAGACAGTATTAAAACACTACAGTAGTTGGTTTGTACTGAATTAGGCAAAGAAATTTGTGGTTTTAAACACAGTTCACTTTTATTCTCTGCTCTTACTCATATTATAGAATTGCTAATTAGAGATGGCACAATACCTTTTCGAAACCTTGATTAACCTTGAGACAGATAGCAATATAAATCTGATATTTCTCTGTGCTTGAAAAAGGGCCATTTTTATTAATGCTTTGCACTTAAAACAAGCATCTAACGTAGACTAATGCTCAAGCTACTCAAACACTCTCCTACCACAGGATGAAATACACATAACATAATACTCACTGACTATGTTTACACAGAGATCTTCTGATTTTAGATTAAGACTGAGTTGTTTATATGCACACACTGCTCAACTGAAAATCTCCAATTAAATGCACATTCCAAATAATCAGATCCAAATGAATGCATAATGCATAGAGTTCAACTTAATATAGGTGTTACAACGACAATGAGCACCACGTGAGTCTAGTAAGAGTTTTAGCTTGTAATTCACCAATCTTGTATTTTCACTGATAATACTCTCCTCTGTAGTCTAAATTCATCTTCTCTGCAGGCCAATTTCTGGCTACTGCCATGTTGAACATCATATACTTTATTTATGTTACAAATGCACATGCGCAAACGTTAATACATTTTTATTGCTAATGTATTAAACTGGGACACAACATGATAGCCATGTAGTCTGCCGTTCCAATCATTTGTGAATGAGTTTTAAAGAGCACACTTAATTTGGGTGTGGTACTATAATGGTACTATAATAGGATGACACTGTTGCAACAAGTTAGTTTTTGAAATTTCTTCCGTTCTAGATATTCCATAATTAACTGTGAGTGGTATTATTAAAAGTGGAATTGTTAAGGAACCATGGCAACCAAGAAGTGGCAGATCACAAACCTCTTCTGGCATTAACATCAACAAGCTATCAGCAAGCTTACATCAGCAAGGACAATGCCAAGCATCGAATGGTGTGGTGTAAAGGACTCTGGAGCAGTGACTGCACTGTGCTGACTGTAAAGTTTGGCAGAGGAGGGATAATGCTATGGCATTCTTTTTCAGGGATTGGCAGAGGCCTCTCAGTTCCAGTAAAAGCTTCATAAAGGCTGGTTGGATGAGTCTGGTGTGGGAGAACCTGTTTGGCCCACACAGAGCCCTGACCTTAACCCCATCAAGCACCTTAGGGATGAACTAGAAGAGAGATTTTGAGTTGTGTCCTCTCGTCCAAGTGTCTAACTTCACAAACGCTTCTCTGGAAAATCTCACAGTCACACTCTCTAACATCTCGTAAAAATCTTTCCCAGAAGAGTGGAAACTGTTATAGCTGCAAAGAACCAACTCCATATTAAAGCCTATGGATTTAGAATGGGAAGTCATAAAATCTTCTGTTAGTGTAACACAGGTGCCCCAATGCTTTTGTCCTTATAGTGTGACCGTTTTTATCAAAACAACTAATTAAGATTTGTTGGCTGCTGTACAAATTTCTTCACATCACTGCAGCCTAAAGGAAGTCTAAAGTTTTCAGTGAGTTGTTATGCATGTACAGCAGTATTTACAACAAGCTGTGGGGATAAACTCTATAAGAAAAGTAAATGCGTTCTTGGGAATAAATACATCACACAAAGAATATCAAATCCAGGTGAGTGTCTCTGATTACTGTGTGTGCTCTTATGGGAAAATGTGGAATATGTTTCTTATTCAGCACATAAAACAACATTCTTAAGATAACTGTTGTTTCACAAAATGCACTCAATACTCCTCTTCCTGGCACAATGTGGATTTACTGTGTGATGAGATCAAACACAAAGAGAATGCAAATCTTGACCATATTAGTGCAGGCCAGGATGGGAGCAGAAGGAAGTGATAGGTATTAAAGCATGATGAATGGTGCTACGTTCCGACCAACAAACAGCATATGCTTTTACTTTACATACAAGAAAAACATGATTTGGCAAAGGTAGGAGAAGGATTTGAATATTCCTGTGCGAACAAGGCGCTGACTTGAATTCCGGGCCCATTATTTTCCATCTTTTAAGGAATCAGTAAATGTGTAAAAGCCATTCGGCTGGTGCGGAAAATGTGTGTGTTAAGTGAAGAAACAGACCTTGGTACTGTTCCAGAGTCATATAGAACATGATCCAGGATGAAGGGAGTGTGTGTGGGGGCGTGGGGTGGGGGCGTATGACTGTGAGCGTATGTGTGTACACATTTACATGGGCATTTGTGTATGTGGGTTTATGTAATGTGTAAGTGTATGTGCGTGTGGGTGAATGCACTAACTTTATGTATATCTTCCTTGGCTTCCAGCAGTGCAGAGGATTTGCTGACTGCAGCGAGATCTACATCTGTGGGAACCGGTGGCCCTGCTGGGCTTTTCATGATAGGCCTGCATTCAATGCGGCTCACCTGCGCAGCCAGGTGCTCTGAAATGCTGTTACTGTAAAGAAAACCTGAATCCAAGGTTTCTCAATGATCCCTACGGTCACAGAGGACTAGCAGAAATGGACCGTGAAGGTCTGCAGGTGGGCAGATGGTCTTTTAGAACGGCCACCCATGTATCTAGGCTAAGAGGTCTTGTTTTTCATATGCTATATAAGGACTTCGTGTTCATGTGCAATACAGCAAACATCATACAAACAAAAACACATACTATCTGCGTTGCTAATGAGGAATCCCACCCCACCCACCTATCCACCCCATTGTCCAGAAGTACAAAGCTTCTTTGGTCTTTTATTTCATTGTGGTCACAACATTTTTTCTCTGCTCAAACTGAATCCAATTCGGTAATCTACTTTGTGCATCTGCTTTGTTCCTCAAGTGATATCTGCACACGCCATCGCTATGTGTAAACCTAGACGTCCACCACAGACATTTCCACGGGAGCAAGTTCAAGTTGCAGTTGCTGGTCAAGTACTGCATGGTGAGCATATTCTGCCACATCCAATCTTGGCTTTCCTATACAGAGCTCCTCTGTAGCCATTTAGTAGCAAGAAATGCGCTTGACCAAGCGGAATGTATCAGCACACGCAGTCCAAGAGAAACAGTTGTTTACAATCCGCTGTAAATCATTTACAAGAATCGTTCAGACATTTTCTTTGGACATAGTTCTTGAAATCTTTCTTGAAATCTTTCTTTCCCAGTTTTATAGTCAATTAATAAGAACCTCAATTTGTTGATGTTGATAAGATCTATTTTCAGTGTACACACACTCTCGGAGATGAGGATTTGAAGAGTCAAACGAATCTGGTTGCAAAAGACTGCATTTACACAGTCATGCTGCCTCATAATTTGAATATGCTGTCTCTCCATGGCAGCTGTAGGACTACAGTAGGACAGTCTTGGATCAACATATGTGTGGAGGCTTTGAAGACTTGAATGATTAACGATAACAGTGTGGATTTGTTTAATATCCCGGTTGCTGCCTTCTGGCTTCCATATACTGCCCAATTCGATCCACAGAAGCATCTACCACTGCATGGGGGCCCAAAGGCTTCTCCTTCCCTAAAAATTCTTCTTCCAAATATCTTCTCTTACCAATTTAGATCATTCCAGCATAGAAAACAGACTATTTTTATTTTGTGTGTGTGTATATATATATATATATATATATATATATATAGTCTGTGTGCATTTGTAGCAGCCATAGACAGCCATATCTGACAGCCACAGAATCAATAGAAAACATATATATATATACACGTAGGCATGTATGTATGTGTGTATACATACATATACTTGTGTTGTCATTTTATAACAAACACTATAGAATATATAGAAACACTACATATATAATATATATATATATATATATATATATATATATATATGTGTGTGTGTGTGTGTGTGTGTGTGTGTGTGTGTGTGTGTTTCTATATATTCTATATATAGTTCACATAATCAAATGACAACACAAGTAAACGCAAAATGCAGCTTTTAAATCATCAATCTTTTTTAAAGATAAAAGATTTATTAAAAAATTATGTGAAAAATGTAATTGCCCTGTTAAATGTAATGGTTGTGCCACTCTTGGCCTTGGCAATGGCTTTGTAACTCTTTCCAGATGGTAGATTTTAAGGACTTTATATTTTTTATATTTAAATCTCTTTAGAAAGTAGCATCACATGCTGCTTTTTGAGACCTTACAACTTCTTCACAATGCCAGAACGGCACTGTGACAATGCTGTTTAGACTCTGGCAGTAGTCAGGCCTGGGTGTGGCTTGTGAAAATGAATCTAATAGTCAATTAAATTTAGTGGGTGATTTACTGGGTGATTTAGTAGTAGCAAGGCCAGGCAGGACTGAACAGTAATTTTCCTTTAATAAACAAAATCTTCATATAAAAACAGCATTTTGTGCTCACTTGGTTTATCTTTGTCTAATATGAAAAGTAGTTTGCTGATATGGAACCTTCATGTGTGACAAATATGCACAAATCGAAGCCATTTGGACGGGAACAAATACTTTTTCACAGCACTTGATGTACAATGCACTTAGTGTATGTGATGCAATTAAGGCACGGACGGGAGTTGAATTTGTCCTGCATCAAACATTTCAACATCCCCCAATTCATCATCTGAGTTTGAGGGTGTTGATGTGGTTTTTCCTGGTGGGAAACTTGTTTTGCCAGTGAAACCGAGAGCAACTGAAAGCAACATTATTGCTTCCTTTAATTGGCTGTCAGTGGTGAGTTTTATTTAAACAGCTTGCTACGCCATGCTCAGGATGGGAAGTTGAAGCTGAATTGCTTTACCCAGGAGTGGAATTCTGACAAGCACCTGTATTTCCATCAGCTCTTCCTATATTTTTGTTCCACTTCTCCATAGTTGCTAACTAACTAATTACCCAGTTTCCACCTTGTGTATGACGTAATAAACACATTGTGAAGAAGGCAAATGGCATCTGCGTGTGCTGCTCAGGTGCAGCGTCCCATGTGCTGCTTTTATCTCTTCATTTCTGTCTTCGCCTCATTCAATCACAATGACATCATTCCTCCTTTCCCTCCATCCGTATGACAACACGCCCTCATGCAGCTTCAGAACAGGCCGAGTGCTAGCAATTCACGCCAGAGGCGACCTCTCACCTTGGACGTGGCTCCTGAAATCTTTCTCAATATTCTTATGTCATCACCTGCGGCGCGCTCCAGAGCTGCTGTGGAGAGCGAGTCCGCCGTCCAAGTTATCACAAGAATGTGGGATGTGTGTAATGAAGCGATGAAAGGCTGCATTGAGCCCGTTTCAAAGCGAGGACACCGAATAGAGCATTAGGCACGTTGCAAAAGTGCATTTGAGTTTCAACACCAGCGCATAGAACTGCAGCTCTACTTCAAATCTGGCAGCAGGAGCTTCTCTACTCTTCGAATCTGAAAGTTCTCACAAACATCCCATGGGCTGAAAACTTTTAGACTTAATTCGAAAGCGTATATCATTTCTCAGTCATTGTGAATGTGACATTTAATTTATGTGCAAATGATTTGTATGAAGTGAATGTTTTCAGTGTACTGGCCCCAAACAATAACTTGAATTCTGTTTTGAATAGTGTTTTGAATTTTCCAGAGGCACATGGCTGTGCTCTCACAACTCTTTTCTTTTTAGATTAATCATCACTGTACAAAACTTATGCCCTCCAAATTAGTAACTTTATAAGAGAAGGGGAGAAAATGGAAATCTTTCAATGTAAGTTAATGTGAAAACAAGTTTTCCCAAGTCATTTTGGACCATTTCTCTTGGTCTGTTTATCATGAAACTTCAACACATTGTATAAAGCAGCTGATATTTTTTGTAGTTACGTAAAAACAGACCAAAAACAGACAGAAACACAATGCATTGTAATGCTCTTATGTTATCCTCAGGTGCTCACGATTCCTTTATCTTTGTAATCTTAATCTTGTATTTTTTCCTAAAGGCTTGTTATTTTCTCTACACACAGAGGAAAAAGAAAACAAGGGGGGAACTGTTGTTGTACAGAGAATAGCGATGGCTTCGCTGAAGCAATGACATGATGCTGGTTGTTGCAACACTGGAGGATCAAAACCAGAGAGCAGGGTGTGGGTTTGGCTCGAAGAATCCTCTCCCACCCTGCTTTTTTTTTTTATTTTTTTTTTTTTTGCCTTCAGGGCCCCCGGGGCACTAATCCGCAATCAGGGAGCCCATGAGGGAGTCCATTGTGAAAGTTCTGGCGCAGTTACACAGAGGCGCCACACCACTGCAACTGCACGTCCCCATGTGCTGCTCCCCTGTCCACTCAGCATGCACCACAGGCCGCTCTCAGAGCAGCAGTGAGACAAATAACCGTCATAAAGGCCTTTCGGCACACACGGAGGCCGCGTGTGTGTTCACTTAGGGGAGGACGGGGAGCGCATGATCCCTTTTTCCAAATGGCAAAATTAGTGTCACCAGTAAAGCTGCTTTATTGGCGCTCAGGGAATTATTATTGATGATAGCGGGCCCCAAACAGGAAAGCAGAGCTCTCCCGGAGCCGAGGCGCTGATATTGCTAACGCCTGATGAATACGCACTCATACGTCATGCTGTCGCGTTTGTTTGCATTGTTTGTTTGCATTTTTGCTTGATTAAGGATTGCCTGCTTTTGGCTAATGTTTTACATTCCCTACTGCAATGGTTATAATCAAGAATTATAAATATTTTGAGCACAGAGCTATCGCCGGCCTGGCTTTGTTTTATGGTACATATATGCGCAATTAGAGAATTATCAAAATATTGCTCCAAAAGCAAACAATTTTGTTCCTGGTTCTGATCTGAATCCAAGGTGTACAGCTTTGCACCAGTGTCGACTCAGCTGGGCTGGTGTTAACGCTCCATATTATGTGAACAAGGCCCCTTAGTTCACGTAAAGCATACAGCATGTCCAAACACAGTGAGTTATGTGAATGCAATATCGTAATTAATGTCTTGTTAACAATGTGGAAAATGAACGTAAAGCTGCTTTTCATGCCTCTAATTTAACGCTCCACTTACGTCACTTTTTCTGAGCCGTAGAATTTCCTTCTCTACATACGGAACACGAATGGCCATTAAATCACTGAATCCGCACTTCCCTGTTGAAACGGCCTCGGCGCTACCAACAATAACAAACATGTTATTTTCAAATCAACTTAATTAGTGGTTATTAAAAAGTTCCTTTCACACTAATGATTGGTTTAATGATTTATGGCTTACGGGAGCCGGCTCTGCCAAACACGCTGTCGGGACTCAGTAATGGTTTCTCTCGCTCTTCCCTTTTTTTTTCCAAAGTGATTGCCTCAGCTTCATCTGATCTGATGTGCGCTGTGAGGAATGAAGACAATACGAAGAGTGCCGCAATATCTTTACATCATTGCCTGATGTTTTTCTTCCCTCTCTCAGGATCTGGAGGAAAGGAGAAGCTTTATGATGCAATGCTATATTACAGTGTGTGTGTGTGTGTGTGTGTGTGTGTGTGTGTGTGTGTGTGTGTGTGTGTGTGTGTGTGTGTGTGTGCGTGTGTGTATTTTTGCTAAGAGTTCAGTTGTGAAGAAGGAGAAAGGGCAATCTGAATGTGTCCAACACATTAATACTATAACAACAGACATGAGTAGAGTGGCTTAAACCCATACTGTACTAAAAGGGCTGTGATTTAACTGAAGTAACGAGACAAAAAGAAAGTCTATCAGTGAGCTGCACAAATAAAGTATTAGCTTCAAAAAATATCGCCAGTACTGAGTGTTCTCACAGAACTGCAGCAGAACTTCAAAGTGGAAAGTCAGCATCTATCAGCATATGAACTTAAGTTTGCTAGGTGCTGATTTTTCACTTACTGAGATACTTCTGGTCTAAAATAACACGATAAAGCGAGAAGTGTGACCAATTGCATAGCAGTCCAGGTGCTGAACCAACAGAACAGAACATTAAGTACAAAGGGCAAATTAGGAATTCAGGGTAATTGGCCAAAGTGGAAAAAAGAGATTACTTACACAGCTGAAAGAAAAAGTGAGTCTTTTGGAAATACCTGGATTTCTGCATTGATTGTCAATACATTGTGGCCTGATTGTTAAATCACAATTATAGTCAAACAAAGTCTAACTAAACTAATAACACACAATCACTTGTACTTGTCATGTCTTTTATTGAGCACAGTGAGTAACATCCACAGTGCAGCCTTGAAAAAGTAAGTAAACCTCTATGTTAATGGCTTCTCCAATGTACCCATTTAATTATGTACCAAAAGACAAAACTGGTCCCCTTTGAGTTAGGGTTATTTTTAGGTTTAGACTTGTAACGTGCACATGACATATGCTTAGTAATTGGGTACTTATATGTATGATCCAGTGTCTTGACATTGTGTATAAACAAACCTTTTTGGAGTGTGTTATTAGCTGTGGAGTGGAGAAACAGAGGGTTAGTGTGAAGATCTCTGTGGGCGGGGGAGAGGCAAAGCGAGAGTCAGGCCCTCACACAGCGGGGACTCCATGGCCTCAGTCATTCAGTGTGTGTGCTGTTTTTGCCCTTGAGAACCCTATTCCCCTCCTTGAGCTACCCCCAGGGCTGTGTATGCCCCAGGGCTGCTCAGAGGAACAAGTTAGCCCTGTGTGTCAGGGCCACTGATGTCATCTCCCAGCAGAGATTTGAGAAGCACATGGCTGTAACTTGTAAACAAGAGCAAGCACTGTGTGCCATGAATGGAGCCAAACATGGTGGAAGCCCCAGTTGTATGTTCTTCAGAAGAGAAAAGGAGCAAGCGTAGACTAATTGAGTGTGCAGCCGATGACACCATGACTAATAGAGAATCACAATTATGGTGACAGAGCAGATGATCATGATGTGATAAGAAGGATAATGTGGCAGCTAAAAAAAACTTTTGGATCCCTAAAAATCTAAGAAGGTTAATGAGAGATAAAACAGATTCTTTTGGGGAATGTGACAGTATTTCATCATCTAAACTGCCCACTGAATCACTCCCTGTTTATAACTGCGTCCCCATGGTGTCTAAGGCAGCCTGGCACTGAGGTCATATATTCCCATTATGGTATAAACAGAATTAACCCCTTCGACTTGTCCACAGGTCCAGACTTTCATTCCTCACTCTCATACCTACATATTGTGCTTCAGTTCATGACACCCACTAAACTGAATAATGAACAAATGACTTGAACCAGGTGTGTTTGAGCAGGAAAATTATGATTTAGCACTAGACGCTGGCCTTCCTGGAGTGAAACCGAAGAACCCTGCTTTACAGAATTACTGAATAGTGTTTATCATGGATGTATGATATGATGTTATTATTATGATAAATTGAATCACTAATCTGGACATGCCAGATACATTTACATAAGATTAAGATTCTTGTTCTACAAGCTATTTAACAATGAAATATCTGCACAGTCGGAAATTACACTGTACAGGGGCTTTTTGTTCACGAAGCTACAAACAATGTATACACACCCTCAAAAGCACAGGTTTTACTGATACGCACTATTCACTCACACTGGGAAAAGATATTTGTGCTTGTTTATCTTTAAATTTAATAGAAATGTCTAATAATAGGTCTGGAGTCAAGACAGGGTCATATGGAACCAACACAACTTATATGTCATGGCAAAGGAACGTGATACTATTATTTCCCCTAAATAAAGGAACTGAAGTTTTAGCCTTAAGGGGACCACCATGGTGATGGTTTAATATCTTTTCTTTCCGGAGAATGTACCTGTCGGCTTTCAAGCTGCAATTAGTGAAATTAATGATAGTACTGTTGTTCAACAGTTTTACAGAGCTATGTGTTTAAACACTATGTATCACTTTATGGAATTGTATTTTAACACATATTCACTGTGGTGACCAATAAAGTTAATCTCATCTAGGCAAGGCAAAGCAAGGCAAGTTTATTTGAATAGCACCTTTTATGCACAGTGGCAACTAAAAGTTCGTTACATAAACAAAGACATAAAGAAACAAGGCATTAAAACATTAAAATAAAGCCGTTTAAAAGAAATAAGAAATATAAAAAAGAAAATTAAAAAGTAAAAAATATAATCTAATCTGAATGCTTTTACTAGTTTAACAGCAGTAACACCAACAGTAAACCACAATAAAAACATTCTATAGTAACAGTATAAACTGTAGACTACTGAGCAGCAGATCAGCCCAATATTATTTGTCTTATTTTATTTATTTTTCTTTCTTATTTTTTTTTTTTACAAATGTTCCAGTTTGCTTCCAAAATATTCACTTTTCAGGAGAAAGAAAAAAATAAATAAAGGTAAAAAGACTTTTAGTTTTGGGCCATTTGTGACACTCTGTTCATTGTGAAATGTTTGCAGACACTATATAAAAAATAAATAAACAAAATTTGAAAGAAAAAAAACCCCAATCCTTTTGTCCCGACAGTGACAACATATGCTGTCCAGCAGAAATGTCTTCAAATATCATGATGTTGTATTTTTCTCTACTGTCCATCTTTAAATTGTAGTATTACTGGATAATAAATCTTCAGCTTAGTACCTGATAAAACGCGAATTCACGTCCTGGCATGATTGCTTAAATGATTTCTCTCACTCTCTTTCTCTGTCTCTCTCCTTTTCATCACCCCACCCAGCGTGATCACAAGCTGCTTCAGGAAGGCATGCATGCCTCATTGCAAACCCACATATCACTCCCCCACCTCAGCACACGGGGCTGAAAACCTCAGGGATTCCTGCAGGAGATAACGCCACCTTGGCAACTCTCTCTCTTTCTCTCTCTCTCTCACTCACTTTCGTTCCATCTCCGCCCTCACCTGCATGCTGTCTGGAATGCTCTCATGCATCTCATTATATCACGCCTCATGTGGCAAATAAAAACGGCACCGACGTGTCGCACCCCCCCCCACAACCACCCCTCTAACCCTATACACAGGAAGAAGGTAATCTGGTTCTGGCTGTAATGAAGGCCTTCACATTAATAGTCTGTGAAGGAGCATCAAACAGTGGCAGCGGTTTTTCACCTGAGGCAACGCTCACTCAGCTCAGCCAACAGGGCAAACGAAGCACTGGTGCAGAGCCCTATTAAAAAACACTGCAGCAATGCTCTGTTCAGGTCGAAATTCACAGGGGGATGGCAGGAGGGGGGGCATGAGGGGGCAGAACACACCTGACACAATGATCCACACACAGGTGCCCAACTGGAGATTAATATGTTCTGAAAAGCCAGAATTTGTAATTACCCCCCTCTAAGCATACACACCAAATTCCTTCAAACCATAACTCCGCTGGGTAATTTGTTTTAATCTCTGCTGCATAAAATCCAGTAAACGCTCGGGTGGTGTCACAGAGTTCAGAGTTTTTTTCCCCCTCTTAACTGATTCCCCTGAAGTTCAGCACTGTGTAAGAATTTCGGTGTTTTATATCTGCCCTGAAACTGAGGAATTGATGCAGTCAGCGTTGTGTGGGAAAACAATCTCCCTGACTTGTATGTTTTTTTTTTCTTTTCTTTTCTTTTCTATTTTTTTTAAACATGACTTGTTGGAAATATGGGCCATGAGCAATGAAATGGAATCATCAGAGGCAATGAGGACCAAGCGAAGGGGGGTGGGTGGGTGAGTGGGGGGACGAGGGGTCACCAGATTGCGGAGGAAGTGCCCTGCACTTATCGCAGGCAGCCGCGACTCAAGCCGCTCCAGAACAAGTTACTCAACTGAGTTAGCAAAGTTGGAAAGTGTGGCTGTTGTGGCCAGGCGTTTCATGTTTGGTTAGATTTAAATGATCTCCAACATGTTAAATTCATCATAGCTAAAATGAAAAGTAAGGCACAGAGAGAAAGAAGGTTCAGTCACTTTTTCCATTCTCTCAGTCCTACTGAGCTCAGTTTGAGCGAGTGAGGGGCATGTTGTGTTGAGGACGAGGGGGAGAGAGAGAGCAAGTACAGTCTGGCCTTATGGGCCTACTGTAAAAATGTCTCCTGGCTGTAGAGGAGTGATGGTGCTCATTCTATGTGCTCTCTCTCTCTCTCTCTCTCTCTCTCTCTCTCTCTCTCCCTCTCTCTCTCTCTCTCCCTCTCTCTCTTGACCACTTCAAGTGTAGCTGGACTGCTGATTTGGTGTAGAAGGCAAGAAAAAAAGGGGCTTAAAGCTAACTACTGTCCAAAACCACAAACAATCACGATATCTCTCACAGCCGTCTCTCTCTCTCTCTCTCTCTCTCTCTCTCTCTCTCTCTCTCTCTCTCTCTCTCTCTCTCTCTCTCTCTCTCTCTCTCTCATTCTCTCTTCTCCCTCTTGCTGTTGTGCAGTCTCTCCATCTCCTCCTGACCTCTCTTTCCCCTTTCTCTCCATCCCCTGTCCACACTCCTTGGCCCTGTGTCCATGCTGCATGCCTCTAATGCTTGCCGCATGTGGTTTTATATGGCCTTATTAGAATTTATATCTAACAAGTGTTTCCCCGCGATATGATTCATCTCCTGCTGCACGCTGGATCTGTGGCCTAATGCTGCTGGAATGGGCCGGGAATCTCCACAGCGAAGGGAACCTCAGGTAGCATGCCAGCCCGATCCGTTAAAAAGCAGACAAATAAAAAAACGGGGAACGGGACTGTAGTGTTACGCATAGTAATAACACGAGCGGGTAGCGTCCTGGGTGAGGCGCTCATAGTTTCCACAGCAGGCGGTTAGAGAGGGAGTCCAGTGTGCCTGTTTCTACGAGCTAGAAGGTTGGGGGGGGGCATGGAGAGACAGTCAGAGGAGAGAGAGGAAGTATGAGAAAAAAAGAGAAAGGGAGAGAAGAGAGAGACTCAGAGAAAGTTTAAAGAATAAGAGACACAAGGAGAAAGACATATTGTGAGAGAAAGAAAGTCAGAGAATAAGACAGAGAAAAATAGAGAACACTGAGAGAAAGAGAGAGAAGAGACTCAGTAGAGAAACAAAGAGAGAGACATACTGTGAGAAAAAGAAAGTCAGAGAATAAGACAGAGAAAAAAAGAGAACACTGAGAGAAAGAGAGAGAAGAGACTCAGTAGAGAAACAAAGAGAGAGACATACTGTGAGAAAAAGAAAGTCAGAGAATAAGACAGAGAAAAATAGAGAACACTGAAAGAGAGAGAAGAGAGAGACTCAGTAGAGAAACAAGGAGAGAGACATACTGTGAGAAAAAGAAAGTCAGAGAATAAGACAGAGAAAAATAGAGAACACTGAGAGAAAGAGAGAGAAGAGAGAGACTCAGTAGAGAAACAAAGAGAGAGACATACTGTGAGAAAAAAATAGAGAATACTGAGAGAAAGAGAGAGAAGAGAGAGACTCAGTAGAGAAACAAGGAGAAAGACATACTGTGAGAAAAAGAAAGTCAGAGAATAAGACAGAGAAAAATAGAGAACACTGAAAGAGAGAGAAGAGATTCAGTAGAGAAACAAAGAGAGAGACATACTGTGAGAAAAAGAAAGTCAGAGAATAATACAGAGAAAAATAGAGAACACTGAGAGAAAGAGAGAGAAGAGAGAGACTCAGTAAAGAAACAAAGAGAGAGACATACTGTGAGAGAAAGTCAGATAATAAGATAGGGAGAAAGAATGAGAAAAAAGAATGAGAGAGAGGGAAAGGAGAGAGATACAAAGAAAAAGACAGAAAGAGAATGAAAAAGAGAGAGAATAAGAGAGAGAAACAAGGAAATAGAAAGACTTTTTTACCACAAGACCCAGTACACTTGTATACTATATATAAGAAAAATAAATAAAATTATGAGAATACATTTTTTTTCTGCCTGAATTTAATCATTATTGTGTTTATTGCTTTCAACCATGATAGCTGAAAGATCAGTGTGAATGCTTAAATGGTTCTATGCCTGATAAACAAGTTCTCTCTCCATTGTATGTGACCTTTTTAAAGATTTATGGCGACAAAAAAAGTTCAGAGAGATGAGAAAAAGAGAACGCAAGAGAAGGGAGGAGAATGTTTGAGAGAGTGATACGAATAGATCAAATAACCCCATATAGCAGCTTTAGTCATTCCCTGATCTCCTTAATCTTTGTAGTGAGCACACAGTGGTTAATGTTACCCAGCTGTCAGAAATATCTGACACATGAAGATATACACACACACCACTCACACACACACACACAAGCTTTTTGCACTAGCGCTCGAATGTACACTCACAACCCACACACCAGTCATTTTGTGAAATTATCCTTGAAAGTGCATGACATAAAAAAACAGCAAAAACACATCTGCAGAGCCGTTAGCGCATCTCATTGATGCGCATAGCTGTCGGAGGCCTCTCGGCATGTCCGAACATATTTCCACAGTCTATTATAAGATCATTTGTCCATATTTCATGCAAAAGTAAAGAGGAACAACAGCAAAGCGTGGGTTTAATGTTCTCCCGCAACGTCCCATAGCAGAAAGGGAACACTCTGTCCAGGATTATGAGGGGCTGGAGGATCAGGTGGCACCTATGGCCTGAGGGAAACTGCGTGCGTGTGCGTTGGGGTTGTTGTGTGGAAGTGCAGCAGGTGCCTGCACGTCGGACAGCACACTGAGGAGAGGCGACAGCCTCTGATCTGGCGCACAGATAGGTTTCACACGCTACACTGGCCTGATCTTCTTTCAGCAGACACTTCTGTCGCGCAGGATTCCCTCCCTCCTGTCTTACTCTCTCTCTCTCGCTCTCTCTCTCACCCTCACTCCTGTCTCTTTGTAGTGCCGGTCTTTTGGAGAGGATAACGGCGCCAGGGCTATGTGACTAACTCAGCTTTTTGTCTCCCAAAGTTGAGCTTCTCTGTTGATCTGATACCAGCTTTAGGGTTTCTGGTTGCAATAGCCGAGGTCAGAATATGAGCAAAGAGAGCTCGATTTAAAGCAGCGCAAGATGGCCTTCTACCAAACTCCAACTGATAAAGAGCAGAGAGAAACTCCAGAGTGCTTAAGTGGGCCAGGAGTCAGTAGTGGTTCTTCAGAAGGCAAACAGTTGCTAATAAATTAGTCTTTATTGGTGTTTTCTTTGTACATTATATTGTGAAGTAGGGCTATTTTATGACTTTAGTTTAATCTTTTGCCTGGAAAGTTAAATTGTGCAGAGCAGTGGGTGTAGCTACAGAGTGGGTGGGGGACAGCTGCTTCTTACCTTGAGGTCAGCTTTAAGCATTTATATTTATTAATAAATAACATTACCAGTATGCAAAATACACCCTGGCATTTGGAGGGGGTGGTGCTGATGCTGGCCTAAATAGCAAAAGAAGTTTGCTTTAACTTTTCTAGTTTGTTAAGGAGCTTTTCCACACAATCATTTTACACAGATCTCCTGTTTTGTCTTCGGTTTGGGAAATCAGTAACAATTCCAGTTCCAGTTTCCACCAGGGAATTCTGGCAACTTATCAGATGTATAAACATGCAACGGCATAATGTATACGTTTTCAGAGTGTAGTTGTATTTGCTAGGCTTTGAAGGACCAACTGGGTGAAACATTTTTTACAGCACATCTCTAGATAGATTTATTTTTATTGGTTTATTGATCCCAGAGGGAAAGTCATGATCTCAGCATTTAACCCATCAATTCAGTGAAACACTCACATATACACACACTAGTGAACACACTTGCCCAATGCAGTGGGCAGCCCTACCACAGCGCCCGGGGAGCAATCAGGGGTTAGGTGCCTTGCTTAAGAACACTTCAGTCGTGACCTGTGGGTGCATGGGATCGAACCAGCAAACTTTTGGTCACAGGGCTGGTTCCCAACGTCCAGCCCATGAGTGCCTCGTCAACCACTACTTAATTAAGAACACCAAAAACAGGCTGCTATTTTTTTTTCTAATGGACAGCATAACATCATAAAAATAGGATTTTAAGACTTTCAGAAGGTCATGTTGTGTTCTTATAATACTGTATGGACCCAAATATGCTGAGTTGTTTCACTCATGTTTCTTTTTTTTTCACCCTAAGCAAATAAAAGTGACCACCAAGGTTTTCCTTTGATCATCACCAGTCTTCAGTGGTTGCTATCATCATGTTTATGTACTGTAACTGTTTCACAGCAGTTCTGTAATGACGCTCCATTTGGTCACATATTGCATTACTCTGTTTCTGCTGATTGTGAGACTATAGCTCAGCTGTGCACATTTCCAGCAGACACTTGTCTAATAATTAATAAATCTGACTATAGATTAGAAAACAGGGTTCAGTACCATAAAAAACCAGCAGTAGTGCAATTCTAAACCATTTTGCCCAGGACACCTTAGAGTAATGCTGTAAACTGTAAGAGCCAACATTCACTAGGTTATGTTAATTAAACAGTTTGTTGCTGTTGTGTTTCACTTTGAACACAAATTATTTTTTTTTTCTGTTTGGGTATATGATATACAACATGGGGATCAGAAATGCTGGTCAGCCATACCAGCAATATCTACCTAGATGTCTCCCCTAAACTGTAATGCAGTATTGTTTTGTGATACTGAATGAGCAAAACAGAGCCCTAGTAACCAGGCAGCCCATACCTGGTGCAGAGGATGTTGCATAATGCCAACATTTCAAAACAGCCTGGTGTTAATTTGATAAATTTAGATAAATATAGATAAATATAGAGGGGCAGAGTGTCCTCCTTACTGCAGTGATTAAGGAGATATTAGCACCAGCTCATGGTTTTCCAAGCACAGATCAAAAGAGTTAGCATTAGAATAAGGACAGATTATGTCCATAACACAGTATTCCTGACCTTATCAGTAACAGGCTCACGCAGTGGTTTGTTTCCATTACTCAGTCCTCTACTTATGTCAGACTGTAAGATTTGAATCCTTGACTCTACGCACTGTGTTATTGGCAAACAGTGTTTACATGCAGATGTATTCTCAAACTGGAGATGGGAACAACAGCTACAGCCAGTTGCACAGCTTCTGTCCCCACGCCAGAGAGCAGGAGCAGTTAATCCTTGACCCGACACACTCTACAACCGTATGACTTCAAAAATCATTTACGACCTCCAGATTTGTCCATGTGGCTGAGGGCTTGCCTTTCGACAGCTAAAATGCTGCAGCCTCAACCGCACTTTAAGCAGAAGAGTCCAAGATGTGGAGTCACAGCAGAATAGCGATACAACAAACATAACTATGCTGGGTTTTGGATTTCGCCATTGTTTGTATTGGTAGCACGCTATTGTTCTTTTGATGTACTGCCCATTTGTCCTCAGCAAAGATACAACTATACAGGCTGACACAAATTCAGTTTTTTTTTTAAATTGCTGGAGATCATAGGGGTTGTTGAGGGGCTGTAGAAAAAAAAAGTAAAACCTGTTATATTTTGAGGATATGCATTTTAGGAATGTTCTGTTTAGAACATCTTTCACACCAAATACATCACAAGCTAAAACATAAAGTGGCAGTGAATGCTTAGGGCAGTGAAAGCTTTTAGATGTATCGGCAGGACTATGTGATCACTCATCATTAAAAGAAATAGGTCATCGGTTCAACCTGAAATAAATACTTTGTGTGCAAACAATGAACTAATTTTATTCAACTCAAACTAATACTTTGAGCAACGCAAATTTTTTTGTATGAATGAACCAAACTATTACTATATTACTGCTATCGCTAAACAATTTTTTTATAATGTTTACAATTCAAAAACATTTCAAAGCAACGTCTGTTTCTATTCCATGTTTTGCACTGTACCTCACAAAGCACCTACATATGGAGCAATAGCATGCCAGAGAAAGTATATAACCACATGTAGATCAGAATGATGACAATGGAAAGAAAAAACCTGCATAGAAATAAATGTTTTAATATTTATATGTTTTGATATTGATATCTTGAACATGAGATGTCTTAACAATATGGAAATTGTGACTGTATGTTCACCTAGTTTTACATTTAAATTGCTACATGTAGATTATGGCCTCCTGATGTGATGAGGTTAGTATTGACATGTCCATTCTAAAATCGATTGTACTCAAAATATGTTGTGTTGTTAAAGTTTTCAGGTTATTTATAATTGTATTTATATAACATTGGTTAGTTTTCCTCACAGTGATGTGAGATACTCTCTAGGTTGGAAATGACCTTATGCCTCAAGTGGAGGAGTTTAAGTATCTCGTCTTTTTCACGAGTAAGGGAAGGATGGAGCGGGAGGTTGACAGGCGGATTGGTGCACCGTCTGCAGTGATGCGGGCTCTGTACCGGTCTGTCCTGGTGAAGAGAGAGCTAAGCCAAAAGGCAAATCTCTCGATTTACTGGTCAATCTACGTTCTTACTCTCACTTGTGGTCCTGAGCTTTATGTAGTGATTGAAAGAACGAGATCGCGGATACAAGCTGCCGAAATGAGTTTTTTGTCCATGGGGTGTCGGGTCTCACCCTTAAAGATTGGGTAAAGGAGCTTGATTTTACGGGTGAGGCTAAGAGTCAAACTGCTACTCCTCCACGTCGAGAGGAACCAGCTGAGGTGGTTGGGGCAACTGGTTATAGGATGCCTCCTGGACGCCTCCCTGTGGAGGTGTTCCGGACATGTCCGACCCCGGGGAAGACCTAGGACATGCTGGAGGGATTATATCTCTCAGCTGGCCTGGGAGTGCCTCCGTATGCCCCTGGAGGAGCTAAAGGAGGTGGCTGGGGAGAGGGAAGTCTGGGTTTCTCTGTTTAGACTGCTACCCCTGTGACCCGGTTCCCTGGAAAAGCGGTAGACAATGGATGCATGGATGGATGGATGGTGTGAGATACACTGCATTGTGTTTAGTTTTGATTATGGCATATTTACTATTGCATTACTTCAACAACCTTGCGTGAATGATGCCTTATGCTGAACAGCGCTCCCCCAATCTGAGTCCATGAATAGTAGTAGTGTCTTTCTGGATGATGTCCCTGCCATCGGGAAAGAAAAAAATCCATAGAGGAGATAACTTCATCCTTCAGTAAATTTAGGGTTAGCTGACAGGATTTTATTGCCATGTAACATTGCTGAGAATTGACCTGACCAACTGAAGCAACCGCAG
This sequence comes from Megaleporinus macrocephalus, assembly GCA_021613375.1. NCBI lineage: Eukaryota > Metazoa > Chordata > Actinopteri > Characiformes > Anostomidae > Megaleporinus > Megaleporinus macrocephalus. Next base: position 27,510,082 of record CM038705.1, read on the forward strand.
ATCATAACACCTCCAGAGGCTTCTACTGTGGGCACTATGCATAATAGGTTCATCCCTTTCTGTGCTTACCTTGATGTAGCCACCACTCTAGAATAAGGTAAATCTAGACTCATCAGACCGCCTGACCTTTTTCCATTGTTCCAGAGTCCAAGATTTCTACTGCCCATCTATGTGATGCTTTTTACCGATTAAGATCACTAAGAAGTTGTTTTCTTATGACTAATCGGCTATTTATTTCCAATCCTGTGAGTTCCTGTCACATTCTTCTGTGACGTTTTTGGTTCACCACTATCCATCCAGGTTTAAATAATGCATTGGACAGTTCTTAAACTAGTTCCAGTAATTTGTGCAAGTTGTTTTCTTAGTTTGATGCAGGCCAGTAATTTGACCCTTCCTAAACACAGTAACATCTTTTCCATGACCACGGAATACATCCTCTGACGTGGTTGTCACAGCCATTCTGTTTACTTCTGTTCCTTTAGCATTTCTTTCTTTTTGAGTATGTTTTGAGGCTGGCGCTGATGTAGCCACACATTGACATGTGTAACGTAATGCTTTACGCCTTAGTTTGATTCTTAACAGATCCCTAATCTGACTTGACACAAAGGAACACAATATCCTACAAAATGTTTTGTTGAACAGAAGACAGAGATGTTGTCAGGAGAGGACTTGAGCTTCCACTTGTACAAAAAAAAAGAAAGAAAAACCCTGAAACTCAGATTCAAAGCTTTAATGTTGTTTTGAGGGAAGCAGGAATGGCTCTGACCTGGACCACAAACACTGAGTCATGGTCTGGAGTAAGTTGATCCCAGGGGATCTTCACTGTGCTTCTTTCTTGTCTTTGGCAATTGCTGTGGATTGTCTTGAATCAAAACAAGTCCCTCTCTATCTCCAGCCTTCAAGACAATGTGCTGGCTGAGTTATGGCACCTCCAGCACCCACTTAAGAGAACGCATAGTGCAGATTCTTCCACTGCGGATGGTCTGCTCCATCACCCACACCCCCCTCATACCTGCGAGATTATTGTCTTCTGCTGAAATGCTGTGGATTGTTCACATTCTTTCCCCCTGTTTTCATAAGGCTCCGGAAAAGTGAGACGGGAGCCACTGGCTCGACTGGGCCAGGAACAGCCTCTGAAGTTACAGGGTTCACCAGCGGTTCAGTGTATTTGGTTGGAGGTGTATGTGTGTGCGAGAAAGAGAGAGTAAAGGAGCTCTGTGCTCAAGGAGGTCCATTAATTTATGTGGGAATGAGAACTTGTGAGTGTGAGGGAGAAAGCGGGATGATTTAGAGAGTGGGTGGTGGAAAGACGCCTTTTCTTTGTATGGGAGTGAGTGTGGAGGTGGGGTGTGAGCGTGAGAGCATGGCTTGAAAGTAATGTCACCATTAACCTTTAATACACAGATAAGAAACAACAGAAATGTGTAAAGGGGGGGTGCTGGGTTTTTTACATGCATGCTACACCCTTCTTGATGTAATGAGTAGATGAAACACGTCTTTAATAGGCCTGGAACCTCATAACTTCCAAAAATGGAAATATTGTAATGTCTAAACTTGGGACATGAGCACACCATAGCAATACACAATTCTGATGCCATGTGTGGACTCTTATAAGGGCAGACAGGCGCATGCTTGACAATGCAGCACTGCTTATTCTGGATTGCAAATTGCCCCCAAATATCCAGCGTGATGAACATTTTTGGCCAATTTCCCAGACCAAGATTAAGTCTAAGCCTAGTCTCGAAGGACCAGATGTGATCTTGTATGTAATTTTGAGCTATATGTGAGCAGGAAAGTCCAATTATTAGGGTGGAAACAAGCTGAGTTTAAATTGTCTCAACCAATTTAATGCCTTGTGCAAATGGCTCTCAAAGTAGGGACGATGCGCTCGTCAACATTGTATGGAGGGAAACAAACCTATCATTAACTTGACAAATCCCCCAGTTGACTCCAGTAGCATGTAAATGTGTGCTGCGGACAAACATGTTGTCAGGGAAAAACAGAGTTAGCTAACAATAGCTGGCTAGCTTGTTGCTTGCCGTAGCTATAATACTTGGGGTTTTAAAGCAGCCCAGAACGGAGCAATTTAAGGGGAGGTTTTACAAGGGACTAACTGTTGTTTGCTACAGATTTTGCTGCAATCCAGCACCAAGAGATTAACAAATTGTCCCCAGACGTGTATTCTTATTAAAAGATCACGTCTGGCCCTGTGCGACTAGCATAGACTAAAGAGGATTGTTAATGCTGAAATACCACTGGCATTGTAATGTAGTCCATGACCAGGCTTAATTCATGACCCGGAAACTGGCCCTATATGTTTAAGCTGGATAATCTTTCCTTCGAGTATGACTGACACCATTTCTTGCCAATTTTCCAGGCAGTGGCTCCTACAGTAAATGCTAAAAAAAGGCTCTGGCTTGTCACGGCTGAACAGAAGGATTCCATTCATCGGGTCAGAGTCTCTCCACAGGCAGCCATGAGAAGAAGGACTTACAGATTAAGCAAAAATGTACTCGGGAAGAAAACATCGGTCATGGAAAGAGAGGAGGGAGGGATGAGAGAGAAGAGAGGAGAAGTGGAGGGAGAGGAGGGACAGCAGCATCGGGGCTGTGTCTCTGTCTAGCATCTTCTGCAGTGCCGATGGATAACCTTCAACCCCGCTTCTTCCCTCACACAAACACTGCTCTCGGCTGTAGGTCTGCAGAGACACTGGAACAGGGAGAGCAGACCACCAGGACAAAGACACTGCGGGCATGGGAAGACACACATACGTCTCGTCTGCCTTTCCCATGCCACTCCTGACTCACGAGTCAGTTTGCATGGAGGGGGAAGCAGGCTCAGCTCTTCACACAGGAAGGAGAAAAGCACTTGCTGACAGTGTAGCAGACACACACCAGCGTTTCTGAACAAACACACCCACACACAGCCTCTATCGCACGCCCTCTCTTTCTTGTCTGCCCAACTCCCACACTCTCTGTCTGTGAGGCTGGTCATGGCGCAGACGCCGAGACACACTCAGCTTGCGTGATGGTGTGTTTGTTTAAGATTGGGAGGAGAGAGGGGCTTTCCCTACTAGAGTTGAGCACTATAGCCAGCACCACACCAGCAGCCTAATAAGAACCAGTGTGAAAAATTCAGAGCACTGCTGTCCTTCTACAAACACAGAGCATTCCAGCCTTATTCAGAGACCTCAACAACCTCACAAATCACAAAAATCAAACAACTTAATTTAATACAGATCATTATTATTAACTTATCCTCCTTTACCATCCCCATAAGCATTATTTCAAAAACCACACTACCTTCAACACTTCAAACTTCACACCACCATCTTCATCATGCAATCATTTCTATCACCACACTTTCAACATCATGACAAAAACTGCATGTCAGAAAATCACCATCAGCACCATTGTCACCATTTCAAGCACCATCATCATCATCATTTTGAACATCCCTCCACTGCCTTTGTTAGAAACATAATCATCATTATCCTTATCACCAGCCTGCTGTGATAGCCTTCATCTCCAAATGTCATCATCACACTTGATCTCAGGTTTTTCAGTTAATTTGTGCTTACACACTATAGAATTTTACTAGAATTTTACTAGAATTTTACAAGAATTTACTAGAATTTACTAGAAGAGCAGATACATAATCTCAAAATGATGTTGTATGTACTGTAAAGTATGTTTTAAATGCATTGCACATATTTAATATTGTTTTCTTAGATACATGAAAGCATCAAGTATAATTTCTATTAATTCCGTAATGAGTTTCCAAGAATTGTGTAACAGGAAAGAGTTCATTATCATCATTGCAGGCAACATATTCTCCATCCTTACTGTCACTATTGTTCTTATTGTCCCATCATCATCATGATTATCAACATTTCCATCATTCCATCCGTCATCGCTATTATAATAATTAATTGAATCAATGCTACCACATTAAAATCTGCGTCATCATCATCAACAGAATCATCATTAGTTATTGTGCACAGCACATTGTTATTTCCAGTAGAATGGTCCTCAACAAGACACTTGCCTGAATGCACCTACAGTAATCTCTCTCTCTCTCCACCAGCACTCCTCATTGCACTCCAGCTTGCTGCCAGCCGGCAGTGCCTGCAGGCAAGGTCAGGAGTTGAGCAGTACAAGCCACCCACGGAGACACACAGGTACAGTCCATCATCAGCAGGAGGGATAGTGTCAGCTCCGGCAGGCAGGGAAGACAGCCAGCAGGTACTACACCCAGAGCAAACCACCCAGGAAGCGAAGCCTGTGTCTGTCAGAGCCGGAGACGCAGAGTCTCGAGCAGAGTGTGAGTTATGGCATGGGGAAAGCAGCGAGAGGCTGTGGAGGAAACACAGAGCAGGTACCGCTGGGGAAGTGGTAAAAAACAGTTTCACTCCCAACATGCAATATAATCAGCAAGTAATAAAAGTGCTGGAAGTATACGTGTATGCGTGGCTGTGTGTAAGGACACTGTTAAGTGCTTGAGCTTGTCCACACTCTTAAAAATGAAGGTTCCAGAAAGGGTTCTTTGGAGTGATACCAAAGATAAACCACTTTTCACTCCCTAAAGAACCATACAAAAGAACCTGGCTTTAACTGAGGTTTCTCTGGCATCTCTGCAGGTGTGGAGAGGCTCTGGTTGTAGGAAAAATCTGACTTGTGCCACTCTACCGTCACTCACAACCTCCTAGCAAGTCATTCAGCAAACATCACAAATTTGAATCAATATGTTATTCATGTAAATCACAGAAATGCACAGGGTTTTTGTTTTGAGCCCTATCATGTAAGAAAATCATGTAAGAAAATAGAAAGGGAAATGTGAGAAACCTGGGTTGGAGTTCTGAGAGACCTTATTTGTGGCTAAAAGGCCTACCCCCTCTGTTCTTTAGGGATTGAGCATGGGTGTGAAAAGCGGAGGAGACCAGAAAGTGGTGAGTAGGTGATAAGGCAGTAATTTATAAACATTTATAGAAAGGGCTGTATGAGAAGTTGGAAGTAAAGGGAAGTTGTAAAAGAAGGGGAACTCTGAGAAACATGGACTGGGGTTCTCAGTGGCTTCTGCCAGTTGCTTGAAATTCGACCCCCAAGAATTCCAAATTAGATAAATGCCAACATTTCATGGGCTTATCAGAGGTCTTGGATTTAAGTTTAAATGTACATATGGGATGCTTGGGAAGACGATTGTCTGAGCAGTTGTAACCAAAGATGCCACATCAATTCAAAAGGAATGATCTGAATACTGTTCTGGAGGGTAACCGGTTAATGCGAGAACTTGGAGCAAGCAGTTGTGGAACTGTTGTCAGAAGACAACAAATCTGATTTAATTGATAAAGAATGGTTCAAACTCCCAGGTGTTTTGATAGAGCCTGAGTAGATGGAAAGGTGTATATTAGCAAATGTATGATCATCGAAAGGTTCAAAGATCTGAAGGAAAAGGGAAGCTGTAAGATGCATGAAGGCACTAGTAGAATCCTGACAAGAATTCCAACAGGGATGATGACACTTAAGATTATTCCCTTGACCTAGAGAATGAGTTGGAGGAACTGTTGATTTGGTAGAAGATGGAATCCAATTATGGTGCAGTCAGAGTCGGATCAGGCTCTGTAAAGCCATGGCTTTTCTAAAACTTGGAAATGAGAGAGAGAGAACCAGCAATGGCATTTGAATGACTTGGGAATAGAATGACTTTGTGGATGAATTGTTGTTGGACTGAGTGCCAAGAAAGGCACTGGAGAACTGGGATACGTATTAAGGCCTTTAGTAATGATGAGTTGTAAAAGTGGATAAGGATGACTCGTCCTGTCCATTTGGAAGAGTGAAGTAGGGCTGTCTGTCTTTTCTGGAGAGAGAGAGGGATGATAAGATATTGGAGTACAGGAGGAGGCAGGACTGGATTGACAACCACACAGCTTGCAGGAGAGAACAGTGGAACCTGCAAAACCACAACTGTACAGCTCTAAATTGACTAAGCCCAAGTAGGTTTACTGAAGGTGGGAGGCTGCACAGGCTAAGAACAGGTGGTGATAATCAAAAAAGCCAGACTATATTGGAGGGCAAGATCCAAGATGGTAGACAGGTATTCATTGAGCTTGTGGTCAAGAAAGGAAAGACCGATCAGATGACAGAAAATGGAGAATGCGAGGACGACTTAAGAAACAGTGAGAATTTGGTTACATATGTTATATATACATATGCACATCTGTATATACACTGATATAATGTTTAATTTTTCTCTGTTTTTTAATATTATTAGTCGAAAGGTTTCAGTACTGCTGCTAGGGCTGGATAACATTGGCCCTGTTTATACCATGCATCAACATGCGTTTTGAGTGATCGGATCATATTCAGATTTTACTTGACCACAGTAAAAGTCAGACCATATTGGAGGGTCAGATCCAAGATGGTAGACAGGTACTCATTGAGCTTGTGGTCTAGAAAGGAGAGACTGATCAGATGACAGAAAATGGAGAATGCGAGAGAGAATTTTTGGGGCATAGTGAACAGAGCACTTAATGGTGAGAGAAATGTCACCAGCTTTGACAGCGTGGGGAGTACCAGAGGTAGCGCAGGGTTGGAATGATGAGGAGATGTTGACATTCACATCTTGAAGAATCCACATATGGTTTGAGCAGGTTGGATAGGTGCTGAATTTTGGGACTTCAGTTACCATTAACTAGGTTTGTTTACTGATTGTTCTGTGGCTAAGCACAGCTTTGCTATAGAGCTTAAAGAATATTTCCCTGTTGGAAATAAAAGCAGTTTTCTTCTCTCGTACTCTGACTGCAGAGTCAAAATAAAGTTGTGTTATGGGCACAAACTTTAAATTGTCTACTTCTTACCCCTTATGTTACATATACATATGCATATCTGTATATACACTGATATAATGTTTAATTTTTCTCTGTTATATAATATTATTAGTTAAAAGGTTTCAGTACTGCTGCTAGGGCTGGATAACATCTGTCCTGTTTATACCTTGCGTCAACATGTGTTTTGAGGGTTCAGATCATATTCAGATTTTACTTGACCACAGTAAACGTCAGGTGTAAACACCCTGAGGATTCATTTTAAGTGGCTTATGACTGGCTCACTCAAACCACATTTAGAGGTGGTCAGAGACAGATCTTGACACCATTTAACACAAGTGTAAACTGAATGCATTTTTGCCATCTATATACAATTATGTGAGCACAAATGTGTCTTCAAAGCAGTGACTAGCAGGTGAGAGAATAAATGAAGGTGGAGGATAAATGAAGCTGGAGTTCCCAAAACCTAGTGCCTTCATACAGTCCAGGCCAATAAAAGCACTCAAGCCCGGCTTGTCCAGGCATATCGTACCAGGGAACAGGGAGTAAACAAAAGTAAAATGGAAACAACGTAGCTTATGTGTTGACGTGCACTGTATGCAGGAAAAGCACAATTGGGTCTCATCTTGTCAAATTGTGGACTCATTTTGGTAAAGTGTAAATGGAATCCTTCTAAAGTTTATGTAGATACAATCTGGAGACAAAACACATGTTGATGTAAAGTGTAAACACTCCCAGAGACAGATCTTAACCACATTCAACCCCAGTGTAAATGGACTGCGTTTCTGATACCTGTATACAATTACGTTGGTGGAAATGCATCTGCTGAGTGCTGACTGGCAAGTGAGAGGTGAGATAAATGCATGTTGATGTGCTTTTAGCGTATGGAAAGTAAAAACAAAAACTGTCTGGTCACACTGCGAGTATATCCAGATATATTCCTGACATGGAAGACTGTAAGGTGTAAACAGGTGTGATTGATGTAAGGAAATAAAATTGTGAAAAGAGAGTTTTATTTGCATATGATGTGGTTCTTCTATAGGTTTTGAATGGTGGATGTGAAAAGCCTATGTGTAAATGTTTATTGTCTGAAAACAAGACAATCAGGTACAACATTGTATGAGTCTGAAACTGATTAAGGGTACAATGATTGTTTTCAAGGTGCAAGCCCAACACTTCTAATAAAGCAAATAGATGCCTTAAGAACATAAATTATGTGATATGAAAAAAACAATAAATTAATAACATTATAGAAAAATAATAAAACACCTAGAACCACCACTGCATCTCTTTTAGCTAGCCATAACATGGGGAGGAGGGGTTATATCTCTCTCAATAATTATAACTCAAGTACCCCTATTTAGTTTTTTGATAATTATAGTGCATTATAACCTTTAGAATAAGGCTATCTTTATAAAGTGTCTATGGATAGTCTATTAATTTGATCATAAACATCATTAATAAGAAGTTACAACACGTAAATAAAAAAACAGTGACCTGTTGTTAGAATAACAGTGAACCCACCTTCATTTCTAAGGTTTAGATTTTAAATGTTTACTGTCTTCCCCATCAGTCAGCATTAAATTGGCTTCAACACACATTCATGTTCATCAGATAGAATGGTTTGCATTTACCTTTTATTAATGTGTTATTATGTGTTTATTAATGGGTTACTTACACCTTATGAAGTGTTTATGACCTAATAAATATCCATTAATAAACTAATTGTTCACAAACACTTCATTAGGACAGTCTTAATCTAAAGTGGTACCCAAAATATTTATTTTACTATATAATAAATGCAGCTTCTGCTTCTTTTCTGAAAAAAAGCTTTAAACAAAGTTTTCATTGACAAACTGTCAGTATCAAACCTAGTAGTAACAACTGTCCAACCTACAATATCAATCAAGATTAGTTCTGTAACTGTGTTTGACCAAACATTCAAACTATTGCATATTTTGGTTGGAATTCTTATGGTGAGTTTAGAGTTTTTTCAAACGCTGTTAAATTGCTTTTGCCATTTCTGTCCTGTGGCTGCATTCCTGCAGACCCCCACTGTAATGCCTATCAACTCCCTCAATGTCTAACCCAAAGTCCCACTCTTTCTTTAAAGCTCTTTTATTTTCAAGTAGGTACATCCTTAAATGTTTAGATGTTTGGGAAGCAATTAAAAAGCTTTGTAAGTTCTAGAAGGGAATTAAATTTACTAATTAAAATAAACATGTATGCTGTGAGTCCATTTAACACTTATATTTAAACTCAACTGCAAAATCCTTACTGTATTGTAAGTGTACAGCTAATCTGCACAATCAACCAGACATAAGTGGGACTGGTGAGTAAGCATTAGATTACTGTATAAGTAACTTTAATTATTTATTTTTTGTGTATGTGTGTGTACAGATAATTCCCTGCTGAGCTTCCAGCCTATGCTGTACACCACCTATACTATGGTTCCAGTCTTTTCCTTCATAAAGGCCATTAGTGCCCTATCTGCAAAACACAGCCTGTGCCAGCAAGCTCTCGTCTACACAGTATCCTGGCTAGCGAGGCCGCTGTGCAGAAAGAGGCAGCACATTGTTCCGAAGGCACAAGCGCACTTCCCCCAACCCGCACACAGTGTGCCCGGGTCGGCGGGTTTACCCTCGATTAGACTTGTCACACTGATGGACAGGGACAGTTGGGTTTTCAGGCTTTGGCCCAAGACCGGCGTTCTGCCTGAGAGGCGCTTTATTCAATAAAGAGCCCATTTCACATGGAAGCTTTGCTTTATTCAATACACTGCTGTTTCATGTTCTCGACCCAGACGTCTCACAAATAGACACTGCAAACCGAGCTTGTGTGTGTGTTTGCTTGGTGTTTAGGTGAACTACTACTGCATTCATGACAACAAATGCATTTGTGTACTGGATGTGTCAGTTTGTGGGTTAGGATGGAATGTGAACTGGCATCTAGAATTCATGAGCGGTAGTGTGCTGAAGGCTACTCAGCTGATTCCCATAAACATTACAGACACAGCAGTTGCCGTGAGTGTATCTGGTCCTTCGTTTAAATGCATGTCAATGATGTGCTAGTAATCTAACTAAGTCTATTTACAATCTGTTCACGTAAACAGCACAGTTTGATTTGAGTCATGATCCTAGTCGATCCTAGTCATGCTTAGTGCGATTGATTTACAACTCACTGCAGATTCGGACATGTTTAACGCTCAGATCACTCCACTGAATCGCACACAGTGGTTTTCACAAAGTTTTGTTGTGCTTTCTGCAAAACCAGTGGGTGATGTTTCACACATTAAAATGAATGTGAGTGACCCAAGCCCATAAACATGTCATGCAGTTTATCAGAAAAATATATATTATATTTTATAATATATCTCTCTAAGATTACCCTGCTGTACAGATACTGTCTTAATTTCACTGGTCATTTTAAGAATTTATATCATTTCACATACACAATGTAGATTAAAAACAATACATGTAAAATGTTGGTTTAAATATCATAAACTAAAAAACCAAAGGCATGTTTTTCTTCTTTTTTTATTTTTAAAAGATCCAAAGCTTCCTAGTAAGACATTGCACAGGTCTAGCATATTAGAACATTTTTTTTCTATTTCATTGGAAGTGTAGATTTATATAAATGTCTAGGTTTGATCCTGTTTGATCCAGACTAAGTGAGAACTTAGTTAAGCTATTGTGTGCATGTAAACTTAATTAATGCAGAGAAAAACAGAAGAATCCAGGTGTGTATGGGTTTTTTGAAGGAACACACATGTGAAACCGGATGCAGACCACCACCCTAATACTTTCTGACTTTTCTGAGAAATCCTTTGTTTGCTTTCATAATCTGGGATTTACACTCACAGTGATGTTACCAGAGAGCCATGAATGCCCTGATTAAACTCAGAGATGCACACAGCCTCAAACACATCGCCACACACATCCCACTTCAGAGTCCAGTTACTGGCTCTCATGGAGCCAAAAGATCAAAACAGTGGTTTTCTTTGAAGAAGAGTGTTAGCCCTCTCCTCTGTGGCCTCTCTTAAAGAAAGTCTGTATGTCCATCTGCACATATTAAGAGATATAAAAACCATAAAATGAACAGAAAAGGGGAAACAAATAATAGAAAGAGTTATAAAGACATTTGTGTTGCTTGCTTACACCCTCACTCTGTAAAGTTTCATAAAATTCATGTATACACTAAAATACTTTGATAATGTTAATGTTAAATAACCTTTTAACCTTCACTACAGACTCTATTTAAATTAACATGGACTAGTTTCCACTAACCTTTTTACTTTCATTAACTGTCATAATTACTCTGATTGTTTTGCATCTGTACTATAATTCATCTTATTATATCATATTAAGATTATATAAGCACACCTGAGCAACTGAACAGAAGTTGGTACAGTCATTATATCAGTGCTGTTTGAGTAGTTTGATCAGAGGAGGGGGGCCTTGTGAGTCTTTGTTCCTCCTGAGATTTCTTTCTCCAGCTGCAAGGGAGTTTTTCCTCATCACTGTCGCCTATGGCTTGCTCACTGGAGGGTTTTCTATGTTTTTTTTCCCTATGATTTCTATGATTTCCTTCTTTATTGTTATTTTCTTTTTAGGCTTTTTTATACTCTATCGAATTTCTCTCATCACTAAATTCCTGTAAAGCTGCTTTGTAATGACATCAGTTGTTAAAAGCGCTTTACAAATAAATAAATTTGATTTGATGTGTAGTTTCTTTACTTTGCCTAGCTTAAACCTAAAGTTAGCTAACATCAGCTAAGAAGCCACCAGTAAAAACTTGGTAGCCAGCTTTATTAAATATAATTAGACACAAATCTGAATTGTAGGTAGGTTTTTTTTCACTCTGTAACCTGTAACCACTTAGTGTTTCAATCAGAATATGCTGTTAATAAGGCCGAAAGTTCATTTCTCTGAGCTTTCAGCTAAATTCTTGTAACACCATTAGATGTTGCTGACCGATTTTCAGAGAAAAAAAACCCTCCCCCTTGGTCTGATGTGATTGGCTTACAACTTACTTAGTGTGATATGATTACCTGAATAAGGGATAACACTTTTCCCTAACGTTAACAACGGAGGGTTACAGTTTCCTTTATGTTATGTTATAAAATCTGTTGAGCCAATAGTGGATTAGAGCAACAGAGCCTCCCTCAGTTCACATGGAACTACCACAGTATATTTTTAATTTGGACACACGATGGCATAGCTGAATAACAATGAATGAATGAGAAAACAATTGTTGATGATTTGAATTAATGATGTACATTAATTTGTGTGCACTAAAGCCCACCATTGCAATGGCCCAGCGACACCCCTGCAAGAAATGGCTAATATTAGTTTCTATTTGTGGATACCTTTTGGATAAATATTGTAACATAATCAATATAATTGTTATTTTAGCTGTCTACCCAAGCATACTGGAGTTAAAATGAATGAATGAATGAATATGAGGTTATATGCATTAATAGACAACTTTCTGCCCAACATGCTCCATTAGCTTAGACCAAGCGACTGATTTGGTCATTGCAGAACACTTCCAAACCTTATAAAATCTTGGGTTGCTTTCTCAGTATGTTCTGGGTCACTGTCTATCTGCACTGTGGAGCACCACTCAGTGATTTTTGACGTATTAAAGTATACATGCCAGCTCATAACACTCCTTACTTGACCAGTGAGATGGGGTGCTTTAAATCCTTTCTCCATACTTTTGTGCTCCATGATTCTTATATAAGTTTCTATTTGTCTCATTTGTCCATAAGATATTGTTCCAGAACTATACAGGCTTTTTAGATGTTTTTTTGAGGCTTACCAGCGGTTTACATCTTGCGGTAAACCCTCTGTATTTACTCTGGTGAAGTCTTCTCTTGATTGTTGACTTTGATACGCCTACCTCCTAAAGGATGTTCTTGATCTGGCCAACTGTTGTAAAGGGGTTTCTCTTTACCAGGGTAAGAATTCCTCTGTCATCCACCACAGTTGTTTTCCATGAATGTCTGGACCTTTTGGAGTTTCTCAGCTCACGAGTGAGTGAGATTCTTCAGCTTAATGATGGCTTGCTTTACTGGCAGTGTCAACTCCTTGGACTTCATATTGGGAGTTGTTGTAACCCTATGGGTCATAATGCGTAATGTGTGTGTGTAATGAGTGTCTTCTCCCTTGATGCTTTGCAGAGCTGTGAGAGGGGTCAGCGGGTCACCACCGGGGGCGGTGGGTTGCTTCTGACATGGTGTATGTTGGTTTCCCAGTTCCTGGACAAGTTGCTGAGAGAACTTCAGCTAAAGACCTATGGCTGTGTAAGCTTGAAAGTTAATCTACAGCTTATTAGAGTTCTGTTGCTTGTTTGTTGACAGTTTAAAGAAGATGCTGACAGTGCTGATAGAGCATTTTCCTTGAGGCGCACTGTAAACACTGTTTTTCCCCTACTGTTCCCTTTTATTTCTCATTCCCAAGAAACTGAACTTGATCATTTGAATAAATCAAATCAAAACAATAAACAAACTTTTGTCATTGCAACTCAGGTTGCAAAGTGGGGCACCGAGAGGGCACAGGTCGTAACAGAGTTCAACAGGTTCCAAATACAAATGCCACACTTGAAATCAACTCTAGACCCTAGACTGGCCAACTTGTAAGCAAAATAATAAGAATAACCCACCTGACCATGGATCAACTGAGCAGCCAATTTCACTTAATCCCTTGAAAAAGTGAAATAGGGGTATGTATGAATATGACTGTAATTCATACATCTGATTTGAATGAAATGAAATAAAAATTGAAACTCTGAGCTCACATTCATTATTTTATATCCACTCCAAAAAGTAACAGTAACTTTGTCTACATTTGTAAATATGTAGGCCTGACGTCATAAGAAATATTAATTTTGTTCTTGCAGGTATTTAAGAATTATCTAGAGCTCATCATTCTGGGCATATGCAACATTTTACAGCTCACCATTAAGTATTACTTATATCATTGGCCATATGATGGACTGGCAGCCTGTCCAGGGTTTTTCCTTCCTTTTCCCCAGTGGGTGCTAAAATAGGCTTCATCAACCCCTGCAGCCCAGGAGGATAAGCAGTTTATATGATGACTGAATGAAGTAGTTACTTGTAATAATTAGGGTTGTCAAATGATTAAAATAATTAACCATGATTAATCACATTTGCTTGTGTAGTTAATCATGTTGAATGTCATTTGTCATAAAGAAAACTATATCAAATAATTTAATGACTAAAGTTATTTTGTTATAGCTATACAAGTGGACAAAAGAAGTTTGAATGCACATTAATTTCAGTAATTCAACCTGAACGTAAATATGGAAGAACAGGTACAACAGGTGCATGAATACGGTACGTGAGCACAGTTTCCAAGACGAGCATCTCATAGATATTAACTTCTCTATGACTGTAGGCCTCTCACTCTCACTCTGCTATGTTATAGCTTGTTTGAGAAGAAACTGAACTTTTCAATTTGGTATTGTGTTTTTTATTATGTCGTATATAGACATATTCAACAGTGCTCCTAAGAATTGTCCAGTGCCTTCAGCAGATGATGCCACATCAGCAGTGTGCTTTGCTTTCAAATGATGCTTTAGAATTAATTGTACTTTGGGGATAAACAAATTTATGCCACATGAAATTGGGTTTTTTAAGTGTTGTTAAGTGTGTAAGCTGTACTAAGCAGCATCCAGTGCATACGCAGCTGGGCTTAAGGGTGAAACTAAGAATGGTTTGCAGGGTCAAACTGAAAAAGTGCATTAACAGCTTTAAAAAACACACTAGTAACTATATAAACTTAATATTTCACAGGACTAGCACGTTTGAACATTTTTACTAAATATATATCGTTCTAGTTTTATGTTGTTACATAGAACTGATTCTAAACGTTTGAGCGCTTGTGTGCATGCACATAAATAAAACTGAGCATGCATTCAAACACAGACACAAACACAAACACACACACCCCACTTGAAAGGTTGCTGTCCCTCCCAGGAGGGTGTGCTGACTCACTAGTGCTTCCTGCAGACACTGTGCCACGGACAGAGAGGAGATGCAGCAGAGACTGACTGGAAGCAGCTTGCTCTCTGGAGACGTGGCTGAGCGCTGGAACGGCGCGCTGAGGAATGGTGCTCTGATGAGGAGGAGGAGGAAGGAAGGTCGGTGGGTTTTTAGGGACGTGTGAAAAATGACGTTGGCCCTGCTATTGCTCACGGCCGCCAATGACAGCTCGATTACGCTCAGCATTACAAACCATTATGTGCCATTAATCTTACAGGCTGGCGCGACTCATTATGCACTATTAATCTCTGCTAGCTGGGTGCGACTCATTATTTGCCATTAATCTTTAGCAGTGGGGCTCTGCAGCATGTGCAACCACAAGCTGAGCGGGTCCTCAGGTCAGACGCACCTCCAGACTGCCACTCCAAAAACTCACATTTATCACCAGAAAAGGCCCAGTGCTGTTTAATAGCTTCCGTAGCTGGTGAAGGGAGCACAGCATAAACAGAACAACCATTACCCTTCCCTTTCTGACATACCTTCAACCCCCCAAGCTCTGTCTCAAACAACATGTGATAGATATTCCTGAACATGAAATCCCCTTAAATAACAGATGGTATGATGGTAACTTACGGTGATCTTCCTCAAATAACAGCTGAGGACAAACAACCATCTATGATGGATAGTTTCCAGTTTGAACACGGAAATGCTTTCTACTGTTCTCAAGCTGCATCACTGACAACCAAATTTCCACTTTCATGTTAAGGTGTGGAGAAGCATATCGCTGCAAGCACAACCATTTTTGATGGTTGTTTAGTTAACTTCATATGTTCTACATTTCAATAGGTTAATCCAGGGGCAGGTTTTCATTCCAAATAAGAAGGAGCTCATCTGATTCTGCTTGGTAAATCAACTGCTCAGCCTTCAAACAACTGATTATGTGATCGCTGCTTTGTTGGGATGAAAACCTGCAGCCACACTGGTCCTTTGGGGATAAGATTGGGCATCCCTGTGTTAAGTCATGTTCAAAATGTTAGAAAAAACTTTAAACTGCAAGTTTAACATTATACTGATTACAGTAGGTGCGTCCGAAATCACCTACTTGTCAGCAGCTACTAGATTAGAGCCTGTACGTACTGCTTGAGCGGGTGACTAGTAGGCAGTTTCAGTAGGCGAGTTTTAGTAGCCACACAGCGAGTTTAGTTGCGTCCTGTGACGCAAGATGTCAGACCACCACTGTAAAAGTCCTGCTGGTCATTTAAAAGTTCCGTTTAGTAACAGATTTAGATACTTTTTGTGACACTGATCTGCTAATATGTACTCACACGGTGTCAAGCTGTAGCTCGGAGAAGACAAAACGGGAGGAATGTAATCAGTGTTTAGTTCAGCAGTAGTGCTAGCTTCTGTAGCGGTGGTTCACTAGCCGTAGCTGCGTACACACAGACGACGTTCTGCCTTTCACCGTTTTTTTCCTCTGCTTTCTATTCATCCGCGGCTCACAGTGAATCATGGGATAGCGCAGTGTGCTGTGTTCGCCTACATGAAAATGGCTTCAGTAGGTGTTCCAGGTACCATTCGCCTACTACTCAATGCCTACTGAGTATTCGGACATACTAGCCGCGCTCACCTACTGATTTCACTACTGAGTAGTAGGTAAGTAGGCAATTTCAGACGCACCGAGTCCTAAACTTGTAATGATCACATGAGTTGAGTCAGACACAAGATCACCAATGACTTGGACATGGAATTGAGCCATAGAGGGGCAAAATGAGACTAGGCATGTTTTACTTCAGAAGACAAGACACACGTTCATCTATAAGCTGAAAAAGAACAGAATTCAAGTAATAATTAGCTATTACTTAGCAATGGAGCACTGGAATAATTTCCCTGGTTAGCAGGGAGCAGGTTAGCAGGTTACAGTTTTCCTTATGGTAAGTAAATATGAATTAACCTCAATATTTGAAGATTTTGAATGATTCAAAACAATTTATAAATCAACTATGATTTCAAAAGTCAATAGTTAAACAGGTTGCTGTTCTGTTAAAACAACCACACTTTTCGAAATTCCGTTTTGTGAGAAAACCATGTGATCACAAGTGAATTTGCATATGTGGTCTTGTTTTCCCCAGTGATCACACATGTTTTCATATGTGGTCACACACTTTTCAGAAGCAATAACACGTCTTTTTAACATGTATATGGTAAATGACTGGAAACATACATGCATTTATGAGATCCTGCTGATGTGGGTTCATGCCAGTTTCCTCCTTTTTAGTGATGCACACAATTCAAATGGCGCTAGCGGAACCCCTTGTGGAGAATGTTTAGCCCCCTCAGGAGATATAGCAGCAGCATGAGGAAAGACTTGCAGTATGACACCTTCAGCCTCCTGCTTTCTGCATGTAGAATTATGGGAATCAAGTTTTGCATCTGCTGTGTGTTTTACTACTGCGTGCTACTGTCTGCTCTCCCTGCGCTTCCACCTCCACAGACAGCCCAAGAAAAGTGCTGGATAGGTAATTTGCTCTAAAAAAAAGAAAATAAATAAATAAAGAGAAATAGGGAAAGGCAGCGGAAGGGGAGGGGGCATGAAAAAAAATCTGCTGCGGTAAAGTAGTGAGAAGAAGAGGAGCCATGCACATAGTTTCCATAAAGTCCTTCTTCCATGCCCCCCCTCTTTTTCTTTCTCTAAGCTGAAGGACCAGGTGGCACCCCCCAAAATTCCCCCACCCCCACTCTGTCTCTCTTCTGTAGGGGGCCTAGGCTGAACCCACTTATTTAGAAAGACCCTTCACTTGAGGCAGATTGAACTCACACGTGTGCACATTATAGGAGATTCTAATAAGAAAGCCAATTTGAACCACAACACATCTCCTTCTTTTCCTCCTTTTCCTAATACTCACTACTATCTCTCTCTCTAAGACTAAGAGTTTTTGTTCTTTCAGTTGTAAGAATGAAACACTTTATTTATTTAGGATACTGTTGTTGGTACCAATATTGTTATTAGTCCTGCTTTTCTCTGGCATTCTCAAAAAGTCAGAACATTTTGACCCCAAAACAAACACGCACACACACACACAAGAGCTGTCGTGGTTGCTTACGTGTTGAGTAAGCTGACATCGAGTAACACCATAATGTGGAATGTCTCAGAGGGTACAGTGAGAGAGTGAGAGCAAGTTAAAGCCAGCAGCAGCATGCAGCGCTAGGTAAGAGTTAAACCTTACACGGCTTTCCGTGGATGTCTTGGCAGTCTCCCCATAATGACAATACCAGATTGCTATTATCAGAGGTAATATGAATGCCCAGCACTCCCCTCCCCCCCACTCCACTCCCTGCCCGTACACTTCTCCCCTCCAATGAGAGGCCTGCTTACTTTCAGGGGCCGTTGAGTTTTAATTGTTATTTGCTATTATGGTGAGTTGTGTTTTTATATGTAAAGTTGGAATGTTCCACAGGGATCCTAAACTTCTCCAGTGCTGAGCAGTGGTCACTGTTTGCCTGCCTGGCTCACACACTGTGGATTTTCCCTTCGCAGCAGAGTAAAAGAGCAAAAGACTGAGGTGGCTTTTTCCCACAAGGCCATGCTGCAGTCAAACACTACTTTACCAGCACTGCGCATACCAGAGAAAGGAGCCGACACACTGCCCTCCTAGATAAGGTTGACACTTGTGTGTTTGTGTGCGTGTGAGAGTGTGCATGCATGCTGTGAAAAGTCTCCAGCATAGCAAACCGCACTATGTAGAGTATTGAGAAATCAAGTCTGTTCTGAGGAATAGAAACCCCACTGTGATGGCTCAGCCTGCACTTTAACATTATTTCATATGGCTCTCACACTCATTCCTCTCTTTACAGCTACACATGTACACTGCCTGTGCTAGATGTGAGCACGTACACATGTGTATGTCCAACCTTATGTACTTATTAATGTACTTATTATTTACATTCTTATTAATAAGAATACACATGTATCCTGGTCCCTATGTCATACAGTGTCAGAAACCATATGAGCAGATCTGTTTGAGATTACTTAAAATCTTAAGGCAGCGTTTTTAAAAATATAAACAAACACCAAACCACCTCTTCATAAAGTATATCTTGTTTTTTCTATACTCTATATCCATTTATCAGCTCCACTCACCATATAGACGCATTTTTGTGTCTACAATTATAGACTGTAGTTCATCTGTTTGTCTGCATCCTTCTTGTACTCTGCACTGGTACGTGTGGATCAGACACAGCAGTGTTGCTGGAGTTTTTAAACAGTGTCCACTTAATGTCCACTTTATGACACCCTCCTTCCTTGTCAGTCCACCTTGCAGATGTACTACATCTGTTGGTGCGTAGTTTGTGTTTGGTCATCCTCTATTCATTCATGAGTAATCACAGGCTGGATAATTGTTTTGTTTAGTGGACCAATCTCGGTCCAGCAGTGTCACTGAGGTGTTTTAAAACTAATGCAGCACTGCTCTGTGGTGGTGCTGTAGGGGGTGCTGGCCATTGAAGAATAGGGGAGTTAACAAAGTATACAGAGAAACAGATGGACTATAGTCTGTAATTGTAGCAGTAGAGAGTACACATACATGTTAAGTTGACCTGTTGATTCAAGGAGGTGTACTTAATGAATTGGCTAGTTGGTGTATAGGCAAAACATGTTTATGTATACATACTTTGTTTGGGGTAAAGGGGAAAATTGTATGAATTTGATTTTGTGAAAAACTGTGTGTCTTAATGTGTGTCTTAATAATTCCATAATTAATGGCTCAGTGAGTAATTATACATGTGTAAGTATATAATAATAATTGAATCATCTCACTTTGGCAGTACAACAAACATTCTGTTGCTTGGGTTTTCTCTGCTGATACTCAGAAGCATCCAATTTCCAATTTGCAGGATGGTGTAAAAATGAAGTAAAAAATAAGATTTTCTGCAATAAAGCTGCAAATGATCTGTAATACTTAGGAAAAGATGTATGACTTTGAGAAGTTTTAATAAAAAGACAATAAGTAGGGCATTCAAGTGTGTCATTGTGCTGGGGCTGGGGTAGTCAACGATAACTCTGGAATCACACTTTGTTCATCTAACTAACTCACAAACATCTATTACTGGTTTTTGAAAACAATAAACGGTTTTAAACTTTGTACTGTATTTGCGTTTTTGCATTTAATCTAATGAAATAAGACAATTAACACTATTATAGCCAAGATAAATGTTTTTAAAGAATGTACAAGACTTTTGCACAGTCCTTGTATGTATAACAAATTTCAATCTATTTTGTAAATGTTATTATTAAAAACAAGCGATATTGAATGTATGAGAAGTTCAGGGAGATGTGTGTAAAAGAGCTTTGAGGAAGATAGCGGCCTATTTTGGGGTGGGTTGGGGGTTTTGGGGCGGCATGTGTTTGTGTGTGTCTATCTGGCCCAAACAGCAGGCAGGCAGGCCGGCGCTAGAGGGATTGAATGACCGAGACTCCAAACTACTCTTCCTGCCTGTCTCTGTCGTGATACCTCCAAGATGCCTGTCAAACTGAGGGGTGGTGGTGGTGGTGGTGAGGCTGTGTGTGTTTGGGAGGGGGGTGTATTTTGTTCTTGGATGCGGTGTGATACTTTAGTCTGCCTGCTTTTGTGCCGCTTTTCTGCGCTCTTACAAAGAGAGTTACTAATCCTCAGCTCAACAGAACAGGCTTTCCTGTGTAATTACAGACACAATACAAGACTCTGTCTGCAGGGCAATTACTGCTGACACATGAGAGTGAGCAAGAGAGAGAGAGAGAGAGAGAGAGAGAGAGAGAGAGAGAGAGCGAGTGAGAGGGAAAGAGAACGAGAGCGAGCAAGAGGGTGGTGGTGGGGACAAATGCCAGTAAAGGAATTCTGTTAAATTCACATACAAATAATTAAACAAACTCTCTCTCTCTCTTTACTCTCTCACGCTTTAACACACAAACACACACATAAACACATAAACACACATACACACAGAGAGAGCTTTTGAAAAGTCATCTCTACATTCTTCTCTGTGCTAATGGGCTCCCTGCATTGCTGTTCGGTGACATCACTGTTGAAAATGCCTCTTTCTGATTTCATATTGTTGTGTTCAGGCAGCTGCAGCTGAATGACCAAATCCCCTGAACGGCTGTGATCATGCAGGACTGCCAGCCCTTTCACCCCAAGCCTCCCTCCTTCTCCCTCATCTTCTCAGGCCTTTGGTTATTAGACTGTGCGTGTGAGTGCTGCACTGTGGGCAACTGAACAGCAGATGAGCACAGAGGGAGTGTGCAAAGTGAAAACCAGTGTAACAACAACACAAAGGGCAACGTTATCAGAACCTTTCTGGTGCCAACTGTATTAAAAAGGCTATTTAAACTTTTTAAAAACATTTTCTCTTCCTTTTTTGTCAGATTCATATAGACATTGGACCATTATATGGAACTGTGTAAGTTATAAGTTATAAGTACTGGGTGACGCCCCACCTCATGCCCATCTGTTCAGTGTGAGCACTGTCATTTTTTACACTGATCTCAATTTTGGTAAATCATTTGAATGTGAAGCACTGACTAATGGCCATGACGTATGTTAGGGCATGTTATAGCTCTAAAAGTCTCTTGTGGAGCATTGTTTTTGGAGGCACAGTGCCACCGCTGGTTCACACAATCTTTAACATAATCCTGGATTCACATTTTACTCCAGACACTTTCCCAAAACCTGGACAATATCTAAAGAGACTAAGAAAGGAGCAGTTTCACCATCACAACTTCAACAGCAACCTACAAGTAGCAGCCATGCTGTGTGGTTATCCTATTATTTGAAACTTGGAGCACACTTTGTTCATCAAACTAACTCACAAGACATCTATTACTGTTTTTTGAAAACAAGAAACAAAGACTTTTGAGCAATCCTTGTTTGCATAACAGATTTCAATCTATATTGTAAATACTATTATTAAAAACGTTAGACCAATTGATATTAAATGTATGAGAAGTTCAGGGAGATGTGTGTGAAAGAACCGTGAGAAAGATAGTGGCCTGTTTTGGGGTAAGTTGGGGGTTTTGGGGCGGCGTGTGTGTGTGTCTATCTGGCCCAAACAGCAGGCAGGCAGGCAGGCCGGCGCTAGAGGGGTTGAATGACCGAGACTCTAAGTAGCCAGTATAGATAATATTAGCAAACTCGAAGTAACTACAGTTAGCAAAGCTAGGGTAACGGTATGACAAATTATTGATGCTCAATTTATTTTATTATCTGTGTCTATTTCGGCACACGGTGAGTCATTGCCCTTCCTCGCTATAAACCAGCAAATCATAGAACGGCACGTCAAATTATTCCTTCTAGAGCCACATCATAGGGTCGAAAACGGGCTTGTAAAACCACACATCTGGGCATTTTTCACCCTGTCAAATATACAAACATCAGAGAACAATTTAAAATACTGAATCAGTTCATTCTATGACACCTATAAAGATTTAATCAGGCAGAAATGTTGGGAAATCTATTGTCTGTTAAGTACCCGCCTGGTGAACTCTGAAGGTGTTCCTTTTGCTGAAAGGAGGAGGCAGGGCTTCCAGTAACTTTGCAAAAACCAGCAAATCTCACACAGCCTATACTTGTGACCTCATGTGCTTGCAGTGCATTTATCTCTAGAATGTGGAGTTCTGGCTTAATCAAAGCGCCTGCCCTTACAGATTGACAGTCTCCAGAGCATACTCCAGCCCTCAGCCTCGCTCCTAAATAAAGAACCACAAACTCCGAGCTAATGAGGCTGGCAGGGCTCCAGAGCCGTGGGGCCACTGGAGGATATACTGTATCAAAGGATCCTCAAAATAAGCTAAAGGGCATATATGGCAGTTGTGTGTGTATACAAGCTCATTTGTATACGGGACACAGAAGAAGAGAAAGTAAACCAAAGCGAGGTTCTGGGTGCTCCACCAGGTGACCTTTCCTCGTTTACTTTTGTGATATTATAACTCTGCGTTTATATATTAGCAGCATCGTTTTTCTTTCCCGAGTCGAAATAATGAATCAATTTGCAATGTGTAGAATTTGTTTTGGCCGGGCTGTTTGTCTGTTGCGGAGCCAGAGTCTATATTAGGTTCTACAGCCCCTCTGGCCTGCCACAGAGCACGGACCACACCGTCTTTATTTATACAAACGCTTGCCCAGAAACGCACCACATAATACTTTCACAGGCCACTCTCTCTCTTCCTGAGGAGGAAGGGAAGCATCATTCCAAAACACGAACTGATAAATGTGTACTTCTTCCTCTTCTTTCTCCCTGTGCATTCCTCTTACTCAGTCTCTCTTGCCATTTCTCTCACTCAGCCCTTTTCAGAGCTCACGAATAATAGCACACATTCGATTGATTCATGCAACAGATTATATATGGGCTATGGATATGCATATGCTACCGTACAGAACTGCGCAAGAGACGATTATTCATTTATGAATTTCTAGTCAACAGAACCATTAAATACACGTTATTCATTTTTTTAGGATTTACTTTTAAAGGAGATTTGATAATGCGCTGACATAAGTAAGAGCGAGTCAAAGGAAAATAAATGAAAACTATTCGAAAATATAGAGAAAATTGGGATGAAAGCAAACAACCGTGCAAGATCTGGAAGACAATCGAAACCTGATCGAAATAGCAGGTGCATGAGACAATATGTCCAGTGAGCATGAGTGTTTAATGTGGCGATCCTTCCATGAGCTACATGATCATAGGCAGAAAGACAAGTGGATGCACATTCCCTTGTAACTTAAATAATTTATTTACCACTAGAGCACCACAACAATGTGTTACAATACATCATAGTGGGTCAACAACATCAACATCATCATCATTATAAACAACAATAACAATAACAGCTCTAACACAGAGGTCACTGATCTGGTCCTTGAGGACCCCCAGCCAGTCCATGCTCTTTTCCACATCTCTCTATATTTGAGCCAGGCTAGCATTCTACAGCCCTTCCTTATCTGGCACAAGAGCTCTGGGAACAGGAATTCAACGGAATACTGGACTGGCCAGGAGTTTTGGAGGACAGGATTAAGAACCCCTGCTCTAATGTGTCAATGCTGGTGCCTCCTTCTACTTCCATTGTTGTAAGGAAGTCCACTGGCACTACTGCCCTAAAGGAGATGGTGGGGAGAGGGTGGGGGGTGCTGCTGGTGGAAATGAAGGTTTCTACATTGATTTTATGGATCTCATCTGGTTTCCTGGCATGAAAAGGTCAATTTCTATGGAGAAGCCACATCCTGTCCTGTTCCTAACAACATTTTGACACGTGTCACATGGGGGAAGCAATAACTACAAAATAAAAACAAACAAACAAACAAAAAATTACAAATGACAAGGTAGAAGTAAAATACAGTCAGTGCAATTCGTTGTATCAAAGGATCTCTGTTCCTCAGAGAGAGGAAACAAAATCACAAATAAAATAAGGGCTTTGCTCTTTGATTTGAGTGCGACGCAAAGTTTCCCGATGGTTTTCGTGTCCATGGCTACTCCAGTACATATGTAAAAAAGCAGCCTCCTGGACCCATTCATGTCACATGTTGAAACGGGCTCAGCTGGACGTGCTCGTCTCCTGCTTGACTCCCGTTACTATAGCGAGACGCAGACATCTGCTCCACAAGCCTCCGATCACTTAGCCAAAATCCTTCTGCTGTCCTCCAGCCCTTAAGCCTACTCAATACTCTTCCCTCTCGTCTCTGTAGCACCTGCCATGACCCTGCTCTCTCTACTCATGTTTCATCATTTGGTAGAAGGTTGACATCACTGAACCTGATCGGTTTGGGGCGATAAACAGAACTGCTGTCACTAAAACTTCCCCAAAGAGGCCTAAAGGAAACGGTGTGAAATGTGCTGTCGGTGCTTTGTGTCCTTCCTACAAATAAAAACTGCCCGTTGGGGACGTGTATGCGTGTGTGTGCATGTGGATGTCAGTGTTTTCGGACTGTGACAGGTGTGTATACAGTATGTTCTATGGTGTGTATTCATGACTGATTTGTATTAGAAATGCACAAACAGAGCCCACTGTTGCATATACCATATTTACCAATCACTCCCAGTGTCTCCATGGTTACGCTTCCCCCACTTCCAGAGCTCTTCAACAAGAAACTTTGTTGATCATTTTTTTTCCTATGATGATCCCAAAGACTGGACACTTTGCGAGGCATTCTTCACACCTGCTGCGTTCTAAACTCCCAGCCAGTGACCCTACGCACTCCTGGACATGCTCGCTTCGTGGAAGGAGCCTGTTTTCCTCCTGCTCATCATTCAGCTAAGCTATTTTCAGTCCCCCTTCTGTCTCTCTGTATCAGGAACAGCATGGTCACTAACAGTCCTGGAGTCACGGACAACCTCCAAGAACCAAATCCAGCTTTAAAACAACAATAAAATCAACACTATTACAGTTTTCTGAGGGATGCACAGGTAAAGAATGGACAGAAAGAAGAGAAGCGTTTGCTTTAACTGCTTGCTGAATTGAGGGATTCTCTCTTCTACTTCACATGTAGACACATCATGTACTTCCAGTGTTTGCCATACTCACGTCCTGGTGTGATAAGTGTGTGAGATGAGACGTGCCGACAGGGCCATTCTTCCCAGCACACGTGCACACGCACACACACGCACACACACGCACACACACACTTGCACACACACTCACACTTACTCACACATACACACACAAGTGCAAGGCAATGACTCTGCATGCATGCCTGGGTATTTTCTTTGAATGCTTTTGTTGGCTATAGGAAAACCTTGCCATTTCATGATACCCTGTCTGCACAGCACTTTCTCGACCTGTTTGTGACTGCGTTCAAATCATAGTGTGTGTGGGCGTGTGTGCATGTGTGTGTGTGTGCCTGTGCGTGTGTGAGTGCAGCTGTAGCCAGTTCCTAGCTGCATTTGCAGGACTTGACAATCATGTTGGAAAGCTGCTCAATTTTGGGGGTCTTGCCAATGAAGTAAAGGATGGTAAGGGGTTCCAAGTCTTGGGACACACAACACGGAGACGCTGATGCTTCTGGATTTATGGTGTTGTACAGACCAAGGACCTGAGAGAAAACAGAGGAGATACCATCATCATTATGCGTGACCATCTCAGTTTATTAGGTATGCTTACTTGGTTCCAGTGACTTTGATATTGTTGCAGGTATATAATCAGAACTGTATGCTGCGCCCACAGATGGTTTGCGGTGTTGGTAGATTGGACAAACTTTACAGTGTTGGCGGAAATCCAATTTAACCTAATAAGATGTTGCTTTCTTTGTCAAAACTGCATAGATCATTTCAGATTGTATTTATTTTGTATGCTTGGAAAAGTTTGGAAAAGACA
Organism: Megaleporinus macrocephalus; assembly: GCA_021613375.1. Lineage (NCBI taxonomy): Eukaryota > Metazoa > Chordata > Actinopteri > Characiformes > Anostomidae > Megaleporinus > Megaleporinus macrocephalus. The sequence continues at coordinate 27,536,248 of CM038705.1, forward strand.
ACTGCTAGTATTGATTGGATGTTTTGGTTGGGTAGTTGAGCTAATAACAGAATGGTGGTAAATTGATCATTGTCAACCTGCCTAGTTTCAGTTAGCTGCAACAACCATCTCGATGAAAACAAATTGCTACAATTTTTCTTTAAGTTAACCAGGATTTTGTGTGATGTTCTACACAGCTCAATTACTCTCTAATAAGATGCCTTTAAAGAACACATCTGTGCAGAATAAGTAAACATATTAACATCTGGGGACAACCTGAGTGGGAGAAAACTGCACATGTCATTTCTAAACCAATTCAAGGCCTTATTAAGACAGAGTGTATAGAAGGGGGCTAGCGTGCTCTCATCAATGTTGTCCAATGGATAACAAGTCTATCATGGATATACTATAAGTTAGCATGGTCCCTCCAAATAAAAAAGATGTCTTCTGTGTGCATGTGGTAAAAATCATTATTAGCATGTCCATTTGCATGCTATGTTGTTTGCATGTGTCACCAAATTTGAGGTGGGTTTTAGTGGGAGTGTAACACCATAGGACCTGGGTGGTAGACCATTGCTGAAGGAGCTAAGCACAAACAGTACATGGGAAAAAGTATGATTTCTTGAAGCACACCCACAAGGTGATCCAACAAGGGAGATGATGGCAGTCAGTATATGTAACCAGAACCATTGTTTCTTCTCACCTTGCTATGCTGAGTGTCTGCACTCCAGAGATAAGGACACGCTCCGGCACAGAAGTTGGCATTGTAGCCTTTTGGCTCATGGATCCACTTCCATCCAAGGTCCCTCTTGAAATCAATGTAGAGTGAGCGCAGGCAGCAGTTGTCCTGGACGTTTCTGTGGAATGTAACAGCTGATTTATTACGGTCCAGATGCATGCAAGCCGGGCTTATGGCAAAATGGGAACGTTTCTGACACATACTTTTTTGGAGGAAAAATTGAGGCAGCTACAAGGAGACTGACCTGGAGCAGAAAGCAGCGTCCAGAGCTCGTTTCTGTCTGTGGCTCTTGTGTTGGGACTCCAGGCGGTAGGAGGGAAGCAGCATGAGCAGCAAGTGTGGAGACTGGCCACTGTGACGGCGCTTTTTAATCTTCAGATCTCCACTGTGGATGAAGCTATCATCAATCCCTGTCAAGCATCCCCACCAAAAAAGACTGATTAGCGAAGCCAAGAACTCAGCATGCCTTTTTTAAAAATTCACTGACAAACAGTCGCTGTGGATATTTAACAGTCACGCTATTCATTAAAGTGTTTTGATCAGCTAGGTGGATTTAGAAGATTAGGATAGCTGGTGTGAATTATGAACACACAGAATACACAGAGCATCTGGAGGAGTCTCTTATTACAGAGCTGGAAGCCTCTCCACCAGATGATAAAAAAGAAAGCATCAAACAATCCACTGAACTCTGAAGGAAACAAATGGCCAATTTTCCCTATTTCCTCCTTTTCACACACACATCCATTCCCACACCCCAACCCACCTGCAAAGCGGGCCTCCAACTCCTCACTCTTGTTTGGGATGATGTAATTATTTGACGGCACAAACGTGCAGCAGGGACAGTGCAAGCTGATCTTGAATCCATTGTTTCTGTCTGGGGGAAGAGAAGGAGAGGTGGGGGGGAAGCAGTCAGGTCAGCTAATCTACTGCAGATCGATGAGCTCACCCTGGATCTGGCACAGGATGCAGGGTGAGTAAGACAGTGATAGCTCACTCCCACTCTCGCGCTCTCCTTAACCCTAAGGGAGGCACAGCCACAGCCACCAGTCTCCCAAGTCCCGCATTCATCACAGCCATGCAAACAATGCTGACTAACTTCCTAACTTCTCTGTGAACTAGCTTCTCTCTCTCTGTATCTGGCTCTAGTTTGAGTCTAAATGCTCTCCATTTGTTATTAAGGCAATGATATTTGGTGGATATTGGACAAACTTTTAAGCTTTTAAGACGCTTTCCCCTTCCCCGACTTTTTTTCTCTATTAATATAAACTCTGTACATTGTATACATTCTCCAAATGTTAAATATGTGCCATTAATATGAGCACTAAGTTTTCAGATGCTTGATCATTTCAGCCAATTTTGTATGCTCCAATTTATTTGTCTTTAATCTGATACAAGCACTTTAATGATGAGTCATTGCTGATTCTGTTCTTATTCAATCTTTGTGTTTTCATGGATAACATGGCCTCATAGTTAATGCTGCCAGTAAAATTTGCCAATTCTTCACACTCACAAGTAATAAACCTGAATACTTTTTTATGACATGCCACTCAGAAAGCATGAAAGCAGCAGAAAGAACACAAAACATATCCGTATGCTCACATTGTTCTTGCCAGCATTTTAGATGAAACATGGCATAATTCCACAGTAGACATTTAGACCACTTTTTGTTTACTTCTGAAAATGTGATTCAATTTTGCAGATTGTGAATGTCAATGCCTATTTACGTCACCCGTATGACAGTGGATAAATAAACTGGTAAAAACAAGAAACATTTTTGACTAAAATCAAAACAGGCACTAAATGTTGTAGTTTATAAGATATATAATATTTGCTATGTCCGTATTGCTGATACATACATTTATGAAATATACAAATTGAAATGCTGTTGAAATGCTGATGTCGGATGTTTATAGTTTATTATTATTTTATTTTTTTGTAAGAACACTATAACTGATAGCTTAACTGTCAGTCCTCAACAATCAAGTTTTTCATTCATTCATTCATTCATTCTTTCATTCATTATCTGAAGTGCTTATACTGTGGGTTGTGGGTCATGCTGAAATTTAATCCAGGGTTAATTGGCTAAAAGGTAAAAAAAAACCTTGGACAGGCCCCGTTCCGCCAGAGGGCAACTATCAAGTTATATTATAATTTAAAAAAAACGTTTTCCTTCACAGTGTTGTGTACCTTTTGTGCAGGTGAACGATTTGCAAAGATATGAAGCTCAAAGTACATGCCACAGGGAGAAACTCTCCCACAGAAACTACTTTTCTCAGTTGCTTGAAATGTTTTGTTGGAGCTTCGGCCCTTTTCTCTGTTAAGGTGACGTCAACTTGTAACACTCGTGGCAGAATCAACGCCATTTTCGTGTGAGGGGGGAATCTGTAGCAGGAGGTCGCTCTGGTGGTTGATTAATCAGAACAGGGTGGGCTAGCCAACCAATCAGAGCAAATTGGGAGGGCTTAAAGAAACAGGAGCTCCAACAGAGCGTTTCATGCATAGGATCATTATGTACAGTATGACAAAAATTCTGTGTTATGGGAAAACTGAAGCATATACATATATTCAAATAAATTTTTAGCAATTAAAAATGATCATAATAGTTCTCTTTAAAAGAGTCCCTTTGCAACTTAACTTTATAACAACCTTAAAACAGGTAATTCTCACAACTTAACGAAATGTATGGCTGTTGTTCAGAAATGCATGACAGTCCATGACATTTATATGATTCTCTTACATAACATTTGATTCAGAATGTACCCACACATACACATACACACACATGAACAGTGTTCTTTACCTCTGTGTAGCAGCCATTCACTGACTGCCTCGGTCACGTCAAAGGACAGCCATTCTCCCTCTGCATTGGTGCGCACCACCTTGCTGTCGATGTAGCGTTGCGTGGGTGATGCAAGTTCTTTATGGCCCAGAATCTAGCAAGAGGAACAGGAGGTAGTTAGGCACTCACAGCCCCCCAAACTCTCTTTCCTTTCCCATTCCTGCAGCTTCCCAGTTCAGGGACAATTCAGGCTGGCTCTCTGCCCAGCGGTAAGAAGCCCCAGTCGTACACAGCACAGCCACACAGGTCTCTTGAAGGACCCCCCTGGCCCCATACACATCCTCCACCCCATCCTCCACCTCCCCCCGTCGCAGGCTCCCTGATCGATTAGCCAGGTCTGGGAAAAAACTCAGAGGAGCTGCGCTGGCGGAAACAGATGCTGGCCGGAGCACGCTGTTATTGCTCTGTCCTTCATGGCTGCGTGTTTACGTTGGACCACGCACTCCTTAATGTGTAAAACACTGCTCGGTCTGCAACACTCAGAGAAGCTCAGCCTGCCTCACTTTGACTCCATGGCAAATGTGAGACAAGAGGCTTACATTAGGCCTCAGAGGTGCTGGAGACCTAAGCAGGCCACAGTTAGTGCTACAAGCTGCTAAGGGTGAAAGGCCTATTATCCTTAAAATTGTGTAATGACTGAGCTTTGGGACCTGTAGTTTGGTTACTCTAAAAATGGTTAGCATGAAACTACAAAGAAACTGAGGAAACAATGAAAATAATTTTCATAGAATATAATCAAACTGAGAAGAAAATCATCTTCCTCTTTAACATGTGGCCAACTGATTGTTTAACTCTGGTTAAACTTATATTGAATAAATGCAACATTCTAACATTGTTAGAAATTAATCATTAATTAAATTAAATTAATTAAAGGGTTAAAATTGGTATTTTTTGACTATATCCTGTAATACTGTGCATATTCACTTTTCCATTTCTGCACTGGATCAAACCCAGTTTACACCACAACACATGATGCAAAGGCAGCCTCAGAGAACTGAAGATGTAAGATATAGACCAGCAATAGCAGAAAGAGAGGAGAAAAAAAACAGGGCACTTTCCAGTTTAAACTCAAGTAGACCATCTATTTCAGCCTATTTTTAATGCTTCCCGAGGACGACAGTCTAAAATATGTTCTACGCTGAGCAGAAAACCTTTGGGAAGAATAAGCATCACACAGGCTAGCATCAGTGAGGGAATTCGCTCTTGAAATAAATGCTCTCTCTTTGCACTTCTGTACTACATACATCATCATCATCATCTGTGTGTTAGCAAGAGTGAATCCCAGCTTAGCCAGTGTTTACTGCACCTGTCATGGCTGCCTCTGGGCATAAACAGCACTGTGTGCAGTGGTCCAGAGAGGGGCAGGAGGCAGGTGGGAGCCTGACAGCAGTGGGCTTTTCACTCAGCCCTCGAGACCCTCCACACTCTAAATCACAACATAACATTCCACACAAACACTTCTCCCTACACACACATAAAGAGAGAGCTGATTGATGGGCCGGCCCACCTGCTGTAGCCTATGGCCCCCTCTGCGCAAATAAATGAACAGACGGAATGAGAGAAAGAGAAAGAGTGCAGAGATATTTTAAGGTGAATGTCGGTTATTCGGATTAGTGGTAAGTGTTAGCACTTCACAAATGGAGGAATGGGTCTGAATTTGTACAGATATAAGTCCAGATTTGTACAGAAATCAGTGAAAAGATGGTTTGGAGGCTAAATGCACATGGGAGTTGTTTTTTTTTTCAAAATTTGGTGGAGGTGTGCTAGTTTCAGATACCACACCTCTGAGAACACTTCATCCTATACCCACTTAATAACCTAGCAAGAAGTAGTCCTGCATCTGTGTGCTTGATTTTAATTACACTGAGATCATAGTCTGCTGCTGTCATTCCTACTTCCTGCCAATGTGTGCTACAGTCACTAGTAAGACTTTGCAGTGCTAGTCAGTCAATAACTAGCTAGACAATGGCAGAATAAAATAATAAGAATAATAATAATAATAATAATAATAATAATAACAAGTTTAATATATATAGTGCATTTCTCATACCCAAGGACGCTTTACATCGAGAGGGAAAAAAAAAATAAAATAAATAATAATAAAAAAAATGTAAAGGGGATGGTATTGAAGGGGATGGATAGCTCTGTTTGGAATGCCAATAAGTAGAGAGTTACAGTAGTCTAATCGGGATGATACTAATGTATGGACCAGAGTTTCACTGTCTTTTATGGAGAGTAAATAAATAAAGAAACAATAATCAAGTTCCACTCCGATAATGCGTTTTGAGATCCTCTATAATCTGAGGAAATTATGTGCATTCGTACTATGTAGATGTAGATACAATACGATGGGGATTCCTTCGATGTCACAGTATACCCACTTACCCAGACCCCACTGTACCACTGAGCAGGCAGAAAGAGAAAGCATTCAGTAAAACAACAAAAGCCCCAATAAATCGTACCAATAAAATCTATTTAAAATATATTTAGTTTCTATCTAGAACCGACAGACACAATGCCAACCAGTGCAAAAGGGGGTCAAAGGGGCTCTGTGCTAAGTGCACATTTAATACCAAATCGTTGTCAAGTGTTAATATACTGTAGGTACAATACAAGTTGAGTCTACTCAAAATCCACAATCAGTATGGTACTGATGTGCCACAATCCAATGAGAAATGGAAAAGGTGGAGCTTCTCCAGTCTGAAATTTTAAATAAGGGTGATGTGACGCTATGTGGTCGACTAGAAATGGCGTATAAATGTGCGTTTAACTCAAATCTGATAGAACAGTCTGTAAAAAATGTATTACATTATACCTAATGATGCATTCATTTCTTCACAAAAACCTCTAGTTCTGCTAAACGTGTACTATTAACATCAGCACATAATATCTAATGGCATATAGTGGCTAAATAAGTGGATACTGGATAAATAAGACAAGGGTGCAGACAATGATTAGCAGGGAGCTAAGATGAAACAGAGACAACAGAGGTTTCGCATAGTCACTAAAAACCAAGGAGTTTGATAACAGGGTGGCTACAGGTCTGAACTGAAGCAGATGTGTTACCTGATAAAGCTCAATGCGCTGCTCAGGTACTCGGGCCTTTGGGTTCTGTAGCCTGAAAATCCTCAGCTCAGCCTTCACCAGGTTGGAGGCATTCTTCTCCATGGAGCTCACATCAAACCTGAGCCGTCTGAAGTAAGGGTTGTAGTGGTTTGAAGAGATGACATCTGTAAGACACAGAGGAACTTTGTTATTAGCAATCAAAACCATTGTTGTTGGGTGTGTGGGGCAGAGATGTCAAACAATATCAGCACAATTTATAATATCAGGACTTTAGTGACTATAGTGATCAGGACTATAGTGATTAGAAGCTGCTGCCAAGTAACTGGGGTTGCAGAAAGAGCCATATGGTGGACAGTTCCAAACATTCCAGAGAACCTCTGGATTACACCTGCAGCACACATCTCATCAGTTATTCAAACAGGGGTTACTTGGAGGATGTTGGAACTGATGTTGGCTTGCCTGATTCACAACATCTGAGTTTATTTCAGAAGAAACTCAAAAGTAAAAACTAAGGCATGATGTTACACAGATATTTTGACATGACACATTAAGGATAGGATAAGGACTTTTTTGACAGAGGCTAATGAACAGGTCATGATATCCTGCGTACCATAAATAAATTCCTCAAAATGCGATGTTTTAGTAAACAAATCAGAGGCAGCTGGGGTAAGGCCTCGCTCCATATGGTGCATGTACGAGCCCAGTAGTACAACAACACTCACGTAATACTCTAAACCATGTGTGGCTGCTGTGTGGTTTGACAGGGTCTTGTACACTGTGTAGTAACAGTGCTCCCAGGACACTACACTTGAGTTGAACAATGTGATGTGGACATCTCTATGCAAAGCCAAATGCACTAGTATGTGACATATAACCATGAAATTGGGCAATAACAGTGCATTTTTGAGAAAAGAAACTTAAACTCTTACCTAGATAAACTTTTCCCAATTGCAAACAATGCCTTGCAATTCATTGAAACACAAAGGCCAGCACATAGACCCCCAGATAGACCCCCTGCAGTACTTGAGCCCTTGCCCTTTCATTGGCACACTGTACTTGTGCCCCCTGGGTCAGCGTGAATAATCATTGTAATAATTCTTAATTCTTAATGAGAAAAGAGATGGTGGGTTGGCTCGGGTTTCATTAAGCATGATTGCTTTTGGTTGCTGTTTCTAGTGCAGTAATGACTGTCAGTGGAGAGTTCATCTCAGTACTTCTAGCCAGTCACAGATGCAGCTCAGCACTGCACATCTCTTTAGGTGACAATGTATAAAATGGTTATTGTGAACAACAACAAAACATCAGGTTGTCAGTATAGGTAATTAATAACTTATTTAACCAAGCTTTATGTCAGGCTCTTAAATAGAGATATCACTTGCTATTTTGTAGTGTAGTGGGTAAATATGCGGGGGTTTAATCCCCATTCATAGTGCTGTGTAGTCCAGCACAAGGCCATTATTGTGAAAATAGAAATGTACATATGCTGAATTACAGATACTCAGAAACATTTGTGGTTGGTCTGGTCAGTCATATCAGTATTGCTAAGGTCAATATCATAACAATGATTAACAAACTTTACATTGTGCAATCCTAAATAGACCAAATCTGTTCACCATATAGTTCATCAGGAGTAATCAAAGCACAGCATGATTCTACTCATACCACAACACATTTGTTCCCAACTATGTGTGAGCTGTGCGCTTATCTTGCTAGAAGAGAGAAACCATGTGTATGATTGTATGGGCTTAGTAGGACGGCTCAGCAGTGTCGGACAAGGCTCGAAGTCCTAGATTGATGGCTGTTAGGGTGCGCAGAAGCCAGGGATTAGGAAGTCATGGTGGTTTGTTTAAAGAGCCTACACAAGCAGGACATTCGTCCAGAGGAGACGGAAAGTAAAAAAAAATACTTAGCAGTTGATCCTACAAACGATATAACTGATAATCAAGGTCTTCAGAAGAAAAAAAAACATTTACCAACTTCTACTTTAAGAACAAGAAGAGTACGTGTGGAATGAGGTAGACTGAGGATGGTGTGTTTGGCAATAGCCGAGTCAGAAGTAGGACTCTGCAGAGTGTGTAACTTTCAAAGACTGCACAGGACAGCATTTCTGGAGGTAATGCATAGTTTGCTTTTACTACTTGGTTTTGTGGTATTATGTCATGATGTCATTACAGTGGATGTTTGACATAAAGCTGTGTAGTGCCGACGATCAACTGAAGACCAACAAAATCTTTTCTGATCACAGAATAGACCAAACAGATACATCAGTTAAGCATGGAGTTCAGACAATTTTTGAAACCATGTTCCAGTATCAATAAAATGGCAACAAAATAAACCACTGATTCATACGTTATTTCACTGGTAAAAACTATACTGAGGATTTTATGGTTGCATTCTTTTTATACAGACTGCTATGTGTATAAGAATTACTTATTCCTATTACAGCAATACAAACCGATCAGGTAAATATGAAGACTAGTTAACAAAAATTACCATAAAAAAGTTAAATGCTCCCTGTACACCTTTGGCATGACAATAACAATGACAGCAGGTCAGTTGTTAGGTGATCCAGTACTCCTGGACTAAAATGTTCACATTTTGAATATGTGCTGCACTTGTACCACCATTTACAACAGATATAAACTTTGTATTCCTCTTTAATGTTAATCGAGGAGGATTTAGGCCAAATTCATACATTTTATATTATACATATACATCACATAATCAATTCCAAAATAATATAGGATTAATTAAGATTAATCTCTGAATCCCTTAAGTTTCTGAAATATTGAGAACTGAGAGTCATATTTGACTTCTGACATTCATATCGTAATTAAAGCACTGTTTGACTCAAACTATTCAGGTATTTAATTTTTGAGCGTAATAAAGTTTTATCAGATGATATTTCATACATACAGTGCCAGTCATACCTGACAATTCACAGTGCTAACTGACATTCCTATCCTTTAGCAAGTTTGATGACAGCAGTATAGCCTAAGCTAATATAGTGAGTTGAACATATAATGAAAAATGAAATTATATTAGATAATATAAGTTTAATCTATCCTTAACTTTTCATATTAGCTAGGCCATAATAGAGATTTATGTCTCTTAATCAGGCTTTTGCTTACTCTCTCTCTCTTCTCTCTCTCTCTCTCGCTCTCTCTCTCTCTCTCTCTCTCTCTGTCATGGATGATCACAGTGACGAGGAGCCAATACTAACTTTTCACTGTATGACCCGGAGGACAGATGGGCCAAGACTAACGAAGCTCTTGCGAGCTTCCTTCCCATCCATCAACAGAAAAAAAGTCACACTTCAAACTTCCAGTGGGCCAGCTTAAGGAGCACAGTTTACATAAACTTCTCCCGAGCATCCTGCCTCTATGAATGACTCTGCTGTGCTCAGCTCCACACTAGAGGCTTTGAGCCGAGAGCTGCCTCAGCAAGGCCACACTGCTGTGCTGAACACACGCTATTGTGTTTACACACAAATTACGTCACACGCACATACGCACACGCACAGATGACGAGACCTCTAATCCTAATATACCACGATTTTCCTGTCACACTCCAATCCTCTGGGGAATTTGGGCTGAGTCAGTAAGCAAACCACCGATATACTGAGGTTCAGTAGCGAAGAGGAGAGTCTAACCACGCTACCACTGATTTATATGAACGTGACATGAAAATGATCCACCACAACTGGCGCCGCCGTGGGCTGGACGCACACTCGCTCTCACTCGGGGCTGGATTAGCGCTGATGTCACATCAAGCAGTGAGCTCACGCTATGGGGGAGCACATACTGTCATCTGGAATAAAAACCGAATGCATGATGAAGAAGAAGAGAAAGCAAATATCTTTGAGAAATCAGTAATCACCAACTCGCCCCAGCTGAGACTTGCCAATCCACAAACTGACAAACAGATTTTTAGAAGAAACTAAGACTAGCCTTGAGAATGTTCGCTTTATGATCGAGTGACAGATTGAATGTGAACTATTACGTGCTTATTATTTCCTTTTAAGGTGCTGCGGTGAGCAGCAGCTCGCTCGCTTATATAAGGACTTTGATAGCACCTTGTGGCCTTATTTGTAAAACCACAGCTATAACTCACCACTATCACGCAAGTGTTCAGATGAGGAATGAGATTGTGATAAAAAGGGGAGATCTGACACTTTCTACCTTTCTGGAAGGAAATGGAGCTCACTGCAGATACAGCCCAGTCAAAGGGGTTCACTGATGTCAACCGTGATCATCAAATTAAGATAATTCTTCATGATGAATGCTCCAAATCAGATTCAATACAAAAGACAATCAGGATACAATATGGGAGCACCTCATAGTTCAACACAACACTAACAGATGAGCTGTCGTCTAGACTTTACATCCACAACGTGGACCAACAAGGCAAGTTTGGTTAATAATAGTGGACAGTGTGTGGACACAGTGGACCTCAGCAGGAATGCTTTTTCTGATACCACTACCACCACCCAAATAATACCTGCTCTATGGTGGTCATGTGGAGGTCCTGATTATTGAAAGGTAAATGTGGGATAACAAATTATATAGAGAGAAAGATGGACTGCAGTCTGTAATTGCAAGGTAAGTGGAGCTGATAAGGTGGATAATGAGCATAGATACAAAGTGTTTCTGATAAAGTGAGTGTAGCTGATAATAATACAGATGTGACTTATTTTATAAAGGCTAGATGAGGGCCGCTGTGATGGGACTTGAGAGTTTTCTACATCTTGCCTCTCAGGCAATGGCATATCTCTGTATATTTTCATCAATAGACGTGCGCTCTTCTCCAAGGACAGTTTTTTAACACTTCGAAATGGTTCTTGGCTTAGATGTTCAGATCAGTGCAAAAGCCATAGACCACCCTTCGTTTGTTTAATTTCCAGTCAAAATGGCCATTAGGTACAGGTTATTAATTTTCCAGGGGATATTTATGAGGTGATTAGGTATACGATAATACGCTCACTTAAGAAGAAGGGAAAAGTAAAAAAAAAAACAAGAGTTTCCAAAACTGGAGTTTAGATTATTAAAAGATACAGACGAAATGGGACTCCTACCAACCTTGCAGGACCTGGTAGCCCACCAAGACCTGTCACCATCAGTTATACAGTCCTTAAAGCGTTTATCTTTGAGAGAGAGGAGAAAGTCAAGTTTTACTCTTGCTAAAAAAAGGTGTTTCTTTCACTGTAAGGAGCAGATCTGTTACAATCCCTAAATAATCGGCTCATCGTGATTATTTATGATACACTACCAATATTTGTGATAACTGCAGTTGTTTTTCACAATCTTTAGACTTAATAGATGTGAATTAAAGAAAGTAAATTAATTCAGTGAGAAGTCATGTCACTTATAAAAACAAAAACTGGTCTAACTTCAAACTCTAACATGTTAAGGCAGCACTGAGTAATGTTTAATGTTTGTTTATTCGTTAATTATGTGGATAATAACAGCCACAAAGAACATGTAGATTTGCTTAAACCTACACATAATCTGTGTAGTAACACACAGTATTAACTCAACAGCTGAATCAGCATTAACTACAACTAGTGATAGCCAGTTGGGTCACTTTATGCTTGTATTTTGATAGTTTTAAAATAATAAAACAATTAAATTGTTGAAATGCAACCAACTTCTATGACAGAACTTGGTGTGGAAAATATATTCCAGCAGATTTCTTTTAAAAATAAACATTCAATATTTTTTTATGATGCTGAAAAATGAATGATTTGTACTTCACGGCTGTTTTGGTCTCTGACTTTTGCACAGTGTTGTTCTAAGAAAAGTCTGCATTGGTACAGAACCTCCAAACTTCAAAAAGCTCTTTACTCTCATTTGCAAAAATGACTTTTAAGAGTCTCTATTTTGAATGGTTCTTCATGGAACCAAAGTTGGTTCTTCTGTGTTATCGTTCCAAAGAACCCACTATAGCACCTTCATTTTTAAGATTGAAACAGTGTTACCATTTTAAAATGTAGGATGTTTTCTTCTTTGTGAGACGCATCTGTGCGAAACTAAAATCCTTCGAACGTTTCCTTGGAAATAGGATACACCTATGTCATTAACAGCTCCATGCATTCGCCATCAACCAGATTTGCGCAGGTGCCAGGACACTGCGAATAATTATTTCAAGTTTACACACGTACAACATACCGGCTTTCGCACATGCCCTCTTTTCACGCTCTCCTTCATAAATCACTCCATTTCAGGCCATTACAAACATTTGGCTAATAGATCTTGAATGGCTTCCTGAGTGAGCAGCACTTGTGATGAACAGGAGGAAACTTGTACTCACAGCCATCAAACACAAGCTTCCTTCCTGAAGGGGAAGACTGAAGGCTCATACACACACATGCCTTTCCCTCCTCTTCCTGCTTGGCCTGCAGGCCTGTACGCAGCAGCAGCAGTAGCTCCTCGCTCAGCCTGTTGATAATCAGCCACTGCCACTCAGCCTAAACTCCACCAGCTCCCAGCCAACACATCTCCGCACCAGCGCTCTCACCTCGCTCGCCCTCCCAGCTATGCGTTTACATACAAACACACACAAGCATATGACATAATGTTTGTTTCCCCATAGATTACATTCATACTAGCAGAGGAGCTGTTTACCCTAAACAGGACATGCATTTTGGAGGCATTACATCAAATAGACACCCGAGTGTTCCAGACCACAGCCAAGAATTTGCTCCCAGTGTCCTCTGCTTCTCTGCTGACCCCAGATTTGTTTCCTGTGCCGTGGAACGTTCTGCTGGACAGGAGTGTGTGGGCTTACAGGCTGGCCTGCTTTCTCAGTGACAGCTCTTTCTGTCTGTCTGTCTGTCCTTGACCGTGCAGATATAACTGCTGTTGCTAAGCAGACCGTCAGCCTTTCATAGAGGAAATGCAGAGATAGACGGGCGTTTAATAGAGAGATGAGATGACACTCAGATAAGGTTACTCACGCATAGGCAGACGCTTACACAGGTACAAGAAGACAGATACAGCACCCTGAAACCAAACAGCTAAAACAAGCCTATAATTCTTTCATTAAAAAAAAAAAACAGGCAGTTTTAGGCTTGTATATTATATTACACTTATATTATATTATATACAGATCTGGCTTACAGGCCTGAATGAAAAGTTTATGGGCTGCAAAGTGTGCTGTTCTTCCTCACATATGCATTTGAGGGATGGCCATGGAAACACGAGTGGATTAGAAAGAATCAGCGGAGAAGTTATACATGTGGCTGATTACATATTAAATTCAATTTACAAAAGTTAGAGCTCTTTGCAGCAGCCAGTTTGGCTCAATTTTCCTTCACCTGTTAAAACCAGGCAGAAATTTGCATTAAGGGCTCAAAAGAAACATTTCTGAGAGACTTGTTTCAACGCAGGCAGCAAACTCAGTGATTAGACACAAGCCTCAAACACATGCTGAAAGAATGTTTACCAGCAGGATAACACTGCTTAAACTCTCAGGACCAGATGGATGCATGTGCAAGGAGCCAGGATGCAGATGATCCTCAATATATGAATGCAGTCCGTGTTTTCATTTTACTATATTTTTTTAGCTTGATTAAAAAAATAAAATCCGGTTAGAAAGTTTTGCTATGTCTTACTAACCTTTATTTTCTATTTTCTGTTTACAGATTGCTGATGGCTCCATTATTCGCCATCTTTTTTAAACTCTGTGGCTCATAAACAGTAAGTGGAGTGGGCTTTGTGAAAGTGTGTAATAAGCTGTAGTCTCAGTACATTGAATGTTAAATTCAGGGCCACTGAAAGAGCACACTGGCATCCCATCAAGACACATTTTGCAGCCGTTCCTCTGTACATAAGGCCCATAGTTTGTTATATTAGGTATATTGTGTTTTACTCTATTATGCTGTTTCCTATTTTCGTGTCCTCACAAGTATGGAAATGCAAGTTACGTATACACATTTTCAGGCTGTTGTGCACAACACTGTCATTGCTTTAGATTTTAGTTGCTGTGGAGACGTAGGGCATGACATGTGGCTTCAATAAAAAAACTGACATTAAGGATCTTATTTACGAGGAGATATTAATTGCCCTGGTTGTTACAAGCAGTGAAATACGAGGAAAACATCCAAACGTTTGTTCAATTTCTAAAGACGTTACTCTGATTTACGACTTGGAGGGCTTGCCGGATGCAACTGTTTGCTACCCTGGAGTCACTTTTACCACTCGAAAATGGAAACTGAGACCAAATATTGGTAGCGCGGTGCTAAAAGCTCCGGGACGGAGAGTAGGAGGGAAAGTATTTGACCTACTTTCGAGCATTTCTCACTTCCGTAAGATATGCTCGCGGATTCTCCCTGCTTCCTCTGCAGAAGGACACTCTGTTCTCTGCTTCGCACACTTGTGTAAGGGCCAGAAAGAGAGCGAGAGAGAGACAGGAGAAGGTGAAGATGGTGACCGTACAAAGGAGTGGACAGTTGGACAGTAAGAGGAGCTCTCTGAGGCTGAAGTGCTTTTTTATTAGTTTACGTGGCAAGACCGGAGAGGCTGAGAAGACTTCTGGGTGAGTCAAGGCCTGGATCCGCTGGAACTGAATCCAGATTTACCAAAGAGAGCAGCAGGAAACCGGTGCAGGAGTGAGAGGAGAGACAGAGAATGAGAAAGGAATGGCCAGTGAAGGGAAGAAACCATAGACTGGAAGGAGAGATGGAGAGGGAGAGAGACAAAGAGTGAGAGGATTTAAGACGGAAGAGTGTTCCCGCCTGTGTCATTCCCTGCAGACGCCTCCGCCCAGCCCCTCACCTGCCAATAGCAAATTGAAAACAACTCTGCACGTAATCCCTGGGAACTAAAAATACCCGGCACTTTTGAAGGCCCTGTCCATGAAGTGCTGTCAGTCTGCACATGGTTCCTTCCCAGCAACAGCCCAACACACACACACACACACACACACACACACACACAATAATAACGGGGGAAGCAGTTAAGAGATGGGCAAAGTCGAAGGCATTGTTGTCTTGTTGCCATTTTGCACATGGATCCTCTTGTCTGTTGTATGGCAACCAGAAAACAAGCAATGGCAATGAATAGCGGTCTCAGTGACCCCGTTACAGCGAGCGGAGACAGATAGACGAAGTTTAATCCTTTATCAAATTTCAAAATCGGCAACTGTTGCCATGGTCTCATGGATAATTTGCAAGGAAACAAAACTGTCCGGAAAACAGAGACCCCCGTTCACACAGAAGTGTCACTTTTCTCTCTCTCTCTCTCTCTTTCTCTCTCTCTCTCTCTCTCTCGCTCTCTCTTTCCCTCCCCTTGCTGTCTGCCTCACTGTGTGCTCTGCTGTCGTGTGCTGAACTGTGAAATCATAATAGAGATAAACAACAGCGCTGGCTGGGCTTAGCGTATTCTCTCACGCAGCCTCCTTGCAGCAGCCTCCTCTACGTTCGACTCCATTAATCTTCAGCAGCGCTCCATACGGCTTCCCAGCCCCAGTGCATCCCTCCTGCACACTCTCACTCCTCCAGAGCCCGGAGAGATAGATGGGCTCCAGATCTCTTTCCCACACTGAGCTTTACTTGTGTTAGAATATCGTATTACGCGGGACCTGTGCTCTTGCTGTAAACAGTATGAAAGCGTTGGAGGAACAGTTGTTATTCTTTTGCGCTTTCGCCCCCCCCCCTCCTTTCTCTCTCTCTTTCTCCTGTTACTCTCTCTCCCTGTTACGCAATAGAGCTTGGCCGCTGAAGAAGGAGCAGCACGTCCAGGTCTTGCGTAAGTTTACTGAGCCCCGCTTTTCAACAACAACCCCACCATGCAGAGCCCCCTGAAGTCCATGGGCCGAGTCCTCAGCTTTATCAGAGAGACAGAAAGGAGAGTGCAAGAGAGAGAGAGAGAGAGAGAGAGAGAGAGAGAGAGAGAGAGAGAGAGAGAGAGAGAAAGAGAGGGATGGCAGAAGATAGTAAGTAAAGGTGAAAGATAGAAAGAGAAAAGGGGGGGGAAGAAGAAACAGGGAGATGGAGATATAAATGGTCGAAGAGAGGGGGGAGTGAAAAGGAAAAGGAAAAAGAAAGACCAGACCAAAGGAAAGAAAGAAAGAATAACAAAAATATAAAGAAAAGAGAGAAAGGCTGGTGGAAGAAAGAGAAAAAAGAGACAGAGAAGGGAGCAGAGAGTGGGAGAAATTGAAAGCGGGACTGAGAAAGAAACCTGAGAAAACAAAAATGGGAAAAATTAGAGAAAGAAAGAAACAGAGAAGGAGAGAAAAAAAAGAAAGAAAAGTGAGTAAAAAAAGGAAAGACAGAAAAAAGGAAGTTGAAAAGGAAAGGACAATAGGCAAAAGAGAAAGAGGGAAGAAAGTAAAATGGCAGGATATAGAGAGAGAGGAAGTTGAAATATGATGTAGTATTCACAAAAGTAGGAGTCACTCCAGAGAGTAAACAAATCTGTGACCAGGATGTCCTTAATAAAGCCGAACAGTTGAGACCACATGCAAAGGGCCAAACTGGTACTTTATTACACACAGTGGACATAGCGCTACACAACAGAGCCTGCAAGATTCACTTCTGAGCCAACGGATTGCAACGTGCAACACATTACTCCCAAGGAGGAGCAGTTCATGAACCGTGGAGCACGGAGCAACAGATCAAATACAGTTGTTGGCTGCATATTCCCCCATTACGCTCCCCAGGCCTGTGTAAATAAAATGTTATCACATGCACGTTCGCTCCTTGCGGGTTGCTGAAGATCAAACTCTATTTATTTCCACTGATATCACACAGATGCGCTGGAGTTAGTGGGGCGCACGTTAGTGGGCCGCACGTTAGCGGAGGCTTCCCCAGACACAGGCTCATATCTTTCTCCCTGGCCCTGCGTCCCACGCGCTTGGCCGTGCTGGGTTGTTTTTGGGAGAGCCCCTCCACACCACAGTGTTTATTTACAGAGGGAGAGGCAAAGAGGGGTTCGAGTGTTCTCTTGGAGTCACTAAACATAATCTGTCATGCACACGCACCGGGCTTCTCGCGAAGCTGCACAAACACTGACACACTTCAAACTCTCAGGCTCTCCCTCACAGACACATGCACATGCACAGGCTGCAGCTGCAGGCTCCTTTTCATGCTACCATGTTTTTATAATCACTACTGAATACATATATTCCATATATATATACTACATGGAATTTGCAGATTATAGCCAATATCTGATATTTTTCTGTACATATCTGCCCATGTTGTTACTCAAGTATCATGGCATCTTCCACAGGTTCTGCAAGGTTGGGAACAGCTTTAGCCATACTCCAAGTTTAAAAGGTCAATTTGTTGTTTTTGTTGTCGCTGGGTATTTAATTATAGAGGAGGGTGGGTTACAATGTGTTGGTGGGGTCTATGACTTAAAGACGCTGTGTCTTCCGGCATTACCTTCTCCAGGGTTTTGGCTTTGTGTTGAATGCTGGGCTATTGAAGAGCCTGTTCAAAATAAAAAAGCATTTGCCCGTTCTTGCAATGTTTTCTGCACCTTATTCTACACTGAATCTACACTGGTGTTAAGAACAGGAGATGGCCACCAAGCTGAAAGATGTGGAGCAGGCCATCATGAAACTCAAATGCAGATGAGGACGTAGACCAGAGGAATGGGGTGCTGAGTGCTACCTGACAGGAAAGGTGGCAAAGGAAGTGAAAGATGGCAAAGGAAAGATGCCAGTGAAGCCCACATGGAGCCTGGAGAGAGCGATGGTGAGCATCTGCCTACTGTTCTACAATAATGAAGGCGCCTGGGAGCTGTACTCTGCACAGCTGTAAGTATTTGCCTGGCACTGGAGCACTTCCTAAACATGCTGCTGCCAGAGGAGTTGAGACACATGCAGCTCACCACAACAGCCAACAGTCTTCAAGCAGCCCCCACTGAGGCAGAGAGGGCAGAACTCACCCTTATCATGAAAGGCGAGCAATATTGCGCTATCCAGTGAAGGAGCTTAAGGAGGAATTGACAAGCTAAGTAGCAGCGAATTTATTGGCATTCTAGTTCTGCATGAAAAGTCAATGCCATAAACCTGAACTGGCAGAGAAACAGAAGCCAGACTGCCCTCACTGACGCCGGCTCATCTGCATCGCTGCTGCATACAGGAATGCTTCCTTGAGCCAAGAGTGGCACAACTGCCACTGTCCAGTCAAGGGTACAACAGAATTTCATGGCAGATTGATTCCTGAGGGCTGGTGAACAGCACCCATGCCGGCATTGATGTAGCATTGGATAAGGGGGAGGCAATGCGGCTGAGTGAAGTGGTACTGCTGTTGTCAGACCCAGTCTCACCAGACTTGATGATGTGAGCTCTGAGGACTTGTGCAGTCTGGGACCCAGCATGCCCCAGGGACTTTGTTCAGACTGTGCACTGGGACGATGGACAGATCCTTGGAGGGGTTGAGGAGCTGCATGGCTGTGCGGCCATGAAGAACCACTTCTCAAAACATGCCACGCTAATTAATTAAAGTAACTGTAACCAGGGTGGGTGGATTAGAGTGTGTTGGTAGCATCTGCTCTCCCAAGATGTTGGGGTGAGTGCTGGGCTGGGCTTTTCTTGCTGGCTGTTGAAGTCTGTGTAACAAACAGCGTTTGCCTGTATGTGCAACATTTTTCACATTTTCTACAATATTCAAAAAATGTACAAAGTAAGCATATAACTGTCTTGAATATATATAACATTTATTTCTTTAGGGTCACAAAAGCTATAAAAAGAACATTTTAACACAGCAGGCCAGCACCACATACCCATTTTGCTCTCCTGGTGTATAATCAATACAGTATCAAATATGGGTTTGATATACTGTCAAATATAAACATCTTTTCAAGGTTTTTAAGCAATTATCTGTAAATTCTGAAATTGCGTCATCGTGCATCCCCAGTATATTTGCTGGCCTGGCTTATAGCTTATGGTATCCCATGTGACAAGCTCTGACAATAAAACGACAGGACAATGAACCATGTTATTTCTTAAATACAGTTATTAACACTTCACATAAAGGCTTGCAAGAACTTTCATGTACATACGGGCACATGACCCACAGTAGGAGCAAGAAGACACTTATGTTTTCCAACTATTTAATCAAAACCTATTGTACAGTTCAAACCTGGCAAATGAGAAAGCTAAGCTGTAGCCTGCTTTCAATGGAGGATGGAGGAATGTTGTTTGTTGATCATTGCCTATGCAATTCAAATGGGAGAATGCTGCAGTATGCAAATGAGCTCTCTAAAATCATTTATTGGAAGCATTTTGACCAACTTAAGAAACCTGAGATATTCTAAGGGAGTTGCTATAAATATTTAACGTATCAAGGTGTTCATGTGAGCCAACAAATTGTTTAAGGCTTAGGATAGTTTTTCATCATGCTGTCGGTAATTGCATAGAATGTGTTGCAAAGCATATCGCAATATCTATCAATATATTTGCTATTTTTGGTATTTTGTATGCCTTGTAGTCCTGCAGACTATTACTAGAATATTGCACTGATTTTGGCATCTAGTCAACCTGCATACTTCCTGTAAGACGCATGGGCTTTATTGTACAAGTAGATGGTCAACATCTGTTTATATCCATGCAATTAAACAGTCTGCTCAGAAGAGGCTGAAGGCAGCAAGACAAAAGAGTTCAAATGATGAGACGATTCTGGTTGCTCTAAGGTGATGCAAGGGTGTACACTAACCTGGTAGCCAGGGCTAGTCTACGTGTTTGGGATGGAAAAACGTTCTTTCTCTTGGCAGTCCTCTCCGACCAATCAGTAGTCTGCATTGTTTTAACGTCACCTTCGGGTTGCGATTTTCTTGGAACCTTGGAGGTAATACCAAAACTAGTATGGGATACCAGGCACCAAGCACCAGTTTTACCTAAATTGAAGCCCAAACAGGCAAGTAGAGTCTAGTCGAGTCTAGCAACCTACAGAGAAACACGGTAGCAAATTAATTCATTATTCTTTCATTCATCATCGAAACCGCTTATCCTCCTGGGTCACTGGAGGAGTGCTGAGGCTTATCCCTGCGCTCACTGGGTGGCAGGCAGGAAACATCCTGAATAGGCAACAAGTCTATTACAAGATAAGACAAATTAATCAGCTAAAGTATATGACTAATGTTGTCTAAATTGGCCATCATACTGTAATACTATAAAATCGTTAATTATGGAAATCCAAATTACGATGAATAAAAACTAGAAGTTTCCATGATCTGATACACTGCAGTACTGTAATATAATTAATAATATATAAAATAATTCAAACATGTAACAAATCTATTCTGGAATAATAAAACACTGTGTGTGTTTCTTCCTGTGAGGTAGGTGAATAGTTTGAGCATCAAAGTCTACTTGTGGATATTGACTTTAGTTAAGAAATGATATCATGCCATATCTAATGGAAACAGATTATTGTTTTCATTGTCATTAAGAGTTTATATAAATGAGAGTTTATAACTCATTTATTTGGAGTGGTCCCTAATAGATTAAATAGATGCTCAACAGACTTCTAGTGAAATTACAATATATTAATGGTGCAGAAAGAATAAAGCATCTGAATACATTTAGTGGATTATAATAATACTTTTAATTAACTGTGTAAATAAGATTTCTTAACAATCTGATGAAAGCAGGGGGGGGCTGATATTAGCCTGACCATACAGCAGGTATAATACAGAGCATTAACATTCAGCTGTTACAGACATGCTGCTGACACCAGCCTGCAACTGGAGTTTAACTGAATAAGGTTTCAGTTAAGGTAAGGGCTAGAATTAGATTTTGGGTTGAGGTTAAGGATAAGGTTATGGTTAGGGTCAGGGTTAGGGCCAGACTGAGGTCAGGATAAAGTTTGGGTTGAGGTTAGGGTTGGGATTAGGGCCAGTGTGAGGGTTGATATATTATATCAACAGTACATCTACTTAATGTAAGTAATGTATCAAAGGTAATCTTCAAGATATACACTTTAATGTATTCAGATTCTTTACTGCTGCTACTTCACTGATGTGTTGTTGAGGTGTTACTGGTACTTTGTTAGAAGTTTAATAATCATCTACAAAGGGCCACTCAAAATAGAATCCAAAACCTTTACAAACACTCAGCTGCACATACAGGAATATTCCCGTGTTGTTTATTATGGATTTTGTACTGGTACCTATAGTCCTCAGGCTAATTAGATGTGAAAGCACCTTTCACATTGAACATGATTAACAATGAAAATAATTTGCTGAAATTAGATTTTATGTGCAGAGAAGGAGAGGTGCAATTTAAAATAGCAGTAAATAATTTCTGATTACTCCATATGGTTTGTGTTTACCTGAGCTTATAATTAGAGCCGTATGTTTACGTTTTTATTACACTAATTGTTGACCTTATAAAACTCCACTAAAATGCTTTTGATAGGGATTCAAATTGGAGTTATTGAACAATTTGACTACTACTTAGCACAACCACAAAAATGTCAGCCTTTTGTGCTCACTAAGTGGTTCAAGTAGGTTTTTGCAATTATGTGGACGTCCTCTTGACAGCTCACAATGCATTCAAGAGCCTACTTCTGCCTCTTTACTAATAACAAGTTGTAAACTTAAATGGCCACATTGAATCATTTACACACATTTACATTTTTTTTGTCTAGACATATGCAATATTAAATAATGCCAATGTTTCACCCTGCTAACTGCAAATGAGTGAAAAGCCTACTTCAACTGCTTCTTAACAGGGCATATCATAACAAATCATTCATGCCCAAACACACAAGCCCAATAAAATGACTACAGCTTATAACATTTCTGAGCCCTGCGTTCATGTACTCATACAGTGGACGCCTTGTGTTCATCTGCACATAGCCACAGGGGAGCTCTATACCTGGCCGCAGGACACATACATTTACTAAAAGGTGGACAGAACTATAGCATGCTAGCTTGCATGCATGTGTGGACATTTAATCAGCATGTGCAAAGGAAAAAAAAACAATCTGACCAAGTCACATGCAATGAGATACATGGGGTACCCCTGTTACTAAAGGACACTACTGTTTCTGATTGCCAATGCATATGCCAAATTATATATCCAAGATATACCAAGTACATACAGAACTGCTGATACAGCAGCACAGTGTGCTCTCTCATAAAGCATATAATTCAAATGGATACAGATAAAGACAGTGCTGAATGTTCCTAATAAAAGTCGCTTTTGGATTACATTTTTCTGGCTTGCCCTCACACACACACACACACACACACACACACACACACACGCACACGCACACGCACACACACACACACACACACACACTTGTTTCTGTGAATTATATACCATTATATAATTCATCATATATACACTCCCTTTTTAGACGGCTTACTCTAGGCTTAACCTTACCCTGACCTTAAAATGTAATAATTGTAATAAACAAGGATAAAAGGTCTTCACAGTACGAGTATATGACCAGGTCTGGTCCCCATCATGTAGCATAAACCTGATGCACACACATACAGAGTGTTGACAACACATACTTTCAGTTTCAATACAATTTTCATTTCTGAGGTCAAGATTCGATTTGATTTTCAGTATTTTTATGCTGAGTTAGTTAAAAACAAATAGCTATTTGCCCCTTTTCATATACGGTGGACATCCCTATTTGAACTTCAGCCATGTTAATGGTACACAGTGTATGATTTTCTGTATGATTTAGTAAATTGTACTGGATTGTCATTTTCCTATGTCAGCAAGCAAGTCAATAACTATAAAAGTGTTGAGAAATGTTGAGAAAGCTGCTGTCCTTTTTATTTTAGCATGGCTGTCTTTGTAGTGTGAACTGTGTTCTCATCATACAGGTTCCCATCTCTCTCCTTTTAGCCTTCATTTCTCACTAGCAGCTCAACACAGAATCATGGCACTTGACGAATAGAGAGCCGACAGTGTCTCAAGCTGCTTTTCTGCTGCATGATACCTGCTCGACTCGTCTCAACTCGGCTCGACTCAGCTTGACTCTACCCGTCGTTGTTTATTTTCCATTAGGCAAACCTGATACTATTTTTGGCATTACCTCCGTTGAGATCCCAAGTGAGCTGACTGGATACCAAAAGGTAACGTACTACTGAATAAGAAGCTGCCAGGTACTGTCTTGCATTGCCTTTAAGCAACCAGAATTAACTTTCTGAACTCTTAGGTAGTATTCCCTAAGGTCTCCTGTTTTTTTATTTTTAATATTTTATTTTGCTGCCATCAGGCTCTTCTGAATAAAGTCTTCTTCATGTCACAGCAGGTTCATGTGAAATCACTATGATGACCAGCTACATTGAGTGGGTACCACTTCTGCAGTGGAAAATAAAGTACCTGAGAGTCGAATCGAGTCAAGTCAAGCCACACCATGCAGTGGAAAGGCGGCTTTAGCATATCTGAAAACAGAGTTCATTTCCATTTCCGCTGGCAGAATGACCACTAGGGGGAATATAAGAGGCTGTGGTACTTGTTTTGTGATTGTAGCTTAAAGAAAAGTGCAGCCAGTACTAAACTAGATATAGATCATTGATGGTGGACTCTGTAGAAGGGAGCAGACCTTTTACTGTTCAATATTGTACAGGTATAATTCCATATACCTTTTATTAGTCGCTACATGAAACCGTGCATGAGAGCCTAGACAGGAGGTGGAGACAGGGTGTGGGGCACAGAAGACTGGGCAAGGACTGGGCAGAAGGAAAGGGTGTGAAGGGGGAGAGGGGTGTAGGGCAGGGAAAGCCTCTCTGGTGACTAGCGCTCCACACCCCAGCAACAGTGCGTCTCTCCGGCTGGAATTTTCCATGGAGCATGTGGCATAGTGGAGCACAGTGCAGCGTATATGCATGCTGCTGCGCTCTAGTTTAAATAGTGTTATAACATGGGCCCTGCCAGCTCTCTGTCTTTGGCTGAGCCCCACTTACTCATGCTCTCTCTTTCTCTCTCTCTCTGCATTTTTGTGTGGCTTCCAGTGCTGTTGTGCCCTGCAGTGCTGCCTGTAAGGACTTCCTGGCGCCCAACCAAATAAGGCTGATACCCTCTGCATTTATGTGTGTGTACATGTGTGTGTGTGTGTGTGTGTGTGTGTGTGTGTACGAGTAAGTGAGCTGGCAAACATCTAATCTACACACAGGAGAGCAGACACAGGCACTTGTTCTTGACTGAGAAAAACAAACCATGCTTCTCTTCCATGAACGTGATCTCCCCACTCCACTTTCACAATCAGCAGACTCGCAGTTACAGATGAATAAGGACGAGTCCTAAAATAATCCGCCTCTTTTCTCCATGTGTTGACTCAGTATTATTTATACCCTACGAACGCCTTCCAGACTGGGGCTGGCACAGAGCCAAATCTATTCATATTTAGGGTATTTACACAACGGGCAGGGCCAAGGATAATATTTAACACAAAATATACCTTGGGGCATATAAAATATCGCCTAATTTATTTTTCCTTCATGCCATGTACTCACATTTGATCTGTGAGAGCAAAACAATTTCAGAATTAATGGCACAATAAGGGCATTCAATATTATTATTATTACGCTTACACAGCCCTGACTCTGAAAACATGAATGTGCACAGTAGGCCTGTGTAGGTGCACAGTGGCTTATTATTCCAGCAGATGGGGGGTGGGGGTAAGGCGGGGGTGCGCTGTAATGAAATAAGTAGGTCTTACTTACTGAAAACATTGTTGTGGAAATGGCCAGTGTAAAAAGGTTTGGATAATCCAGCACATGAAAGTGGCTTCTCACAGGGGCCAGTATTAAACCCTCGCCCCCTCTTACTCTTCTCTCTGGATTGTTTTTTTTTCTTTTCTTTCTTTTTTTCAACTAAAATATCAGTGTTCTAGCATCTCGGCTATAAAAATGAACCCATGCCAGTCTGAGGGGCTAAACTAAGAAGCGCATAGAGATATTCAATCCAATCTCTGAAGCTCCCCGCGTGCCTCAATCAGACTTTAGATTAGCGCGCTCGTCGGCACGCGCAGGGCCACGCGCACCCTCAAAACATTCTTTGGCAGAGCTGCACCGGTGGGGGGTAAAAACGTGCCCTTAAAGATTTGGACCGGCGACAAGGGACTTCTCCCGGGAGCAGCGCAAGAGGTTCACTCTGTCCACACGCGCTCGTATTCCTGCCTAATAAGCCCAGTGCCCAGTTTTAGCACACCCAAGCCCGTTTACAGTCCCTCAGCTTAGCCTTTCCCACCATCTGGAAACCTGTATCGAGACACACATACGCCTAAATTCGTGGAATCCCCGAGTAAACAAAGCGCAAGTGTGCGCAAGTGTGCGCAACCAGCGCGTAACTGGGCGCCACAGCTTTGAGGATACATGCAAAGAGACGTGTAAAAGCATGCGCCCCTGAGGCACTTACTCTCTGCGGGGTAGAAGGGATGCATGTCGATCTTGTGCACCTCCTTGGCGTAGTACTCCTCCTCGCTGCGCTGGCGCTCGCACGTGGCCGCGCGCTCGTTCGCCTTCTCCTGCAGCAGGTCGCGCGTGCTGTTATAGATGGCGATGATGTCCCGGGACACGTCCTCGGGCTCCGGGTACTCCTCGGGCGGGCTGGTCAGCTTGAGCTTACTGAGGATCTGCCCGCGAATGGCCTCGATGCGCTTCTTCATGAACTGCTCCATGTCGAGCGTGCTGCACGTGGACAGGCCGCGCGCCGCGGGCGCCAGCTCCAGCGCCAGCAGCAGGGTCAGCACGTACACGTTCATGATGGGGTGTGGGGGGCCCAAACGCGTCTTGCCTGCCTCGCTCTCTTTCCCCGTTCCCCGTACCCAACTCGCACCGGCCTAGACAGTTTTTCAAAAGCAACAACAAAAAAAAAGAGTCTCGCGGAAGGTCGCGTTAAAGGAGGCGGGACGCGCGCGCTGCGTTCAGCGGAGAGGTGAAACGCATTGCGCGCGGGGCAGAGTTTGGATTCAGGGGGTTAAATGCGTTCAAAGGATTCCTCTTTGGGATGAGTTCGCACCGGGACATCCAGTCCGCGAGACCGCAGTGACAATGATGATGATAATGATGATGATGGTGATGATGATGATGAAGGAGTCCGCTGTGCTGGAGACCGACAGCTCATTCCACGCAGCGCGCGTTTATAACTGTCCCGCTCGTGGCCATGAACCCAAAACTCACGCGCCGCCGCCGGGCATCGCGCGCACACATACGTAAACACACACGCACGCACGCACACACATACACACAAACAGAAAGGCAGGCGCGCGGTCCGGTCCGCGGAGGCTCGCGCGTCCTGTTCAGAGAGGTGGAAAGCCGGACGGACGGTCGGTCGGAGCGCGCGCAAGTCTGAGGCGAGAAACAACAACAACAAAAAAGAGAGAGAGAGAAAACAACGGAAGAGTGAACGAGACCAAGAAGTGGCGCCTCAGTGTCCGTTCAGCGCGCAGCCGTTATCGCGTCTCTCCATCGCCTCGAGTCGAAATGCCAAACGCGAGACTCGCAGCTCGTCCGTGCTGAAGCGCGCCAGCACACACACGCATCTCCTGAGGAACCGGCGGCGCACACACACTCGCGCTCACCCTCACGCACAAGCACAGACGGAGCGGCAGAGAGATTTATACAGGACGAGCCTCACCACGTGCTCTTTCGCGCTTTTTCAGCCTGAGGTTGTGGTCATCCCGATCAGAGCGGAGCACTACTGCAGCCCACGGTCACACAGCGACTCAGTGTAAATACCGCAGCGCCGTGCGCCCGGACGCACACGGCAGCGGAGAGCGCCTCACAACAGCCACGGGGTCCTAACGCCGGCACGATGAAGCGCACTGAAAACACGTTAAAGGAAAAGTTTGGTTTAAAAGTCAAACGCGCCCGATCTCGCTCTAATGCAGCTGATCAGTCAAAACACGCTTTGCCTCTAAAGTTTGTTTCTGTATTTATTATTAGAATTGTTAGGAGGCTAGTGTAGCTCGCAAGGTCAGGGTGGAGAAACTGCACTTAAGTGAAAGTGTGTCTACTGTGTCAAATATATAATTAAGTGGAAATAAAAAAAATTCTACATTTAAACATGCTCAAGTCTAACGAAGTTAAAAGTAAAACTTTTTCTTTGGCAAAAAAAAAAGCTTTCTTTGTGAGGCACTGGCACAGCCTCAGGCAGCTTTAGTTTATGCTCTGAATTTGGATGGATGTTTTAAAGGAGCAATATGTACATTTTTTTGTTGAAACATTTTAAAATAAAATATAGTTTTCACAACAAAATATGAAGAGATAACCATTTAGACAGTATGCCAAAAACGTATATCCATTATGACTGGCCTGTCCTGTCTCATAATACTTCTCTATAAAGAAAGAGTCAAGCAGTCCATCATGAAAGGATAAAGAAGTAGCCCTGCCCTCATATTGTTTTGCACTGAGTGTTGAAAGTTCTGCTCCCAGCTACATCATTTAAGGAAAGGTAGCCAATTAAAGGTAGCCAACAGTATGGAACAATGGTTAAAGCTCTAGGCAAGTGACCACCGCCATCTGCGACAGCTGAGAAACCATGTTTGGCGGTAAACAAAAGAAGTGATATAAGTAATATAAAAAAATAACATTAAAAATTAACATTGCAGTTTCTTTTCATCTCTGGAGATGCCCCCCCCCCCCCCCCCCCTTTTTTTTTTTTTACAAAATATGACAAATGGCACCTTTAATATAAACTAAGGCATAGAAAAAAGCATAGATGATTCGTATCAAATACTTTGATGATGTTAATGAATCTGTAAGGAGTAAACACCATGTGTTTACCTTTAAAAATGTGGTGTGATTGAGTTAAAGTACAAGAATTACAATAACACTCAAGCAAAAGCGCAAAACGTCCAATAAAATACTTGTTAATATAACTCTACACACACCAGCTGTGTGTGAACTGCGTCATGTACCTAGTGCCCCTGTCTCCTCAGTCGTGTGAATCCGACAAGTAATCTCAAATAGGCTTGCTTGCGGTTTCTGATACCACATGACATGATAGCATCAGAAACCACACAAGAAATATGACTTAACAACTTGATGTGATTTGAGGCAAGGGCGTGATAAATGAGTTATGCAGTTCGTATGATGTTAATTATCTTACTCTCTTCTGCAAAATGCCGAACTTCGGATGCCAAGCATGTCTTGGCTGAGCAGCCGCCTTTGCTTTTTCAATCACCCCACTGTGCTCATGGCACTTCTCACATTATGGTAGTTTTCTCTGTCTATGTGAAGTTCATTATTCATGGGACAGCAAATTTTATTATATTGATTAAAGTTATAAATCACAACTCTTACTAGTGGCAGCCTGATATGCTAGTAACATGGATCGGCCATATAAGCTTGTCCATTGGTGGATCAGTATTTGGTCATTCCAGTATGGACGTCACTTCACACGTCCTCTGAATCAGCTCATTGCCTGTACAGCTCTGTGTTTTTAAATAGTGAGGAGAGAAGCTCCCACCCAATCCAATAACCCACAGCACCTGTGTGATTTACACTTATACTCCACAGACAGTCCTGTTTCATTTTTTTCATCTTTTGCCAAAGCACCCCCTCCGACCACCCCCACCCCGCGCCAAATCCCCCAGTCCGCAATCCAACAATCGATCAGCTATGACAGGCAGCCAGGACTGCACTGACCGCCCAGTCCACTGGTGTGAAGCAGATGTGGTCCCTAAATCAGTACCCACTCAGGCAGATGTGGAGCAGAAAGAAGCCTTTAATCGCATGTGTGTATGTGTGTGATGTCAAGAAAGCCCTGCTCTAAGTGCACTGACTCAGACACCTGCTCTTTCTCAAAGGAGCCCACCAAGACCCGCACAGGTGAGTTGCTTTACTTCAGACAGGCTCCTGCTCAGGCCGGGGAGATGAGCCAGAGAGAGAAAGCATGCGGAAAGCCAAGGAGGACATCGTCTAAGGCCAAGTGTCAACAAGGCCAGGAGGAGGCTGGCATTCCTCACTGAAAAGGCGCAGTGTTGCTGTGACGGATGGCTGCTTTACGTGGCGAGACAGGTCGGCCGAAACGCCGAGCCGCTGCCCTCTCCGGGTGATAAGGTGCTGGGCAAATATTTCCATTCAGTGTGTGAACAGAGCCAGACTGAGGATGAGAAAGAGTGAAAGGCTGAAAAAAAGAGCAGTCAGCAAAACAGTCATTCCTACATGACTGCTCCCTAAAAGGCCACACAGCCACACACACACAGCCACACACACACTGAGCAAGACAGATTTCCCAGCAACCGTGTTTAACTTGTGTGTGTACAGTTCTAAAAAACACCAATCTTACATTCTGTTATTAATTCAGGTCATACAGGCATAAAGTTACCCCACCACGCTGTCACATGCACTCCACTTCACCAGTTTCCTAGAGTTTGGCAATAGCATCACCTTGTGGCCACACTTAAACACAAACTACAAATAAAAAAAGAAGTAAAGATGTACATTTAGAAGCACAACAGAAATTTATACAAGCTTAGACTAAGTGGTATTTTCCAAATTATCCACTAACAACGTAAGTCACTGTACACAGTATACATAAGCATGCTGACACAGAGGAAATCAAGTTTAACAGGTGCCCTGTTTAATATTTATCCTGTTTTGAGCAGAAGCCATACAGGTGTGGTAAAATAAGAAAAACAATGTTGCACATAAATTTACAGTTACTTCCATCTAACGTGTGGTGTGTTTGTATGTGCATACATACACAGGAATGCTCAGTCAGTGATCTCCTGACTACATCACTAAAATGTTTTTCATTTTGTTCAGCCAAAGCTGATCACTGTGCCAGAAGAAAGATTAAAAAAAGATACTAAAAGATCACATGATGCTGACAGTCGATATAGACTTTTTTTTTTATTTCAAAAACATAACTATATACAGTACAACAATACTTGGCAATGCATGGAATTATCTGGGAAGCTATGATTATCCACTGAAGAGCCAGAAGAGATCAGGGTCACAGTGTCCAGAAACAGCATCTGACACCATGGTGTCTGCCCAATCCAGTCTCATATGGGCTAAACACAAAGAACTCTGGGTGACAGTCTTTTACCCAAGAGCAGAGTCCAGGAACTGCGCTGTAGCCACCTCTCAGGAGACACACAGCACACTTAAAGAACAGTTTGTTGTGGGTAAACAGCAACATTCCCAGATGAGCGTGCTGAGCTCAGTCCGAGTCACTGTTGAAATCATCTGCAGGCCCAAGCTTCTCTTCTCCGTGCTCCTCATCACTTGCTTTGTCCCAGTCTTTCATGGATGCACCCATCATGAAATCATCCCTCAGAACACTCCAGGCTGGCTTCACATTTTTTGGCTCTTCAGGCTGCCAGGCACAACCAAAACGATAAGTTAATGTCACAAGTTACAGAACACTCCAGCAAGTTTCAATCTTGTCTTACCACAGATAATTTCATCTACTTAAAAATATAACTGTAACTGCTGTAACGGCTTCTATCACAAGTTTCTTAAGTCAACACGTTGAATGTCCTTTGAAGCATACTAGGAAACACCTCAAGTTACTGTTTGTGACTGTATTAAAGAGGCAGAAATAAGCAAAACTGAAAAACACTGGGGTATCCCTTTAGGACGTAAAACAAAAACAGGTACAACTAAGTTTAAGCCAAACAGTGCCACCACGTGGACAAACATAGCACAAACTCGACAAGACAAAAGAACTGTTCCAATAGTTTTTGCCTCAAGCATGTCACAAAAAATCTAAACGAAACTGAAATCCTGATTTATGTGCATATAATATAAAGTTCAAAATACACGCTAGAGAGAGAAACTCTCTGTTGCAAGGTCACATCATCTCAGAACACAATCTTTATTGCCCATTTACCGGCAAGCTTGGCACGTCCTTACACAACACACAGAGATCTAAGAAGTAAAAACCTGCCACTCCAAAAGTCACATCCTGATTTAACTCAGCTTGCGAAGGTGAACCGGGTCTTCAAACTTGTGCTACCTGTCTTTCAGGCTCAGACTGAAATGGCATAACCAACGTCACTGTAAGAGTAGATCAGGATGCTCTGAGAACTACAAAGACTCACAATAAAATAACGGCACACTCACCACAGATTCTTCTTTCTTAATTGTAGGTATAACAGCGCCCGCTGTCCCTCGCAGTATATCAATGAAGTCTTTTTTCGACACTGAGGATAGGATCTTCGCCTTTTTCCTTTCAGACCCACCAACCTCCTTCATTTTTTCATCCACGTTCTGCTGATGTTTCCGCACTGCATTGAACAACTGCACTACACCTCTGAGCAGATTATGAAAGACAAATACATTTACAATTTTTAAATCTGAAATCACAAATAGAAAGTTTGGTAAAAACAACAATAACAACATTAATCTGCATCACTCCCATATGTTTTTAGTACAAAACTAAAAAGCAAAAGAAATACACATCACACAAAAATAAGAAAGAAGTCCATATTCACCGACTATTTTAAGAGCCTCCAGGTTAAAGAATACTTTTCCCTTTAAGCACACTACATGGCCAAAGGTACGTGGACACCCAAACATCACATTTATATGTGCTTATTCATCATATGAATGCACTGAAGGAATGCTTAACCAGATAATCAAATGTACTCCTTATCCTAAGCATTGGAGGTAAGATATGTTAGCAAAGGTGTCTAATGTCTGCTTCTTTAAGTGGAGTGACAAGCCTAACAAAAGTCTACATTATCTAAAAAGATTCTGGATGAGACAGACTTCCATTGCTTGTTGGCCACATTAACCTTAAAGCCCAAGCATGTCTTTGTTGACCTTGCTTTGTGCATTGGTGAGTACCGGCCCCATACGGCTGTCCTCAACCATCAAACTTTACAAAACGCATTGCATCAGAAAGCTTAATAAGGATAGACAATTGCTGCATGCTGTGTGCTTTAGCAGTTGACTGAGGCAGTTCCAGCAGGAGGCATCGTCTGACAGTGCCATGGTGAAAGTTACTGATCTCGGTATGACCCATTCAACTGCTAAGGTCTCAAGATTTCATGGCTGTATGCTAAATTCTATGGATCTAGAAGCCTTGAATGTGGCTGAAACTGCCAAACTCACACAACAGGATTCATTTACTTTGGACCATCCAGTGCCGGTATTATGTTGCTGAGTTAGTCTGGCTGCAAATTATTTATGAGATTTATGACTGTCACCTTCTCTAGTCTTATTACAGGTACAATAGAGCTTCCTTGCTTACTGGATTATTCTCTGCTAGGTTGGTCCCTACTAACAAACACCACAAACCACTAAGCATTACGGAAAAGCCTTTAAAATACTGAAGACAAAACAGATTCAAATCAAACAACTGTATTTAGCTGCAAAATAACTTACCTGGTTGCAGTTCTCTGTAGATTTCTCTCCTTCTCTTTGTCCTGTACGACATCTGGCTTTACTCGACACATCATTTCCCATGCTCTCTTTTTATCTGCCTGTCCACCAAAACAGAAAGATTCACAACAATTGTGAATATCATAAACAGCCGTTTACAGTCATGTATTTGTTTTGATTTCCTATTACTTATTTTTTTAGGGTGATGTAATCAGCCTCATATTATATATGGGAATAAACATGGTTAACTGAGTAGTTCTACAGCGGATGATGTTTGAGAGGGTTGTTTAATGAGGTCTGGGCCAATATCATATTAGAGATAACAAAGTTGTCTCTCTAGCATACATTACTGCCCCAGTGCTTACTAGACCTAGTTACCAGTTTTAAACTTTACCTGCTTCTTTTTCTCAAGCCTCTCTTTCCTCTCCTTTTCATTGATTTTGTCTAGTTGTTTGTTCTTCAGCAGGATGCAGGGTTTGTCATCTGGCGTTTTCTTCCCCAGGATTTTGGCCATGGCTTCTGCCCAACCAGCGTTGGGGTTCTCTTCTGTGTCTCCATTCTGCTCCTCCTCATCCTCTGCTTCTTCACCATCACTCCCAACACTAGCCTTCTCCTCCTCATCACTCCCTTCACCCCCGGACCCTTCCTGGCTTTCGTCTTCACTGCCTTTAATCTCACTGAGGTCATCTTCCTCTGAGTCTTAGTGCAGAAAAGAAGATTTAACAATATTAACACCAAACAAAACAGATAACAGTTACATATACATGACACATGTATGTGAAAAAACACTGAGTTAGATAAGAAAACCAATAACTAGCAGTACTTCTTGAATTTGCTGTCCATTGTGACGACACTGTAGCTGTCCACACTTTTTCACAGTAACAGTAAGTTAGCTTAGGCCGGTTGATACCTGGATGGATACAGTTCTGCTTTCAAATGTCTACACTAAAAAGAGTCATACCAGAAACTAAACACAGTTCATCTCTGTAAAGTAAAGCGGTGTGTATTACAATCAAAGCTGTTTCACGCGAGTCACGAGCGACAGATGGAGAAGTTAATCGACCAATTCTGCTAATTTCCTCACAGCGACCGACACAACGATAAAGTCGTAAAGATATAGTAAACATGTTGACGCAAGTAATTTATTTGTGTGTTGAAGTAAACGACTCATACACACGTAGATAAACTACAAACTAAACACCCTGTAATCACCTTTTTCAGATTCAACAACAACATGTGGCTTCTTCACCGAGGCTGCCATCTTTCACTACACTTAGGAGTAACCTGAAACGGGGTCGACAAGGAAATATGTTCGCGCTAAAGGTTCCGGAGGGAATTTCGGACTAATTTGAACTTTTGAACGTTGTAACGTTTATTTCTTCTTCTTCTTTTTCTTCTTCTTCTTATTATTATGATTAGCAACAATAATAATAATAATAATAATAATAATAATAATAATAATAATAATAATAATAATAA
This sequence comes from Megaleporinus macrocephalus, assembly GCA_021613375.1. Lineage (NCBI taxonomy): Eukaryota > Metazoa > Chordata > Actinopteri > Characiformes > Anostomidae > Megaleporinus > Megaleporinus macrocephalus. Next base: position 27,570,614 of record CM038705.1, read on the forward strand.
TAATAATAATTGCATAAAACTCGATGAATTACTGACCTAAAACTAGAAAATAATATGCCATTTGTAAAGGACATATTTTTAAGGAGCAGTATGTTTAGCTTAAAACAACTTTTAACATTAAAACAAAATTATCTAAAATTGTCAACAGAATGTGACGAAATAACGGTACTGAGAGACCGTCAGACGACTATGCACACCTGAAGAAACTACGAATTAAAACAGCTCAAAAGCACCTTTGTAAGATTCAACAACATCGCTTCTTCTTCACCGAGGCTGCCATCTGCCATTACGCTTAGCAGTAACCTGAAAAGAGGTCAAACAGATATCTACTAAAGTTGGCATGCTAACCAGCTACCCCCAGCCGGTCCAAGACCAGGTTGTACCTGAAGATGCGATAGTGAGTCACTGTAGTGTCAGTCATATCAGTCCAACATGAGAGGATGATGAGCCAGTTAAATCAGGGGTATACACAACAATAGCTGATGCTCTTGCCCAGTGACCACATCCACAGACTCTTGGCAAGAACAGGCAGTAACCAAAAGCAGTGTTACGAATAGAGGCAAAACAAGAGTTAACACTGGTGTTCTATGGAGACACTCTTGGTATGTAAAGGGAAGAAATTTGATGCTGAACTCACAACCTGTCTAGATTAATATGACCTGAGGAGGAGGAGAAGGAGGGACTGTAAATTTTGTGGTGATGTGTTGCCCCCTATTGTTTGGAGTATGAACTCAGGTTGTGTCATCTTACAAATTGCACCTCTTAACCTCAAAGAGTCACCTCTTAACCTCAGAGAGTCTCACTCTCTAGATTATTGTGGCACCACTTCACAATGTAGGCATGTTTACACCAGATGTGGCAACGGTTCTATTTTTCATTTTGGCTGGAGTGCTGCTTTAAACCTACAGTTTAAGCGAAGAAAAATTAGTTAGTAATTACTGATATTTGCATTCTGAGCTTGAAACTCTTTCTTTGAGCTTTATAGCAACTTAACTTGTAAAACATGCACAAACATACTCTACAAAAACAATGTTTTCAAGATCCTAATAATGTGTAAAGTGCAAATACTAGAGTGAAAGAAGAAAAACAGGTATGGGGTGTGTACATATCAGCTCATAGGACAAGAGCTCTTTTACCCGTGTCTCAGAGAGACGGCTGCCTCAGCTGGAGCAGTGCTCTGAGGGACACGGTCTTCACACTTGAGTGGAAGGAGTCACTGAGACACACAGCGCTTCCCTAAATCACCATGGCACCATCACAGCAGAGTAAGACACAATGAACAACATTTTTCTTTATTATGAAGATAACAAGAGGATATCTGTTAAAAATGGAAAAAGCTGAAGCCATTTATATAAATTCTGCAAGCTCTTGTGTGGGTCTTGGTTTGGATGTGTACTTCAGGTGCTGAATGTGTAATTGTGACTGGATCTATGCTTTTTGAAAGCCTTTATTGTTTGCTTTCTACCGCTCTCACAACTGTGGGAAACAGAATCTTTGGCAGTAACTTATATGTCATGGCTTTACTATGTCTCCTTAAGTTACCACACTGTTTAGCATATGGTCTACTCTAGGCCATCTGACATTGGTGAGTGAATTGTAATGCAGCTTGCACATCTGGCCTGATCTGAAAGTAGTGCAAAATAAAAGAGATTGTCTCCCCATGACTTTTTTTGTTGTTTTGATGAACACCTCATCTGTAGTGGTGTGAATTTAAGCACTTTTTCACTGATTATTTAAGGTGTGCTATTGCACAGTAAGCACTCCTGGAAACCAATTCTGTTTCCTGGATTTTCTGATGTGTTAAACTTAGTGTGTCTGATGTGTTAGGTGAGCACACAGACTGTTAAAATAAATGTAACCCTACACCGGCCCCCTCTTTCTCATACCCACTTAGCACTCATTGTGTGTGCGTGTACAAATGCAGCATCAATTGCATGAGGACAGGTTAGACAGGATGAGCATGCTTCCTTGAAATCCCTGACCTTGGGGAAGTTTGTTTAAAGTTAAAACTAGAAACTTGCAGTTCTGAAAAAACCTAAACATATTTAAGCAAATTATTTTTTTCCTCCTGCAGATTTAGACTTCTCTGTAATCTACTCAGTGGCCTCTGTGAGAAATACTATATACATGGTAAATGTTGTAGTGAAAGAAAGCAAAAACTATGTGAACTATTGTTACAACATAAATTACCTTTATGGGCCCCTTTATGTGACAAGTTCTGCATCTTGTTTCCCCACTAAGGCCTACTTATAGTGTTGTTAGTTATAATTCAGTTGTATGTGGCCATTTTCTCTGTATCCTCTTTAACCTTCCTTCATCATTTAGATTAAACAACTTACTGCGCCTTTAAGACTTATTTATTTTAATGAGCTTGTTCTGATTGGTTGCCTTGTGTTGCATCTCATTTAAAAAGCAGTCCAGGCTTACAACGTCTTACACCTTACACTCTTTACAACCTAAGACTTGTATTTATTAGTTGGTTTTCGTGACATTGCAGAAACGTCTATTATGCAGACTGTGTAGACTTAAGAGTGAACAGCATGTTTAGATATTTAAGCAATGTTTACATAGTACATGGAACTTTTTATTTAAAAAGGATGGGAATGTAATGTTCCATTGCTTGAAAACAAAATGCAAGGATGCCTTTACTCCAATTATCTTTCCCTTTACCTGCAGTAACAGTTACACACTGTCTGTAGTTACTCCATCATTGTAAACAGGATATAGTATCTGCTGATAGCTGGATGGGAGATCATATCATTGCTGTCCAAAGAAAAATGTACATCTATATACATCTATATCAGCAGCTGTCCTTATGTTGCGTGAAAAATCATGACAATTTGACCAAAAGAGACTCTCCAAAATCACCTAGCATAAATTAGCCTATTTTTACACTAACCTACATTATTTTGCCCTCCCTTGCAAAGTTAGCAGCTTTTCTTTTGAAAGCTATATTATCATTGAATAACAACAATTTACATTAACTTACATTAAAAGATAAGAAGGTTCTTAACTTCTCCTGTAAAACGACTATTTTGGAGATTCTTGTTTTCCTTTGGACAGTGGCGATATACACTGGGGAGTGAATGTAAGGAATTCTTTTTGTGAAATGGACTGTAGAGATATAAATAAATTGTCCTGACTTTTTTCTTCTGATGTCATTTTTTTTATCTCCTGTTATCAGAGAAGAGCAGAGTGAGGGAAGCAGCTGTCGGCTTTGTGCTGGGAGCAGTAGGGGGATGTGCACTGGGAGCCACAGTCACCCCAGTGAACAACGCCATGACTGAGATCGTCTCAGGCTCACTACTGAAACCGGTCACAGAAGGAGTGAGGACTGTGGGCCCGCTGGGTTTGGGGACTCTCCTGGGAGCAACTGCACTCACCTCAACAATGACAGCAGCTGTAGCAGGAGTGACTGTGGCTGCCTTGATTGCTCTGCTGCTCATAAAGTTAAAGAGGCGCAGAACTGGGAGGGCAGATTTAGCTGGATTTATGTGGATTGCAGCTGGGTTGGCTGCAGCCCTGAGCACCGTGTCCTGTGGAGCAGCACTTGGAGTCATTATAGAGACACTTATTCTAAGGTCTGGAGTTGTGGCACTGCTCTGGGCTCTGGGGATCTTCACTGTGCTGAAAACGTTCATTCATGTCATTGTGCGGCTCTCATGCAGAGAGTGGCAATGCTGCAGCATACTGCAGCTCAGCGCTGAGGCTCAGGAGCAGGAGGAGAAGAGGCTGGCAGCTTTGGAGGCTGAGCACAGAGACAAAGTAACAGTGGATATTGAGCAAAGGATAATTGCATTTGAGACAAAGAAAAGAAGAATTGAAGAGGATGGGCTGGACTACAGAAATGCTTGGAAGGCCCAACAGCAGGAAAGAGAGGAAATGGAGAAGCTAAGAAGGGAAGCAGTGGAGCTGGCTGTGCAGCAGAGGACTATTCAAGAGCGTCTGACCAAAGTCGTGGCCAAATATGTGGAATTCCTGGCCTTCTCTGGCATTCCAATGACAGTGACTGCAGCTGTAACTGCTGGCTTTGGAATCTTTGGATTTGGAGACTATAGATTCGTTTTTGTGGTTCTTTTAGCCCTTGTGCTCTGCATGGCCTTTGTGTTAATGAGGTCGATGCATTTGAACTTCTGGATGTTCACCGGCTGCATAGGTATGTTTGCAACGTTTGCTATTGCTGTCCTTACTGTGCACGCGGGACAGGAGGTGATGGAGATGTCATTAAGGATGCGGAAGGCAGGACAAGTGCTGAGTAAGGAGAACATCTCAGCTTGGATGGACCAAAGAGCTTCGCTTGAGGCCGTAGCTGCAGGGTTCTTTGTTTCAAAAATGTGTCAGGTTGGCTTAGGGGCCTCTGTTGGAGGGCCACTGGATCCAGAAGTGTTGGATAAAGTCATAGTAGGAGCATCTGTGTCAACAGTAGCTATTATTTCAATAGTTGAAGCCTCGTCAGTAGTTCTAGGGGTTGGTGGTGTGACAGGGGCATTGCTGGGAGCTCTAGGGGCAGCTGGTGTATCGTTGGGAGCAGCGGCAGCTGTAGCAATTCAGTGGTCCTCATGGGCAGGAACCATAAGCACCACAGCTGGGATGCTACTTAGTGCTTTAGCCATTGGACAGTGGGACATTGTTAACACTGGACTGCAGGTGCTTGTTGCCTACATGTTTGCAATGATAAATCCTTATTGACACATTTCTGGGATGACAATCGAGGACTAGGCCCATAAGCTAATGAATTATGCTTCTGGGATAAAAAGCTATTACCTTAGCATGAGCTTAGCAGTTGGTGCTAAGCCTTATGTGCAAAAGTTTGTGACTTTTTAAATGCAGAAATGATTTTATAGAGCATTTCTCATTTAGAAACTGTGTTTGTTTCACTTCAGCCACCCGTTGTACTGTGACTTTACATTTACATCAGAATGTAAATTATTTGTCAGTCTTTTTATGTTTTTTTCACATCAAATAATAATGAAGTACATTATATATATATATATATATATATATATATATATATACACACACACACACATATATATATATATATATATATGTGTGTGTGTGTGTATATATATATATATATATATATATATATATATATATATATATATATATATATATATATATATATATATATATATATACATTGTTGTAAAAAAGCTTGTTTTAAACAAATTTTTTATCTAACCTCATGAAAACTAATATATTTACATATGTACACCTATCCTATTTTAGCCCCAAACATTTATGCTGAAGTTTTAAGATCAATGCTGAAGTTATCAGATTGATGTTTAATTGTAAGAGATTAAAAGGGGTTGAAAAAGTCATGTAAAGAAATTATGACTGTTTTGATGCATAAAACCACACATATCATACGTAATAAAAAAGGAAGGACAATATATATATGTGTGTATACACAAACACGCACACACACACTTCAGATATTTACTTGTGCATCAGCAAACTTGTAAGGACATTGGAACTGGAGTCAGTCATGCAAATTCTTGATTGGTGCACCTCTAGTGTTTATTTAAATAGCATTTAAAAAATAGTTTTTTAACATAAAGAGTTTCTGACACAGACTGTATGTGTGAAAAATGTTTATTTGCTTAATTTTAAAATTACAACAAGGAAATAGAAGGGTATTACTTTTCCACATTTATTAATATAAACATTATACATGTCACTGTATTAACTGTATGTAGAAGAAAAGACCATTACTCAGAGTTTTGTATTAAATTGTATTTATTTATTTATTCATTAATGTCTAATTTGTAAATGTGGAAGTGGAGTATGAAAGAGAGATAGAGAGATATGAAAGTATAAAAGAAGTGAATGATGAACTGAAAAGCAGAAGTGAGACTGGGTGTGTGAGGTTTCAGTTATTACTGCCCCGTCACACCTGCTCCAGCGGTCACTCCTTGCACTGGCTCTTGCTCACGCTGTGGCTGGCAGGTGTTTTCAGACTCTCATGCTGAACCTGGCAGGTAAAATCTTGAGCAGTCTCCCAGGCAGAGCGGGCCATAGACAGAATACTGCTCATGCTGTACGTCCCGTCAGAGCTCCGCACCGACTTGGTGTCTTTTTTGTCGGCAGACACATCCAGCCCGTCCACACTCCAGCTCACAGTAGCATGATCAGGGTAGAAGTTCTTGACCTCACAGACAACGCTGACCTGATCAGGAGTGGGCTGCTTCAGAACAGGTGGCCTATCCAACAGCAGATTGACCACTGGAGAAGATAGAGACCGACCTGAGGACAAAACAATTATAACATATGCATAAATAAAACGGAAATAAACTAAATAATAAGAAGTGAGGCATATGCTTGTATTTCTTTTGTGAACATTGTTTTAAAAAACAAAAATACACATTTAAAAATACTGTGTTTTCCTAAATGTGTCATACCAGGTGTCCCAATTACTCTTTACAAAAACTCAAACACTTTGTTTATTATACAGTTTTGTGAAAATATTCGAGCAGCTGGCCAGATTACATTTTGTGAAAACAAGTTAACACATCTCTCAGTTTAACATATTGAGAAAATAATGTATTATAATTTACTATATCTTTTGTACATGCCACATTTTATGTGTAAATAAAATAATTCAGGCAAATAAACCATATGTGTGCTTTATTGAACATGTCCTGTTTAACTACCTGAATTATTATTCACACATAAGTACTTGCCCAAACTTTTGATGTGATGTTTTTTTGATAACATGCAAGTAAATGTAAAAAATACAAAAATGAAAAATTTCCTTAATGCCACAAACAAATAAAAAACTAAATTGGATAAATATATAGTGAGTAATGCTACATTTTCATTTACCAGTCACATTCATATTATACTATTTTATATGTTTTACTAGTTTTAGTAGTTTTACTAGTTTCTGTTTTTTACTTGGTTTAACATGTTGTAAAAAAAAAAAGTATTACAACTTCCTACAGTAATAATCTAGTACAATTTTCAATGTCCTTGGTACGTGCCACATTTCATGTGCAAATAAATAATTCAGGCAAATACCCAAAACTGTACAGTAATGCTCATTTACTGTTCAACCACATGGATTATTTATTTGCACATTTGCACAGATTTTTGAGAACAGTTGTATGTCACAGAGAAAAATATTTACTGATGTGACATTTTTCCTGATAACATGCAAGTGAACATACAGACACTAATGAAACTTTCCCTAAATGTACTAATCTTATATAAAAAAATGCTTATATAAAAATACAACTACAATTGGATAAACATATAGTAAGTAATGATAAACTTTCATTAACCACCAGTAATTTCTTTAATCATAATAAAACACTTACCTTTCACGATGAGTTTGGTGCCTTGACCAAACATGTATCACAGTGACTGAGCCAGGCACAACCGCCGTACAAAAACCTCTTCTTCATTTAGCTCAGTGATCTGATAAGGGCTTTCAATGTACTGCACTAACAATCCTTCAAGTAAGAGACAGGATGTTATATAAAAAAAATAAATAAATAAAAACAGTTTTATTTGATTTAAATACATTTTAAATAAGCATTTAATTTTGATAATAAATAGGTTTATACTTAAGGTTTATGAGTATATAGGTTTATGCCCAAGATTAGAATAAACTGTGTTTTTCATTTGGGATGTGCAGTGTATAACTACTAATGACTACATTGAATTATAAGCCATTCATATGTTCTGTCCTCAAACAGGTTCTCACCTTAACATAACCTTGTCTGGTAATATCTTCCAATTCTTTGTATGTGTCACATCCTTTTATAATCTCCACAAATCCAGAGGCTTTGTCATTCCAGGAATTGTATAGGACATCACACGTCCATGTCTCTTTCAAATAAAAGATACAGGACTGTGATGTTACGTCTGCTATTACATGTGTGTGCACTTGTTATAGGTTTGATCCGAGGAGGCCTGGCTTGACACGTGGCAGATGTTGCTGTATGCTGTTTTATTACTGTGTGAGCGGCAGCGTCTCTGATTGCTGGCAGTGATCCTCAGCTTTCTCCTCCAGCTGAACGCCGGTGATGGTGAAGGTTGTCAAGGCTCCTGTCAATGTGCTACTAAATCTCCTAGGAACACCAGACGTTCTGACAGAACTATCATGAATTATTTGTTTAGGAGTCTGTCCAGGTTTAGGCTGAAATAACTCCATGTCATCTCCAATATCCCATCAGGCTCGACAAAGAATCTTCACAGTGTCATGAGGCTGGATGGAGATGACCAAAACGAGGCTGATCTGCTGTGATGATCCCCAGAGACGCTGAGAGTAAAAGCAGAATAAATGATTACATGAAGGAAATGCAGGTGAGATCTAATTAGAACTTAATAGACTAAACATATCATTACCAGCAATAATCTATATCTCTATTAAACAAACCAAAAGTAGTCTTTAAAGTAAACTTACTCAGACTCCAGAGAGCTAAGAGAAAGAGTGAGATGGGTATTGTGGAGTACATTGTTGAGGTATTGTAGACTGGATTGACAGTTTGAATGCTCTGTGTTTAAAGCAGTGTGGAGAGGAGCTTTAAAGCAGAAGGAAATGAGGGTAGGTGTATGTAAATACTCTCAGCAGACACACTGAGCTCAGTAATGTTGGACCAAATGAAAGTACAATTCTGTGGTTAAAAATTGGTATTGTGTCTTCAAGAGGAATAAATATGTGGGCAATATAAACTTAGAAACGTTCTTTAATGTTGATTTTCAGTCTTCAGCTTGTCTGAATGTTTGCCTTGCTCTTAATTAATTATCTATTTTATTAATTGTTAATAAGAATATTTATTGCTGTTCTCCTCCTCAGAATCAAACTGTTTATATAATTCCTGCAGTATTAGTGATTAAGGTCCACAGATTAATCAGTCTTATGGGTTTAGACATGTGGGGACCAGCTAAAATGACTGTGCTGCCTTATGGAAAAGATTTTGCAGTGGATCGTAATGAGGACCTCCAATGTGGGCAATTCACCCCTATGAATTACTGTCTAAAGTAAAAACAAGTATGACTTTACAGTAGAGGGCAAAAACTGTTTTGACTTTAAATGTAAGACAATGCAAATATATTTAATTACAAGTAGCAATGTGAAGGTCAGCTGTCGTGTTTAAGTGATACAGAAAAATAGCAATAGAAAAAATGTTGTTGGTTTTTTTGTACAGCTTTATTCTTGATAATTCTGTCCAGCTAACTGTTAGTAATAGAACTTGCAGTGTTGATGAAGTTTTTAAATACTTCAGTATTACTGCTGGACTGCTGTTGTGTCTGATCCACATGTACCAGCACAACACACTAACATTCCACAGTCACATTAGTGTCACTGCAGTGAGGAGAATGATCCGCCACTCTAATAATACCTGCTTTGTGGTGGCCCTGAGGGGGGCCTGACCAGTGAAGAATAAGGAGACGTTGGCCGGTAGGACGGATGAGTGGACGCAAACGCAAGTTTTAAACAAAACACTTTCAATAAACACAGAAACAAAAGCAAACACGAAGTACATGAGGTAACATGAACTATTAACAAAAACGGAAACACAGGGCGAACTAGAACCATAACAGGATTACACAGAAACACAGGAATACAGACATACAGAAAATGACCAAAAACACAGGTAGCAAACAGAGGGTATAAATAACACAGGCTAACGAGAGGGAACAGGTAACAGCAGAGGACAATAGGCGGGGCCACAGGTGGGAACCAGGTGAAGGGCGGAGACACGGAGCACATGACAAAACATAAACACAACCATGTGGCTGACACATGACAAAAACATCTCCAGATAGGAAGCACTATGTTTTATGTTTGTGCTGCAAAAAAATAAATAAATAAAAAGATTGCTGATCCCGCCAATGTTTCATATAACCTCCAGGTGTAACTTTACAGAAAATGAACTCGAATGAAAGGTTAACATAGTTTATAGATGCATATCTTATTAAAGATGAATGGTTTGGTTACCTTATTATGGACGAGGGAATTGGTTGGCTTTAGGCTAAAATAGAATGATAATGAAATATTTGTTTAAATAATCGCTTGATTAAATAAAATAGTTTTAACTTCTTTTTGCTAAACAGTAACTAAAGACACTTTACTAATGCGAAGCCAGACGCTGATCAAGTGATCAGTCAAGCAGATAAAGACACAGAGGTTTTTGTACAGCATTATTTCACTGTGTGACTGGATACTCTTCACTGTGGGCACAGTGATACTCAGCTTCATCCTCCAGCTGAACACCTGAGATGGTGAAGGTTGTCAGCGCTCCTGAATATGTACCACTGAATCTATCAGGAACACCAGACATTCTGCTCGTACTGTCATGAATCAGATGTTTAGGAGTCTGTCCAGGTTTAAGCTGATATAACTCCATGTCATTGCCAATGTCTCGCGAAGCTCGACAAAGAATCTTCACAGTGTCCTGAGGCTGGACGGAGATGACCGGAGGAGACTGATCTACTGTGATGATCCCCAGACAAGCTGTGAGTAAAATTAGAATAAATAATTACATGAAGGAAATGCAGGTGAGTTATAATTATAACTTTATAAAAAACACACAGCATGAAGAGATATTTTATTTCTGTTTTACAAACAGAATTTAGAAGTTTAAATGAAACTTACTCAGACTCCAGAGAGCTAAGAGAAAGAGTGAGATGGGTAATGTGGAGTACATTGTTCAGTTATTGTAGACTCGATTGACAGTTTGAATGCTCGGTGTTTAGAACAGTGAGAAGAGGAGCTTTAAAGCAGAAGGAAATGAAAGTGTATGTAAATAAGCACAGCAGATGCACTCAGCTCAGCTCTGTGGGTTTAATAATTACTATTATCATTCTATTTTTTAGAACACTGAATAAGCAGAAATTATACTTCTTTATAAAAACTGTACTGACTCCACATCACAATTCTGTTCACTGCTGAATCATCACAGTGTTCCTGCTTCTAATGATGGACCGAATGCAAGTACAATCCTGTGGATAAGATTTTCTAGAGCATCTTCAAGAAGCCTTCCAACATGACAAATTCAAGTTATGCTCTTCTTTAACATTGTTTTTTATTCCAAAGTTTGTCTGAAATACTCATTCAGCTCAGCTATTCGGCCTTAGACATCATTATTATATAATAATTATTTTTTATTATATATTTTATTGGAACATTTTAAATAATTTTTGGTTACATATTGTAAACTCTAAACCTTGGTGACTCTACGTCAAAACTGTATTAAGTACAGACTCAAGTCAAGTCAAGTCAAGTCAAGTGGGTTTTATTGTCAATTCAACTACATACAGAGTACACAGTGAAACGAAACAACGTTCCTCCAGGACCATGGTGCAACATAGACAGTGCATACAGACACAAGTGCAACACGAACAAACAAGTGCGGACAGACAACACAACAAAGTACAGACAGAGAATAATAAATAATTGCTGGTAGTGTGCAAATTGTGCAATGTGTAATAAATAGAGTCCAGTGAGGTAGTAGAGTTATTAGTGCAATGCTTTGTGCAAAAATGCTTCCCTTTTTTATCTGGGGTAAATGGTTGGAGAGAGAGAGAGAGAGAGAGAGAGAGAGAGAGAGAGTGAGAGTACATGTACCAGAAAGATATCAGTTCAGACGTTGAGTTGTGTTGAGAAGTCTGATGGCTTGGGGGAAGAAGCTGTTGCAGAGTCTGGTCGTGTTGGACCGGACGCTACGGTACCTTCCTCCTGATGGCAGGAGGGAGAACAGTCTGTGTGAAGGGTGGGTGGGGTCATCCACAATGCTTGTTGCTTTGCGGATGCAGCGGGTGGTGTAAATGTGCAAGACGGGGGGGAGAGAGACTCCGATGATCCTCTCAGCTGTCCTCACAATGCGTCACATCACAGTGTTCCTGCTTTTCAGGTCATTCTGTCAGTTTGAAGGCGCAGTGCTGAAGGACTTCACAAGGTTTTGCAGTGTGTCTTCAGGAGACAGGAGTTCCTTAACTGTGGCCAGTTGTTACGTATAAATGTTCATTATATGCTTTTCTTCCAGTCTCAGTGTTTGTCTCTGTGATTTTTATTTCTAAATGTTTGTTGTATTTTTGTTTAATATTTTAAAAATTTCCTGAGACCAGTGCCTGAGGTCAGTAATGTTCTTCTCATGGTCTAAATATTTAAATTCACTCTAATTATAATTTTCTACACAAACAAATGTGATGAAAGGGGCTCAGATATAGAAAGAGGATCCATTATAAGAGTCTTAGTGTCATGTGTACAGCAGAACAGACTTACACTGTTACACTGTACAATGAAATTCTTACTTTGCTGCTCCTCCATTCACCAATAGATAAAGATAACAAATAAAATAAATAATAAGAAATATATACAAAATATACAAAGTATAATAATTTAAGTTGAAGTAAATAAAAGTATTTTTATAGTTAAAGAATAAAAAATAAAAGTTATGTGTGCTTTATGTGCAAGTATGAAGAGCATCAGCCATAAAGTGCAAGTTGCAAGTAACAAATGTAAACAATAATGTTTGTGCGAGTAGTGTGTGTAAACAGTATTGTACGTAAATAGCAGTACAGTGAGTGTCCAGTTAAAAGCCAGTTCAGAAAGAAGAGGTTAGAGAAGTAGTGTGTGAGGTGTTCACAAGTCTGATGGCCTGTGAGTAGAAACTGTTTGTCAGTCTTGTGGTCCTGGACTTCACACTCCTGTAACGTCTGCCTGAAGGTAAACGTGTGAAGAGTGTGTGCTGGGCGTGTGTACTGTCCTTGATTATGTTGTGGGCCCTGCTGGTGACCTTGGTGTGGTAGATGTTCTGTAGTGAGGAGAAGGCTTCTCCTGAGATGGACTGTGCAGTTTTGATCACATGCTGAAGAGCCTTTCTGTCCTGAGCAGTAGAGTTTCCATACCAGACGATGATGGAGCTGGTAAGAACACTCTCAATCATACTCCTGTAGAAGGTGCTGAGAATTTTGGTTGGCATACCAAATTTTCTCAGCCTTCTCAGAAAGTACAGTCGCTGCTGCGACTTCCTGATGATGATCTGTGTGTTGTGGAACCAGCTGAGATCCTCACTGATGTGAATGCCAAGGAACTTCTCCACCTCAGTCTCCCCTATGTACAGGGGTGTGTGTAGCTCTCGCTTCCTCCTTGGATCAACAATCATTTCCTTGGTCTTGTCTGTATTTAAGGAAAGATTGTTGTCATGACACCAGGCCACCAGCTCAGCCACCTCCTTCCTGTACGCTGTCTCTTCCCCACCAGTGATCAGTCCAATGACTGTAGTATCATCAGCAAATTTGATGATGCTGGTGTTGTTCTGGGAGGCCACGCAGTCGTATGTGAAGAGCGTGTACAGAAGGGGGCTCAGCACACAGCCTTGAGGGACCCCTGTGCTCACTGTTCTTGAGCTGGATGTGCAGCTGCCGACTCTGACTGACTGGGGTCGGTCTGTTAGAAAGTTCAGCACCCAGTTGCAGAGGGCTGGTGTCAGTCAGAGGGTGAGGAGCTTTTCTGAGAGTCTGTGTAGGATGACCGTGTTGAATGCTGAACTGTAATCAATAAAGAGCATTCTGACATATGTGTGCTTGCCCTCCAGGTACGTGAGGGCTCCAGGTGTGTGAGGGCTTTGTGAAGAGCAGCGTTGATTGCGTCGTCTGTGGACCGGTTCCGACGGTACGTGAACTGTAAAGGATCTATAGTGTTGGGAATGGTCTTCTGGATGTGAATCATGACTATCCTCTCGAAGCACTTCATCACGATTGAAGTGAGTGCAACAGGGCGATAGTCATTTAGGCATCTCACATTACTTTTCTTTGGGAGGGGCACAATGGTGGTGGTCTTGAAACAGGATGGCACAGAAGCTTGTGTAAGTGACAGATTGAATATGTCTACAAACACATCAGCCAGTCCTGATGAGCAAACCCTGAGCGCACACCCGGGGATGTTGTCTGGGCCTGCTGCTCTGCGTGGGTTGACTCACATCAGGTTCCTGCGCACATCCACTGGAGTTACAATGAGTGATGAGTTCTGTATGCTCTCCTTGGCCGCAATGTCCTTCAGTTGGTCAAGGTTGAGGACATCGAAGCGAGCATAGAACTCATCAGGCAATGCAGAATGGCTGGTTGTGAGCGCCCTGCTTGTTTGTTGATGGTTGGTGATATGGTGCAATCCTTGCCACATGCGCCGGGAGTCTGCTGTGGTGTAGTAGCCCTCCAGTCTCTTAGCTTCTCTGATAGATCTACGCAGGTCGTATCTAGACCTTTTGTAGTCATCAGCGTTGCCAGAGAGAAATGCAGTCTGGCGAGCACGTAGCATGGATTAAACTTCACCATTTATCCATGGTTTTTGGTTGGGGTACTTTATGCAGTGCTTTGAAGGGACAATGGTTTCAATGCAGCTGCTGATGTAGCCAGTTACCCCAGAAGCATAGTCCTCTAGTTCAACAGAACCATCCTCTCTCACAGCAGCAGTTCTAAACACATCCCAGTTTGTACTGTCAAAGCAGTCCTGAAGCACTGAATCAGTTTCTTCATTCCACACTTTAACAATTTTACTCACTGGAAGTGACCGCTAGAGGAGTTGTCTGTATGCTGGGTAGAGGAATACAGAGATATGATCAGACTGTCCAAAGTGTGGCCGAGGCACAGCTCTGTAGGCCCTCCTCACGTTGCTGTAGACTTGGTCGAGTAAGTTGTTCTCCTTCGTCGGGAAGCTCACGTGCTGATAGTACTTGGGGAGGACAGTCCTCAGGCTGCAATGATTAAAGTCACCGGCAACAATAAACACAGAGTCTGGGTGCGCGGTCTCTTGTTTACTGATGACGTCATGCAGCAGCCCCAGCGCCGCAGCGGAGTTTGCGGTTTTATTAGGCAGGTTTTATTTACAAAAACACCAGCAATCAGAAAAAACTGTAAAAAACTCAAAAATGTCCAAAAAGGGAACCAAAGATCCAAAAACCAAAAACTCTAAAAGCTATAAAAAGTCCATGAAATTCACAATGCCAAAACGCAAATTTCCCATCAAGAGTTTAAAAACCCCAAAGCATGAAGGTCCAAATGATTCATAGACCAGAAGCCACAGAAAAACTCTGAAAAACACAAAGCAGTCAACAAGGCTTTGAAGTCCATCGGTTTACCTGTGTAAGGTGTGAGCAAGAACCACAAGGTACGCTCAGTTAATGCTCCACAAGGCTGAAGAGGAAGGAAGGGTTTCAGGTGAGAGGTACGGGAAGAGGAGCATCAACCTAAAATTCCGGTGACTTTCTCTGGTGGCGGAAATGAGCAGTGTCCTGAGGGGAAGCCTCCTGAGGAATCCTTACAACAAACATGAACAAAGATGTTTAACCACATTTAAAATGTTGCTGAACTACACTGACACGAAGAACCTTTGATTAATCAGTCTCATCAAGACAGATATGTGACTAGTATGTGTTAATTTACTGAAATTACTGGGTACATGCCAAACATGTGGCCTGAAAACACTTAATTTTAAAAGTGCGTTTTGGCAGCATACGCAATTCACGCGCTGTGTTTGTTGTTAGCAACGGGCTCTGGTTGTTAGGTGGTCTTTCACTGTGTTAGGGTTTGTGTTGAGATGCCTGTTCAGAAATATCCTGCAGTCAGCAGCTTCACTGAGTGGAGCTCTCTCCTCACTGGAGCTTCGGGTAATTCGCATCAGCTTTAAACGCAGGGTCAGTGATGAGAGCAACGAACAGCAAAATATACTGCAATAAACCGGCTTTAGTATAATGCGTTGTTATGGTAACAGACTAGGAGGGTTTGGGTTAACATTTATATTAACTTTAGTCAGAAATCACTCTAAAACGTAAAGTTACATTACTCTCTGGCCACGCCCCAAACTGCAGACTGCTGATACACTAAATACAGAAAAAAATAAAATATTAGAAATAAAATAGATTTAATAAATTAAAACTAAATAAATAAAAGAACTTTATTGTTAGAAGTGCTTTCAGTAGTGCAGTATGTAACATTCCAGAGGGTGCTGTTTGGGACACAGCCTTACTGTCTAACATTAATGATAGTGTTTGTCTAGTCAAGAAACCTTAACATATATTTTATAGTCATTTTATTTCAGCATCATGCCACCAAAAAAAATAATATATTTTTTAGTTATATGAGTATATAATCCAGACATTGCATGTATAATGTAAAAGTTTTCTGACAGCAGTATTGTAATGTGGTACATGTAATGTGGAGTATCTTGTTTAGTTTGTAAAATGCACTTTAATTGGATTTATCTAATAATAAACAGAAGTACAGCAAATTTTGTATTTTGTTTATTTATTTGCAATTTACTGTAATTCCATAAATGTTGTTCTACGTCTCTATACATACAGTGATTTACTACCTTACCTACAGTGGAATCAGCTCATAGGTAATATTTAGGGAATAGGGTGGGCTTTGATTCATATTAGCAAATGTGTCAATGTCAAACCCACTTCTACGCCCTTGGTTCTAGCAAATACATGCTGGAACTAAGTGTTTATATGTTCTACCACAGTGTGGCCTATATGTACATGTGGCACATGTATTTAACATCAGACTGAAGATGGATGGTCAGGGTTGGTGAAGACAAGTGAAGATTATTTAGGATCTGTAATTATATAACACACATATATGTGAAGAAACTGTGAAGAGAGGAGATAAACAGTACTGCTACATTACTACAGTATATACATTCATCAGAGTATCAACAAAAATGTTGTAAGTGTTGTAAGTGTCACAAAGTAGATATTAAACAAGTGTCACAAAATTACATTTGAGCTCTATTCTGTTGTCAGTGCTCCTGAATGTGTACCACTAAATCTGTCAGGAACACCAGACATTCTTGCTAGGAGGCTGTCCAGGTTTAAGTTGATTAAACTCAATGTCTCTGTCAATGTCTTACAAAGCTTAACAAAGTATGTTCACTGTGTCGTGAGGCTGGACAAAGATGGCAAGAGGAAACTGATCTACTGTGAATAAATGAACACATTAAGGTGAGTTATAATTAAAACGCATAGTCATTAACACTAAAAATCCATTTGTCTCTATTATACAAACACAGGGCAGACCTAACCTGGTTGTTGTAAGCTCTATTGACAGTTGAATGATTGGTGTATCAGAGTAGTGCAGAGATTGATGTGAGAATACTGCAGAAAAAAAAAATTGTTTGGTTTTAGGCTCTGGGTTTAAAAAACAGAATAATGATTAAATAATTGTTTAGATTGTTTAAATAAATGTTTGTTTGGAAAGAGCAGTTTTAACTAACCACTTTGCTAAACAGTAACTAAAGACACTTTACTAATGCGACACGAGACACTGATCGAGTGATCAGTCAAGCAGATAAAGACACAAAGGTTTTTGTACAGCGTTATTTCACTGTGTGACTGGTAACTCTTCACTGTGGGCACAGTGATACTCAGCTTCATCCTCCAGCTGAACACCTGAGATGGTGAAGGTTGTCAGTGCTCCTGAATATGTACCACTGAATCTTTCAGGAACACCAGACATTCTGCTCGTACTGTCATGAATCAGATGTTTAGGAGTCTGTCCAGGTTTCAGCTGATATAACTCCATGTCATTGCCAATGTCTCGCGAAGCTCGACAAAGAATGTTTACAGTCTCCTGAGGCTGGACGGAGATGACCGGAGGAGACTGATCTACTGTGATGATCCCCAGAGAACCTGAGAACAAAGGTAAAATGAATGAATGCATTAAGGGAACGAAAGTAAGATATTATTAAATCTGTAAAGAATAAACACAGAATTATTAACAGTGAAAATCCATTTATCTCTATTATACAAACTGAAAGCAGAATTTAAAGTAAACTTACTTGGACCCCAGAGAGCTAAGAGAAAGAGTGAGATGGGTAATGTGGAGAACATTGTTCAGGTATTGTAGACTGGATTGACAGTTTGAATGCTCGGTGTTTAGTGCAGTGTGGAGAGGAGCTTTAAAGCATAAGGAAATGAAAGTGTATGTAAATAAGCACAGTTGATGCACTCAGCACCCTGCTTCTCAAGTAATGATGGGAAAATATATGAAAAATGAAATGTGGCTGCTTAAACAAAGAAAGCTGTTTTCTGGGAAACGACTGCACAACAATTTAAAAATCAATTTTATACACTATAACCCATGTGACACTAATAGTCCTGTTGGGAAAAATATGAAAGAACAAGTGTGTGTGTTAAAGATAATTTTTTTGGAAATGATAAACATTTCTATAAAAGCTAATATGTGTTTGGTTGGATTAGTTCTTGGACAAAAGTAAATAGAATAGAAATAACAGAAATAGAAATAATAGGAATAATAATGATGACATCTACATTTTACTACTTTAGAAACTGGTTATAAAGGAGTGATCAGTCTGTGTCTTTGTGCTTGAAATGTCTCTTAGGATTACTCATATAACACCCAGGGATTCTGTTCTAATGTGATTAACAGTTTATACTAAAAACGATGATTTCATTTTCCTGAAGTTCATTTATCTTTAATACATAACTGTTTATAATAAATGTATTGATACTGTTGGTTCCAGCAAATACATGCTGGAACTAAGTGTTCACATGTGCTACCACAGTGTGGCATATACATGTATTTAACATCAGAATGAAGAAGGATGGTGAAGGCTGGTGAAGATGAAGACTAGTGAAGATAATTAAGGATTAATTTGGTCTGGCAGAGGTCAGGATAGAGAACCCACTCTCGATTTCAGTGACGGCCTGCCCCTAGACCAGGTTGTAACAATGGCAGCAGAAAAGAAGGTGAACATGAGCTATTTCTCAAAGAAACGTGTTCTGTAATGAAATGAGTTCATCATAATATTGTTAATGGCAGTGGTAGGCCAGGCTAACACCGTCTGTATCTACAAATAACGTGGTTTGGAAATTAACTGCACAACAAACTGCCAACTGTCAGTTCTCTTACAGTCTCCCAGACAAACATGTCTAACTTTGGTTAAAACTCTCTATGTCAGAGAAAACTGCAGCCATGTGAAAGGATATTATTAGCCTACATAGGCTGTTAAGTTGACACGTCTAACACTAGAATTTTGGTGACACACAATAACTTTCCATTCTAATGGTACTGACTGAGGTTCATTTTTTGAGACGTAACAAAGTATCATGTTCATCATGTTTAGAATAAAAAAAAAAATCACAGCTTACTGATTAGAAATCTGCCTAAAAAAATGTATAATTTTATTAAGAGACAGAGAAATACTTTTTATTCTGTAATAAAAAAAGTAGTTTTATGGACAAATCCACCAAGTCAAGCAGTGTTCCCTACTTTTAATAATGCTAATGTATAAGAGTTGTCAGGTGCACTATGGCTGAAGTAATGTTGATAAGTCTTTAGATATTAACTCGCTGTTTACTGGTTTGAAGCTGGCTAAAACAAGCCTATGTCTTGTAGTTTAATTGGGACATTAAAAAAATTGTAACAATGGCAGCAGAAAAGAAGGTGGACATGAGCTATTTTTCAAAGAAACGTGTTCTGTAATGAAATGAGTTCATCATAATATTGTTAATGGCAGTGGTAGGCTAGGCTAACACCGTCTGTATCTTCAAATAACGTGGTTTGGAAATTAACTGCACAAAAAACTGCCAACTGTCAGTTCTCTTGCAGTCTCCCAGACAAACATGTCTAACTTTGGTTAAAACTCTCTATGTCAGAGAAAACTGCAGTAATGTTGATAAGTCTTTAGATATTAACTCGCTGTTTACTGGTTTGAAGCTGGCTAAAACGAGCCTATGTCTTGTAGTTTAACTGGGACGTTAAGAAAGACTGAATTTTTTTCTGGGATTGTTACTTTGGTTTTGTGGACAACAGCACCAGGTTATGCAGTATTCCATGTATGAACCCTGATGTATGAGACCTGTTTCATTTGCACAATTCATAGACCCCACCAATGTCAAGAGTAAATCTATGCCCAAAGGTGTTAAAAGTATTCACATTCATTACACAGGTAGAAGTATAGATACTATGGTTAAAACATATATTTGTAGAAGTTGAAGTATCAACTTAAGCTTTTTACTCAAGTAAAATGGTAAAAGTACTGCTTTCAAAACTACTTAAAGTATAAAAGTAAAAGAAATGTAATTAAGTACAAAAGCTTAGGCAGCACCACAGGGGCCTATAGTGCACTAGCCCACCTCCTCAGAAAAACATTCTTCCAAAAGCCATAATGACTATAATGTCATATTAAAATGTTAATGTTAATAAATTTGAGATGTGCTAGGCTTCCTGTTTCAGTCGCAAGTATGCCCTTTGAAAACGAATGCACTTCAGTTTGATGCAAATATATTAAAAGCGCATATATGTGTACTACTGAACATTAACGTGTTTCATAAAGTGGAATATATGATGACTAGTTGTCTATAAGTATTGTAATGGTGCAAAAACTTCAAAGGCACGTTATCAATAATTTTTATTGGAATGTATATGTACATGAGTGAAAACAAGCCGAAAATGAAACAGGAGTAACGAGGCTATTTTTATAATGTAAGGAGTAGAAAGTGCAGATGATGAAGTGAAAATCTATGGAGTAGAAGTAAAAAGTCAGCTGAAAAATAATTACTCCAGTAAAGTATAAATAATCAAAATCTATAAATAAGGTAACAATTTTTATTTGTACTTCATTACTTGACACCTCTGTCTATACCCTTGTCATAATGATGAAAAAAGTGAAAAAAGTTTGTTTTAATTTTTTGCAAATTTTTGAGCTCAGGTGTTCCTGTTTCCACTGTTCATCCTTCAGTTGTTTCCACAACTTGACTGGAGTCCACCTGTGATAAATCCAGTTGATTAGACATGATTTAGAAAGGCACACACTTGTCTATATAAGGTCCCATAGTTGACAGTACATGTTAGAGCACAAACCAAGCCATAAAGTCCATGGAGTTTTCTGTAAACCTTTGAGACAGGATTGTATGAAGGCACAAATTTGGGGAAACGCACAGAAATATTTCTGCAGCATTGATGGTCTCAATGAACACAATGGTCTCCATCATCTGTAAATGGAAGAGGTTTGGAAAGACCAGGAGTCTTCCTAGAGCTGGCCACCTGGCCAATCTGAGTGACTGGGGTAGAAGGGCCTTAGTCAGGGAGGTGACCAGAAACCTAAGTGTCACACTGACAGAGCTACAGCTTTGCTCTGTGTAGAGAGGAGAATCTTCCAGATGGACAACAATTTCTTTATCACTTCACCAACCAGGTCTGTATGGTAGAGTAGCCAGATGGAAACCACTCTGAAAATAGCTGTGCACTGATTCTCCCATCAAACCTGATGGAGCCTGAGAGAGAAACTGCCCAAAAATAGGTGTACCAAGCTTCTAGTATCATACTCAAAAAAAACAAAGTATTCAGCAAAGGTTGTGAATACATGTTTTTTCACTTTGTCATTATGGGGTTTTGTTTGTAGAATTTTAAGGGAAAAATAAAATTTAATCCATTTTGGAATAAGGCTGTAACATATGTGGAAAAAGTGATACGCTGTGAATACTTTCCGGAGGCACTGCAATGTGAGGAAACTGAAGATATGAGATAAACAGTGCTGCTACACAGAGCATGACTAACCATTCATCAGAGTATTAACAGAAATGTTGTAAGTTGTGATTCTATTACACAATTACAGTCACAAGTGTGAAAATATTGGGGAAGAGTATTGATTGATTTGTATTATATTAAGTTAAAGTACAACAAAGCAAAACTAGATTTGTGCTCAATACTGTTTAAATGATACAGTTTTAACTTTTCTTTGATATATAGTAACAACAAATGATATTTAACTATTAAAATAAAGCTTCACCCTCCTGAACACCTGAGATGATGAAGGTTGTCAGCGCTTCTGAATATGTACCACTGAATCTGTCATGAACACCCGACATTCTGCTATACTATAAATTAGCAGTTTAGTGTCTGTCCAGGTTTAAGCTGATATGTCCTGGGAAGCTCAACAAAGAATCTTTATTGAAAGTGTAACAGGACTTCATCAGACATATTTTCCCTAAAACTATTTAACCAGATTTTTATAATAAACATTATTGTTCTCTAGTTTCACTGGATTATCTGTGCTGAGTTTTAACTAGAATTAGGCAACATTCTTAGACATCTTGGTGGATATGAGTCTGTACGTGTGTTTTGTAGCTCAGTAGTGTTACATTTACACTAACAACAAATATAAATGATTAAATTAATGCATGGAAACCTGAAATGCTCTACCTTTTATTATAATAAGGAGCATAAAGTAATATGTAATATGTGAACACTGTTATGCTTCAACATCAATAACCCCTTAATACATACAGTCCATATATTAAACTATGCAGGAAAAATAACCTGTTTAAAAATTATTTGCTTTTGTGATGTCACAGAAATGAATCCTGTTAATAAATCTAGCAAGCTAATTAGTTTATTGTGTCACAACAGCAACATACAGTAGCTGGAAGATTGGAAATGACTCATTTTGAAGATGTTTTGAAACACAGAAATGTTATGAATTAACATTAAGGAAAGAAATGCAAATAAATAAATAAAACTAAGATTATTTTGGCTTTAGGCTGTGGGCTTAAAAACAGAATAATGTTTAAATAATTGTTTAGATTGTTTAAAAAAATGTTTGTTTAGAAAGAGCAGTTTTAACTAACCACTTTGCTAAACAGTAACTAAAGACACTTTACTAATGCGACACCAGACACTGATCGAGTGATCAGTCAAGCAGATAAAGACACAGAGGTTTTTGTAAAGCGTTATTTCACTGTGTGACTGGATACTCTTCACTGTGGGCACAGTGATACTCAGCTTCATCCTCCAGCTGAACACCTGAGATGGTGAAGGTTGTCAGCGCTCCTGACAGTGTACCACTGAATCTGTCAGGAACACCAGATCCTCTGTTGGTGCTATAATAAATTAGCTGTTTAGGAGTCTGTCCAGGTTTAAACTGATATAGATTCATGTCATTGCCAATGTCCTGTGAGGCTCGACAAAGAATCTTCACAGTGTCCTGAGGCTGGACGGAGATGACCGGAGGAGACTGATCTACTGTGATGATCCCCAGACAAGCTGCAGTAAAAGTAAAATAAATAAATATATTTAAAAAAGCAGGTGTTGTGTAGATACAACTTCAGAGAACAAACACAAAATCATTAACAGGGAAAATTCATTCAACTCTATTATATAAACAGAAAGCAGACTTAAAAGTAAACTTACTCAGACTCCAGAGAGCTAAGAGAAAGAGTGAGATGGGTAATGTGGAGTACATTGTTCTGGTATTGTAGACTGGATTGACAGTTTGAATGCTCGGTGTTTAGAGCAGTGTGGAGAGGAGCTTTAAAGCAGAAGGAAATGAAAGTGTATGTAAATAAGCACAGAAGATGCACTCAGCTCAGCTCTGTGGGTTTAATAATTACTATTATAATTCTATTTTAAAGCAATGCTATTTTTATTTTTAAACTAATTAAGCAAAAAAATACTTTACAGAAAACTTACAAAAACTGTACTGACTCCACATCACAATTCTGCTCAGTGCTGAATCACTGTGTTCCTGCTTCTCAAATAATGATGCACCAAAAGCAAGTACAATCCTGTGGATGAGATTTTCTAGTGTCTTCAAAAAGCCTTCCAACATCACAAATGCAAGTAATGTTCTTCTTTAACATTGTTTTTATTCCAAAGTTTGTCTGATTATAAATTTTATACACTTCCTGGATATTTTTATTTACTGTGAGTAACAGTTAATTAAAGTGTTTACTGTCTATTGTCTATTGGATGTAACAGAATATAAATATTGGGAATATGTATTTAGAAAATATAAATTAATTGTCTGTATTCAGTCGATGGTACATTGTGTAATGGCTGTATTTATAAAACAGTTACAGGTTGAATTTTTAGGAGAATTTTTTGAATATTTATTCACCAAATAAAAAACACACATGGTGGTATATTGGTTAGCACTGTGACCCCACAGCAAGCCGATCCAGGTTCAATTCCCAGTCCGGGTCATTCTGTGTGGAGTTTGCATGTTCTCCCCGTGCTTGAGTGGGTTCCCTCAGCATTCCTGTCACAGTCCAAAGACATGCATGTTAGGTTGATTGGTCTTTCTAAATTGCCTGTAGGTGTGTGTGAGTGTGTCTTGTCCCAAGCCCAGGTATGTGGCAAGGGTTGTGTCATAAAGGTCAACTCCTTAAAACGCTTTGCCAAATCTAGCGTGTAAGTTGACTCATTGTGGCGACCCCTGTAGAAGGAAAAAAGCCAAAAGGGGTGTGTGTTAAAAAAAAAACACAATCAGTACGTCTTGATGAAGTTTTCAGAATTAGTGAGCAGAATGTAGCAGACATTAGATAGACTCTAAAGACGGTCTTAATGAATAGCTTCTACACAAACATTGAAGCTCACACTAAAGTCTGAGTAGACTGATAAATCAATGTGATGATCAGTAATTTATGTCAGTTTTATAGAGATTTTAAAGGATGATCAAAATAATAATCTCTTTAGTTTTGGATATGTAATATGCTTAGTAATGGTGCTGTAATGTACTCCTGATTTGGGGACTGTAGAAACAGCAGTGCACTGAAGCAGGTGGTGAATTTCATTTAGATCCTCATTTAATGATTAACACATTTTTCATGAAAAATATTAAAACAAGAAGCACATGAAGAATACTCTCCACCAGTAGCCTACAACAAGAAAAAAGACTTCCCCTTATATTACATGCACGGACATCACCTTCTTGCCAGTATATGCCCCCTTAGTCAGACTGAGTGGCAAAAGAGTCCAAGACAAATCAACATTTATTAGGAGAATCAGTGAAACCAGAAATGACACAAACTATTATTTAATTAAAGTAATGGCAGCTGGAGTCAACAATAAAATATACATTCTTGTGGTCACTTTAATTTTTCTCTATTCCAAACAGAACTTCCAAATCTACAATGTAACTCCCTTATAAGGAAAACAAACTAACAATGTCTAACCAGACTACCTTTTGTGTGTAGATCTCAGTCTCATTACATGGATATTTTTTAATGAATAGTGACAAAAACATTACAGCATACAGCATATAAATGATAATTCTATATTAATTAATAATTCTATATAATTCTATATCATTAGAAGTCAAATATAACTTATAATATTGTTTTACCCATATATCCAGAATTCCTGACACAAACTGACAAATGCAAGTCCACCTTTCAGTACTATATAAGTCAGCTTCCTGTTCACCAGCTTCTTGTTAGAGTTTGAGTTTTTTCACCTTAAATTCCACTGCAGTTACATTCTGGCATCTCATCTGTTAATATAACAGCAACATCATTTACATGGGTTAAAAGCAAACTTCATGTAGTCTTGTGTGATCAGGCGCCTGGGCAGAATGTGAAACGACTTTAAAGTAAACTTACTCTGAGTCCAGAGAGCTAGGAGAAAGAGTGAGATGGGTAATGTGGAGAACATTGTTCAGATATTGTAGACTGGATTGACAGTTTGAATGCTCGGTGTTTAGAGCAGTGTGGAGAGGAGCTTTAAAGCAGAAGGAAATGAAAGTGTATGTAAATAAGCACAGCACATGCACTCAGCTCAGCTCTGTGTGTTTAATAATTGCTATTATAATTCTATTATTTTAGAACACTGAATAAGCAAAAATAATACTTTTTAACAAAAATCTTACAAAAACTGTACTGACTCCACATCACAATTCTGCTCAGTGCTGAATCATCACAGTGTCCCTGCTTCTCAAGTAATGATGTGAAAGTATATGAAAAATGAAATGTAAAAAATCAATTTTATACACTATAACTCATGTGACACTAATAGTCCTGTTGGGAAAAATATGAAAGAATAAGTGTGTGTGTTAAAGATAATTCTTTTGGAAAGGATTTCCAAAATTTCTATAAAAGATAATATATGTTTGGTTGGATTAGTTCTTGGACAAAAGTAAATAGAATAGAAATAATAAAAATAGATATAATATAAATAATAATGATGACATCTTCATTTTGCTATTTTGATTTTAGAAAGGAGTGATCAGTCTGTGTCTTTGTGCTTGAAATGTCTCTTAGGATTACTCATATAACACCCAGGGATTCTGTTCTAATGTGATTAACAGTTTATATTAAAAACGATCATTTCATTTTCCTCAAGTTCATTTATCTTTAATACATAACAGTTTATAATAAATGTATTGATACTGTTGGTTCTAGCAAATACAAGTGTTCACATGTGCTACCACAGTGTGGCATATACATGTATTTAACATCAGAATGAAGAAGGATGGTGAAGGCTGGTGAAGATGAAGACTAGTGAAGATAATTAAGGATCTGTAATTTTATAAAACAGAGTGTATCTGGAAAGCATTCACATCGCTTCACTTTTTCCACATTCTGTTATGTTACAGCCTTATTCCAAAATGTATTCAATTCATTTTTCCCCTCAAAATTCTACACGCAATACCCCATAATGCAAGGGTGTAGAATTAGCATGGATAGAAGTGACATGTCCCCAACAATAATTTGATACCCTTCAAAAAAACAGATCTGTCAATTTCTCGTTAACCTAGGGGTGCAGAAAGGGTTAAATCATGTTCTCTACCTACCTTCCTGTAACACATATGGCCAGTGTGATTGGTTGTGCCTTCCCCTGCTGTCATGTGAGACTCTGTAGCTAGTTTGGTTGTTAGCAGCACCAAAGCTGGAGGGAAAACTTTCCAGTCATATACAAGACTCACTGTGTAAGACTGGCTGACAATATGGGTGACACATGGGTGTCAGAAGCGAGTGAGGATGGTGTTATGACCCCTGGTTGTAATAGCCATTTTTTATGTCTATTGGCGGCCATGTTGTGTGTGTGTGTGTGTGTGCTTTTTGACATTGTGTGCAGGTCCACTTCTGACCACTAGGGGGAGCCTACTAGCATAAAAGATTGTCAAGCGGCCATTTTGGAGACGTTCAGGGTTCTCTCCTTTGACCTGACCTGGAACAACTCCTGTCCAGACCAGCCCGGCACTTCCACCACATTTTTCCATTCAGCTACAGTTTTGTTAGATTCCATAAGATCTCTGTGGGATGTTGGGGATGGGTGCCTTTTGTTTATCTACCCTTTTCTCCTGTTTGGTGGTAGGGAGTTAGGGGTAGTTTGGTGTATTTTTGTTTGCTTTGTTTTCAGTGTAGTTAGATTTCTTTCTTCAGTTGTTTTGTTTATTTTGGCGTTTGTCCGTCCCTGAAGCCAGTGTCCATCCATCACTCATTTGTGGTCAATAAACTTGCACTTTTTTAGGGTTTGAATAGTGTTCAGTGTTTGGTCTGGCAGAGGTCAGGGGAGAGAACCCACTCTCAATTTCAGTGACGGCCTGCCCCTAGACCAGGTTGTAACAATGGCAGCAGAAAAGAAGGTGGACATGAGCTATTTCTCAAAGAAACGTGTTCTGTAATGAAACGAGTTCATCATAATATTGTTAATGGCAGTGCTAGGCTAGGCTAACACCGTCTGTATCTATAAATAAGGTGGTTTGGAAATTAAATGCACAACAAACTGCCAACTGTCAGTTCTCTTACAGTCTCCCAGACAAACATGTCTAACTTTGGTTAAAACTCTCTATGTCAGAGAAAACTGCAGCCATGTGAAAGGATATTATTAGCCTACATAGGCTGTTAAGTTGACACGTCTAACACTAGAATTTTGGTGACACACAATAACTTTCCATTCTAATGGTACTGACGTGTTCATTAGGTATATTTTTTGAGACATAGCAAAGTATCATGTTCATCATGTTTAGAATTTAAAAAAATCACAGCTTACTGATTAGAAAGGTGTAACAGTATCTGCCTAAAACAATATATAATTTTATTGAGAGACAGAGAAATACTTTTTATTTTGTAATAAAAAAAGTAGTTTTATGGACAAATCCACCAAGTCAAGTGGTGTTCCCTACTTTTAATAATGCTAATGTATAAGAGTTGTCAGGTGCACAATGGCTGAAGTAATGTTGATAAGTCTTTAGATATTAACTCGCTGTTTACTGGTTTGAAGCTGGCTAAAATGAGTCTATGTCTTGTAGTTTAATTGGGACGTTAAGAAAGACTGAATTTTTTTCTGGGATTGTTACTTTGGTTTTGTGGACAACAGCACCAGGTTATGCAGTATTCCATGTATGAACCCTGATGTATGAGACCTGTTTCATTTGCACAATTTATAGACCCTGTCACGGGATCTCAGCAGAACGGACAAAGGTGCAGAGCTTTATAAACATAAACTGTACTTTTAATGAACTAACCGAAACAAAAAGGTAAACACACAGGATACGTCAAGACATAACACGATAACCTCAAGACACTCACAATCACCATGACACTAACAATGAACGATGAAGACAGAGTGAATACGCAGGGTATATATACACGGGCTAACAAGAGGGAACAACAATGGGGAACAGGTGTGCAAGGCGGGGCAAGGGCGGAGACGAGGAGCACGTGACAAAACAGAAACACTTGGATGGACCGTAAACTGACGCACGTGGACTTGACAGAATGTAAACAGGCGAGGGACGCGGGGAACAGGGCGGAGCATGACAGACCCCACCAATGTCAAGAGTAAATCTATGCCCAAAGGTGTTGAAAGTATTCACATTCATTACACAGGTAGAAGTATAGATACTATGGTTAAAACATACTTTTGTAGACGTTGAAGTATCAACTTAAACTTTTTACTCAAGTAAAACTGTAAAAGTACTGCTTTCAAAACCACTTAAAGTATAAAAGTAAAAGTAATGTACTTAAGGACAAAAGCTTAGGCAGCACCACATGGGCCTATAGTGCACTAGCCCACCTCCTCAGAAAAACATTCTTCCAAAAGCCATAATGACTATAATGTCATATTAAAATGTTAATGTTAATAAATTTGAGATGCGCTAGGCTTCCTGTTTCAGTCGCAAGTATGCCCTTTGAAAACGAATGCACTTCAGTTTGATGCAAATATATTAAAGGCGCATATATGTGTACTACTGAACATTAACGTGTTTCATGAAGTGGAATATATGATGACTAGCTGTCTATAAGTATTGTAATGGTGCATAAACTTCAAAGGCATGTTATCAATAACCTTTATTGAAATGAAAATGTACATGAGTAAAAAAACCCTGAGATGTAATAGGAGTAATGAGGCTATTTTTAAAATGTAAGGAGTAGAAAGTACAGATGATGGAGTGAAAATGTTTGGAGTAGAAGTAAACAGTCAGCTGAAAAAATAATTACTCCAGTAAAGTATAAATAACCAAAATCTATAAATAAGTAAGGTAACAATTTGTATTTGTAATTTAATACTTGACACCTCTGTCTATACCCTTGTCACAATGATGAAGTGAAAAAAGTTTGTTTTAATTTTTAGCAAATTTTTGAGCTCAGGTGCTCCTGTTTCCACTGTTCATCCTTCAGTTGTTTCCACATCTTGACTGGAGTCCACCTGTGATAAATCCAGTTGATTAGACATGATTTAGAAAGGCACACACTTGTCTATATAAGGTCCCATAGTTGACAGTACATGTCACAGCACAAACAAAGCCATGAACCTTTGAGACAGGATTGTATGAAGGCACAAATCTGAGGAAACGCACAGAAATATTTCTGCAGCATTGATGGTCTCAATGATCACAGTGGCCTCCATCATCTGTAAATGGAAGAGGTTTGGAAACATCGGGAGTCTTCCTAGAGCTGGCCGCCTGGCCAATCTGAGTGATTGGGATAGAAGGACCTTATTCAGAGAGGTGACCCGAAACCTAAGTGTCTCTGTGGAGAGAGGAGAATCTTCCAGATGGACAACAATTTCTGTAGCACTTCACCAACCAGGTCTGTATGGTAGAGTAGCCAGATGGAAACCACTCTGAAAATAGCTGTGCACTGATTCTCCCATCAAACCTGATGGAGCCTGAGAGGTTCTGCAAGAAAGAACGAGAGAAACTGCCCAAAAATAGGTGTACCAAGCTTCTAGTATCATACTCAAAAAAACAAAGTATTCAGCAAAGGTTGTGAATACATGTTTTTTCACTTTGTCATTATGGGGTATTGTGTGTAGAATTTTGAGGGAAAAATAAAATTTAATCCATTTTGGAATAAGGCTGTAACATAACATGTGGAAAAAGTGAGACGCTGTGAATGCTTTCTGGAGGCACTGCAATGTGAGGAAACTGAAGATATGAGATAAACAGTGCTGCTACATAGAGCATGACTATACATTCATCAGAGTATCAACAGAAATGATGTAAGTTGTGATTCTATTACACAGTTACAGTCACAAGTGTGAAAATATTGGGGAAGAGTAATGATGGGTATTATATTAAGTTAAAGCTATTATGAAATATAGCGATTTGAAAACTGTGCTTGATTGGCTTTAGATATTAAATAAGTGTCACAAAACTAGATTTGTGCTCAGTACTGTTTAAATGATTCAGTTTTAACTTTTCTTTGATATATAGTAACAACAAATGATATTTAACTATTAAAATAAAGCTTCACCCTCCTGAACACCTGAGATGATGAAGGTTGTCAGCGCTTCTGAATATGTACCACTGAATCTGTCAGGAACACCAGACATTCTGCTATACTATAAATTAGCAGTTTAGTGTCTGTACAGGTTTAAGCTGATATGTCTCTGTTAATGTCCTGGGAAGCTCAACAGAGATTCTTTATTCTTTGGCTAAATAATCAAAATAATTGTTCAGATTGTTTAAATAAATGTTTGTTTAGAAAGAGCAGTTTTAACTAACTACTTTGCTAAACAGTAACTAAAGACACTTTACTAATGCGACACCAGACACTAATCGAGTGATCAATCAAGCAAATAAAGACACAGAGGTTTTTGTACCGCGTTATTTCACTGTGTGACTGGATACTCTTCACTCTGACCACAGTGATACTCAGCTTCATCCTCCAGCTGAACACCTGAGATGGTGAAGGTTGTCAGCGCTCCTGACCGTGTACCACTGAATCTATCAGGAACACCAGACATTCTGCTATCACTAAAATAAATTATCTGTTTAGGAGCCTGTCCAGGTTTAAACTGATGTAGACTCATGTCTCTGCCAATGTCCTGTGAGGCTCGACAAAGAATCGTCACAGTGTCCTGAAGCTGGACGGAGATGACCGGAGGAGACTGATCTACTGTGATGATAATGATGCACCAAAACTAAGTACAATCCTGTGGATGAGATTTTCTAGTGTCTTCAAAAAGCCTTCCAACATCACAAATGCAAGTAATGTTCTTCTTTAACATTGTTTTTATTCCAAAGTTTGTCTGATTATACAGTTTTATACACTTCCTGGATATTTTTATTTACTGTGAGTAACAGTTAATGAAAGTGTTTGCTGTCTATTGTCTATTGGATGTAACAGAATATAAATATTGGGAATATGTATTTAGAAAATATAAATTAATTGTCTGTATTCAGTAGATGGTACATTGTGTAATGGCTGTATTTATAAAACAGTTACAGGTTGAATTTTTAGGAGAATTTTTTGAATATTTATTCACCAAATAAAAAACACACATGGTGGTATAGTGGTTAGCACTGTGACCCCACAGCAAGCTGATCCAGGTTCAATTCCCAGTCCAGGCCATTCCGTGTGGAGTTTGCATGTTCTCCCCATGCTTGAGTGGGTTCCCTCAGCATTCCTGTCACAGTCCAAAGACATGCATGTTAGGTTGATTGGTCTCACTAAATTGCCC
This sequence comes from Megaleporinus macrocephalus, assembly GCA_021613375.1. Lineage (NCBI taxonomy): Eukaryota > Metazoa > Chordata > Actinopteri > Characiformes > Anostomidae > Megaleporinus > Megaleporinus macrocephalus. Next base: position 27,602,279 of record CM038705.1, read on the forward strand.
GTAGGTGTGGGTGAGTGTGTCTTGTCCCAAGCCCAGGTATGTGGCAAGGGTTGTGTCATAAAGGTCAACTCCTTAAAACACTTTGCCAAATCTAGCGTGTGAGTTGACTCATTGTGGCGACCCCTGTAGAAGGAAAAAAGCCAAAAGGGGTGTGTGTTAAAAAAAAAACCACAATCAGTATGTCTTGATGAAGTTTTCAGAATTAGTGAGCAGAATGTAGCAGACATTAGATAGACTCTAAAGACGGTCTTAATGAATAGCTTCTACACAAACACTGAAGCTCACACTAAAGTCTGAGTAGACTGATAAATCAATGTGATGATCAGTAATTTATCTCAGTTTTATAGAGGTTTTAAAGGATGATCAAAATAATAATCTCTTTAGTTTTGGATATGTAATATGCTTAGTAATGGTGCTGTAATATACTCCTGATTTGGGGACTGTAGAAACAGCAGTGCACTGAAGCAGGTGGTGAATTTTATTTAGATCCTCATTTAATGATTAACACATTTTTTATGAAAAGTATTAAAACAAGAAGCACATGAAGAATACTCTCCACCAGTAACCTACAACAAGAAAAAAGACTTATCCTTATCTTACATGCACGGACATCACCTTCTTGCCAGTATACGCCCCCTTAGTCAGACTGAGTGGCAAAAGAGTCCAAGACAAATCAACGTTTATTAGGAGAAACAGTGAAATGAATGACACAAACTATTATTTAATTAAAGTAATGGCAGCTGGACTCAACAATAAAATATAAATTCTTGTGGTCACTGTGAACTTTAATGTTTCTCTATTCCAAACAGAACTTCCAAATCTACAATGTAACTCCCTTATAAGGAAAACTAGCTAAAAATGTCTAACCAGACTACCTTTTGTGTGTAGATCTCAGTCTCATTACATGGATATTTTTTAATGAATAGAGACAAAAACATTACAGCATACAGCATATAAATGATAATTCTATATTTCATTCATTAGTAGTCAAATATAACTTATAATATTGTTTTACCCCTATATCCAGAATTCCTGACACAAACTGACAAATGCAAGTCCACGTTTCAGTACTATATAAGTCAACTTCCTGTTCACCAGCTTCTTGTTAGAGTTTTAGTTTTTTCACCTTAAATTCCACTGCAGTTACATTCTGGCATCTCATGTGTTAATATAACAGCTACACCATTTTCATGGGTTAAAAGCAAACTTCATGTAGTCGCCTGGGCAGAATGTAAAAAGATAGCTCTGAATAATCATAAAAGAATATAACTATATATCTGTCACGCCTCCCGTCCATGTGCCCTTGTTTACGTCCCGTCCATGTGTTTCTGTTTTGTCGCGTGCTCCCTGTCTCCGCCTTTGCCCCGCCTCGCACACCTGTACCCAATCGATGTTCAGTCTCGTCACCTGTTCCCTCTTGTTAGCCCGTGTATATATACCCAGTGTTTGCCCTACGTCTTGGTTGGTCATTGTCGTGATATGTCCAGGTGATGTCTAGGTTATCTTGTGGTTTTTTCCTTGTCAGTTCTGTTTATTTACCCGTTTGTTTACCCTCCGTTTACGTTAGTATTATTAAAAAGTACTGTTTATTTCAAAAGGCTTGCGCCTGTGTCTGAAATCCTGCTTCCGACCGTGACAATATCAAATACAAGTGTCATACTTTGGTTATTATCATTGTACATACTGCTTGGTTGGTTTTCATTAGTTGGGTTTTTTACCCATATAATAAAAACCAACCTAGCAATATGTTTGGAATGATAATAATTACTGTTTACCTTCAATAATATTTAATTAATATAGTTTGAACTTCTTAATGTGCAGTAACTGGTAACACTTCACTACAGAGACACCAGACGCGTGTGATCAGTCAAGCAGATAAAGACACAGAGGTTTTTGTACAGCATTATTTCACTGTGTGACTGGTAACTCTTCACTGTGGGCACAGTGATACTCAGCTTCATCCTCCAGCTGAACACCTGAGATGGTGAAGGTTGTCAGCGCTCCTGACAGTGTACCACTGAATCTGTCAGGAACACCAGACATTCTGCTCGTACTGTCATGAATCAGATGTTTAGGAGTCTGTCCAGGTTTAAGCTGATATAACTCCATGTCATCACCAATGTCTCGCGACGCTCGACAAAGAATCTTCACTGTGTCGTGAGGTTGGACGGAGATGACCGGAGGAGACTGATCTACTGTGATGATCCCCAGAGAAGCTGCAGTAAAAGTAAAATTAATTTTTACATGAATGAAATGCAGGAGAGTTATAATTATAACTTTATAAAAAACATGCATGGTGATGAGAGATTTTATTTCTGTTATACAAACAGAATTTAAAGTAAACTTACTCAGACTCCAGAGAGCTAAGAGAAAGAGTGAGATGGGTAATGTGGAGTACATTGTTCAGGTATTGTAGACTGGATTGACAGTTTGAATGCTCGGTGTTTAGAGCAGTGTGAAGAGGAGCTTTAAAGCAGAAGGAAATGAAAGTGTATGTAAATAAGCACAGCAGATGCACTCAGCTCAGCTCTGTGGGTTTAATAATTACTATTATAATTCTATTATTTTAGAACACTGAATAAGCAAAAATACAAAACTGTACTGACTCCACATCACAATTCTGCTCAGTGCTGAATCATCACAGTGTTCGTGCTTCTCAAGTAATCATGTGAAAGTATATGAAAAATGAAACGTAAAAAATCAATTTTATACACTATAACTCATGTGACACTAATAGTCCTGTTGGGAAAAATATGAAAGAATAAGTGTGTGTGTTAAAGATAATTTTTTTGGAAATGATTTCCAAAATTTCTATAAAAGATAATATGTGTTTGGTTGGATTAGTTCTTGGACAAAAGTAAATAGAATAGAAATAATAGAAATAATAATAATGACATCTACATTTTACTATTTTGATTTTCGAAAGGAGTGATCAGTCTGTGTCTTTGTGCTTGAAATGTCTCTTAGGATTACTCATATAACACCCAGGGATTCTGTTTTAATGTGATTAACAGTTTATACTAAAAACGATGATTTCATTTTCCTCAAGTTCATTTATCTTTAATACATAACAGTTTATAATAAATGTATTGATACTGTTGGTTCTAGCACATACATGCTGGAACTAAGTGTTCACATGTGCTACCACAGTGTGGCATATACACGTGTTTAACATCAAGATGAAAAAGGATGGTGAAGGCTGGTGAAGATGAAGACTAGTGAAGATAATTAAGGATCTGTAATTTTATAAAACAGAGTGTATCTGGAAAGCATTCACAGCGTATCACTTTTTCCACATTCTGTTATGTTACAGCCTTATTCCAAAATGTATTTAATTCATTTTCCCCTCAAAATTCTACACGCAATACCCCATAATGCAAGGGTGTAGAATTAGCATGGATAGAAGTGACATGTCCCCAACAATAATTTGATACCCTTCCAAAGAACAGATCTGTCAATGTCTCGTTAACCTAGGCGTGCAGAAAGGGTTAAATCATGTTCTCTACCTACCTTCCTGTAACACATATGGCCAGTGTGATTGGTTGTGCCTTTCCCTGCTGTCATGTGAGACTCTGTAGCTAGTTTGGTTGTTAGCAGCACCAAAACTGGAGGGAAAACTTTCCAGTCATATACAAGACTCACTGTGTAAGACTGGCTGACAATATGGGTGACACATGGGTGTCAGAAGCGAGTGAGGATGGTGTTATGACCCCTGGTTGTAATAGCCATTTGTTATGTCTATTGGCGGCCATGTTGTGTGTGTGTGTGTGTGTGTGTGCTTTTTGACATTGTGTGCAGGTCCACTTCTGACCACTAGGAGCCTACTAGCATAAAAGATTGTCAAGCGGCCATTTTGGAGACGTTCAGGGTTCTCTCCTTTGACCTGACCTGGAACAACTCCTGTCCAGACCAGCCCGGCACTTCCATCACATTTTTCCATTTAGCTACAGTTTTGTTAGATTCCATAAGATCTCTGTGGGATGTTGGGGATGGGTGCCTTTTGTTTATCTACCTATTTCTCCTGTTTGGTGGTAGGGAGTTAGGGGTAGTTTGGTGTATTTTTGTTTGCTTTGTTTTCAGTGTAGTTAGATTTCTTTCTTCAGTTGTTTTGTTTATTTTGGCGTTTGTCCATCCCTGAAGCCAGTGTCCATCCATCACTCATTTGTGGTCAATAAACTTGCACTTTTTTAGGGTTTGAATAGTGTCCGGTGTTTGGTCTGGCAGAGGTCAGGGGAGAGAACCCACTCTCAATTTCAGTGACGGCCTGCCCCTAGACCAGGTTGTAACAATGGCAGCAGAAAAGAAGGTGAACATGAGCTATTTCTCAAAGAAACGTGTTCTGTAATGAAATGAGTTCATCATAATATTGTTAATGGCAGTGGTAGGCCAGGCTAACACCGTCTGTATCTACAAATAACGTGGTTTGGAAATTAACTGCACAACAAACTGCCAACTGTCAGTTCTCTTACAGTCTCCCAGACAAACATGTCTAACTTTGGTTAAAACTCTCTATGTCAGAGAAAACTGCAGTAATGTTGATAAGTCTTTAGATATTAACTCGCTGTTTACTGGTTTGAAGCTGGCTAAAACGAGCCTATGTCTTGTAGTTTAACTGGGACGTTAAGAAAGACTGAATTTTTTTCTGGGATTGTTACTTTGGTTTTGTGGACAACAGCACCAGGTTATGCAGTATTCCATGTATGAACCCTGATGTATGAGACCTGTTTCATTTGCACAATTCATAGACCCTGTCACGGGATCTCAGCAGAACGGACAAAGGTGCAGAGCTTTATAAACATAAACTGTACTTTTAATGAACTAACAGAAACAAAATGGTAACAGACAGGATACGTCAAGACATAACACGATAACCTCAAGACACTCACAATCACCATGACACTAACAATGAACAACGAAGACAGAGTGAATACGCAGGGTATATATACATGGGCTAACAAGAGGGAACAACAATGGGGAACAGGTGTGCAAGGTGGGGCAAGGGCGGAGACGAGGAGCACGTGACAAAACAGAAACACTTGGATGGAACGTAAACAGACGCACGTGGACTTGACAGAATGTAAACAGGCGAGGGACGCGGGGAACTCGGCAGAGCATGATAGACCCCACCAATGTCAAGAGTAAATCTATGCCCAAAGGTGTTAAAAGTATTCACATTCATTACACAGGTAGAAGTATAGATACTATGGTTAAAACATACTTTTGTAGAAGTTGAAGTATCAACTTAAGCTTTTTACTCAAGTAAAAGTGTAAAAGTACTGCTTTCAAAACCATTTAAAGTATAAAAGTAAAAGTAATGTACTTAAGGACAAAAGCTTAGGCAGCACAACAGGGGCCTATAGTGCACTAGCCCACCTCCTCAGAAAAACATTCTTCCAAAAGCCATAATGACTATAATGTCATATTAAAATGTTAATGTTAATAAATTTGAGATGCGCTGGGCTTCCTGTTTCAGTCGCAAGTATGCCCTTTGAAAACGAATGCACTTCAGTTTGATGCAAATATATTAAAAGCGCATATATGTGTACTACTGAACATTAACGTGTTTCATGAAATGGAATATATGATGACTAGTTTTCTATAAGTATTGTAATGGTGCAAAAAGTTCAAAGGCACGTTATCAATAATTTTTATTGGAATGTAAATGTGCATGAGTGAAAACAAGCGAAAAATGAAACAGGAGTAACGAGGCTATTTTTAAAATGTAAGGAGTAGAAAGTACAGATGATGGAGTGTAAATGTAAGTAGTAGAAGTAAAAAGTCAGCTGAAAAATAATTACTCCAGTAAAGTATAAATAATCAAAATCTATAAATAAGTAAGGTAACAATTTTTATTTGTACTTCATTACTTGACACCTCTGTCTTTGTCCTTGTCACAATAATGAAGTGAAAAAGTTTGTTTTAATTTTTTGCAAATTTATTTTAAATAAAAAAATATCACGTGTACATAAGTATTTACAACCTTTGCCATGACACTCAAAATTAAGCCCAGGTGCTCCTGTTTCCACTGTTCATCCTTCAGTTGTTTCCACATCTTGACTGGAGTCCACCTGTGATAAATCCAGTTGATTAGACATGATTTGGAAAGGCACACACTTGTCTGTATAAGGTATAAGGTTGATAGTACATGTCAGAGCACAAACCAAGCCATGAAGTCTAAGGAATTGTCTATAAACCTTCAAGACATGGAGGTGGACGCAGGCAGACAGTAACTACTTCTCAGTAAAAGGCACAAGACAGCCCACCTGAAGGACTTTCACAGCATGAGAAACAAAACTCTCCGGTCTGATAAAACAAAGATTGAACCCTTTGGCCAGAATGCCAAGCGTCATGGAGGAAACCAGGCACTGCTCATCAACTGGCCAATACCATCCCTACAAGGAAGCATGGTGGTGGCAGCAACATGCTGTGGAGTTGTTTTTTGGCAGCAAGAAGTTGGAAACGAGTCAGTGTCGAGGAAAAGATGAATGGTGCAATGTATACATTCTTGAAGGAAATCTGCTCCAGAGCACTCTGGACCCAGACTGGGCTGAAGGTTCATCTTCCAACAGGACAACGACCCTAAATACACAGCCAAGCTATCAAAGAGATATGAAGAGATGTGAAAATAGCTGTGCACTGATTCTCCCCATCAAACTTGATGGAGCTCGAGAGGTTCTGCATAAAAGAACGGGAAAAACTGACCAAAAACAGGTGTACCAAGCTTCTAGCATCATACTCAAAAAAACTTGAGGCTATGATTGCTGCCAAAGGTGCTTCAACAAAGTATTGAGCAAAGGTTGTGAATACATATGTTTTTCCACTTTGTCATTATGGGGTATTGTGTGTAGAATTATGAGGGAAAAAATGAATTTAATGCATTTTGGATTAAGGCTGTAACATAACAAAATGTGGAAAAAGTGATACGCTGTGAATACTTTCCGGAGGCACTGCAATGTGAAGATATGAGATAAACAGTGCTGCTACATAGAGAATGACTATACATTCATCAGAGTATCAACAGAAATGTTGTAAGTTGTGATTCTATTACAGAATTACAGTCACAAGTGTGAAAATATTGGGGAAGAGTATTGATGTGTAGTATTTATTATATTATATAAGTTAAAGTTATTCATTGGTTATTATGAAATATATTATACCAATTAGAAAATTGTGCTTGATTGGCTTTAGATATTAAATAAGTGTCACACAACTAGTTTTATGCTCAATATTGTTTAAATGATACAGATTTAACTTTTCTTTGATATATAGTAACAACAAATGATACGTAACTGTTAAAATAAAACCAGACTCTCAGTGAGTGATCAGTAAAGCAGATAAATGCACAGAGGTTTTTGTACAGTGTTATTTCACTGTGTGACTAGAATCTCCTCACTCTGAGCTGAACACCTGAGATGGTGAAGGTTGTCAGCACTCCTGATATGTACCACTGAATCAGCCAGTAACACCAGACACTCTGCTATCACTATAATAAATTAGCAGTTTAGTGTCTGTCCAGGTTTAAGTTGATATAACTCCATGTCTCTGCTAATGTCCTGGGAAGTGAAAGTGTAACAGGGCTTCATCAGACATATTGTACCTAAAACTATTTAATCAGATTTTCATCATAAACAAAGTTGTTCTTTAGTTTCAGTGGATTCCAGACATTAACATTACATGTTATCTGTGGTGAGTGTTAACTAGAATTAGGCAACATTCCTAGACGTCTTGGTGGAGATGAGTCTGTATGTGTATTTTGCAGCTCAGTAGTGTTACACAAACTCTAAGAACTCTAAGTATAAAAAATTAAATTAATGCATGGAAACCTGAAATGCTCTAAATTGTATTATAATACAGGAGCAATATGTGTAATATGTGATCATCGCTATGCTTCAACATCCTTAACTCCTCAATACATACAGTCCATATATTAAACTATGCTAAAAATTAATTGCTTCTGTGATGTCACAGAAACTAATCCTGTTAATACATCTAGCTAGCTAATTAGTTTATGTCTATGGACCTTCAAGTTCACTGTATCACAGCAGCAACGTACAGTAGCTGGAAGATTGGGAATGACTCATTTTAAAGATGTTTTTTGAACAACAGAAATGGTATGAATTAACATTAAGGAAAAAATATAAAATGCAAATAAATAAATAAATAAATAAAACAGAATTATTTAGCTTTAGGCTCTGGGCTTAAAACAGAATAATGTTTAAATAATTGTTTAGATTGTTTAAATAAATGTTTGTTTAGAAAGAGTAGTTTTAACTAACCACTTTGCTAAACAGTAACTAAAGACACTTTACTAATGCGACACCAGACACTGATCAAGTGATCAGTCAAGCAGATAAAGACACAAAGGTTTTGTACAGCGTTATTTCACTGTGTGACTGGATACTCTTCACTCTGACCACAGTGATACTCAGCTTCATCCTCCAGCTGAACACCTGAGATGGTGAAGGTTGTCAGCGCTCCTGACCGTGTACCACTGAATCTATCAGGAACACCAGACATTCTGCTATCACTAAAATAAATTAGCTGTTTAGGAGTCTGTCCAGGTTTAAACTGATGTAGACTCATGTCTCTGCCAATGTCCTGTGAGGCTCGACAAAGAATCGTCACAGTGTCCTGAAGCTGGACGGAGATGACCGGAGGAGACTGATCTACTGTGATGATAATGATGCACCAAAAGTAAGTACAATCCTGTGGATGAGATTTTCTAGTGTCTTCAAAAAGCCTTCCAACATCACAAATGCAAGTAATGTTCTTCTTTAACATTGTTTTTATTCCAAAGTTTGTCTGATTATACAGTTTTATACACTTCCTGGATATTTTTATTTACTGTGAGTAACAGTTAATGAAAGTGTTTGCTGTCTATTGTCTATTGGATGTAACAGAATATAAATATTGGGAATATGTATTTAGAAAATATAAATTAATTGTCTGTATTCAGTAGATGGTACATTGTGTAATGGCTGTATTTATAAAACAGTTACAGGTTGAATTTTTAGGAGAATTTTTTGAATATTTATTCACCAAATAAAAAACACACATGGTGGTATAGTGGTTAGCACTGTGACCCCACAGCAAGCTGATCCAGGTTCAATTCCCAGTCCAGGCCATTCCGTGTGGAGTTTGCATGTTCTCCCCATGCTTGAGTGGGTTCCCTCAGCATTCCTGTCACAGTCCAAAGACATGCATGTTAGGTTGATTGGTCTCACTAAATTGCCCGTAGGTGTGGGTGAGTGTGTCTTGTCCCAAGCCCAGGTATGTGGCAAGGGTTGTGTCATAAAGGTCAACTCCTTAAAACACTTTGCCAAATCTAGCGTGTGAGTTGACTCATTGTGGCGACCCCTGTAGAAGGAAAAAAGCCAAAAGGGGTGTGTGTTAAAAAAAAAACCACAATCAGTATGTCTTGATGAAGTTTTCAGAATTAGTGAGCAGAATGTAGCAGACATTAGATAGACTCTAAAGACGGTCTTAATGAATAGCTTCTACACAAACACTAAAGCTCACACTAAAGTCTGAGTAGACTGATAAATCAATGTGATGATCAGTAATTTATCTCAGTTTTATAGAGGTTTTAAAGGATGATCAAAATAATAATCTCTTTAGTTTTGGATATGTAATAAGCTTAGTAATAGTGCTGTACTGTACTCCTGATTTGGGGACTGTAGAAACAGCAGTGCACTGAAGCATGTGGTGAATTTTATTTAGATCCTCATTTAATGATTAACATATTTTTCATGAAAAATATTAAAACAAGAAGCACATGAAGAATACTCTCCACCAGTAGCCTACAACAAGAAAAAAGACTTATCCTTATCTTACATGCACGGACATCACCTTCTTGCCAGTATACGCCCCCTTAGTCAGACTGAGTGGCAAAAGAGTCCAAGACAAATCAACGTTTATTAGGAGAAACAGTGAAATGAATGACACAAACTATTATTTAATTAAAGTAATGGCAGCTGGACTCAACAATAAAATATAAATTCTTGTGGTCACTGTGAACTTTAATGTTTCTCTATTCCAAACAGAACTTCCAAATCTACAATGTAACTCCCTTATAAGGAAAACTAGCTAAAAATGTCTAACCAGACTACCTTTTGTGTGTAGATCTCAGTCTCATTACATGGATATTTTTTAATGAATAGAGACAAAAACATTACAGCATACAGCATATAAATGATAATTCTATATTTCATTCATTAGTAGTCAAATATAACTATAATATTGTTTTACCCCTATATCCAGAATTCCTGACACAAACTGACAAATGCAAATCCATGTTTCAGTACTATATAAGTCAACTTCCTGTTCACCAGCTTCTTGTTAGAGTTTTAGTTTTTCACCTTAAATTCCACTGCAGTTACATTCTGGCATCTCATGTGTTAATATAACAGCTACACCATTTTCATGGGTTAAAAGCAAACTTCATGTAGTCGCCTGGGCAGAATGTAAAAAGATAGCTCTGAATAATCATAAAAGAATATAACTATATATCTGTCACGCCTCCCGTCCATGTGCCCTTGTTTACGTCCCGTCCATGTGTTTCTGTTTTGTCGCGTGCTCCCTGTCTCCGCCTTTGCCCCGCCTCGCACACCTGTACCCCATCGATGTTCAGTCTCGTCACCTGTTCCCTCTTGTTAGCCCGTGTATATATACCCAGTGTTTGCCCTACGTCTTGGTTGGTCATTGTCGTGATATGTCCAGGTGATGTCTAGGTTATCTTGTGGTTTTTTCCTTGTCAGTTCTGTTTATTTACCCGTTTGTTTACCCTCCGTTTACGTTAGTATTATTAAAAAGTACTGTTTATTTCAAAAAGCTTGCGCCTGTGTCTGAAATCCTGCTTCCGACCGTGACAATATCAAATACAAGTGTCATACTTTGGTTATTATCATTGTACATACTGCTTGGTTGGTTTTCATTAGTTGGGTTTTTTACCCATATAATAAAAACCAACCTAGCAATATGTTTGGAATGATAATAATTACTGTTTACCTTCAATAATATTTAATTAATATAGTTTGAACTTCTTAATGTGCAGTAACTGGTAACACTTCACTACAGAGACACCAGACGCTGATCGAGTGATCAGTCAAGCAGATAAAGACACAGAGGTTTTTGTACAGCATTATTTCACTGTGTGACTGGTAACTCTTCACTGTGGGCACAGTGATACTCAGCTTCATCCTCCAGCTGAACACCTGAGATGGTAAAGGTTGTCAGCGCTCCTGACAGTGTACCACTGAATCTATCAGGAACACCAGACATTCTCCTCGTACTGTCATGAATCAGATGTTTAGGAGCCTGTCCAGGTTTAAGCTGATATAACTCCATGTCATCACCAATGTCTCGCGACGCTCGACAAAGAATCTTCACGGTGTCCTGAAGCTGGACGGAGATGACCGGAGGAGACTGATCTACTGTGATGATCCCCAGAGAAGCTGCAGTAAAAGTAAAATTAATTTTTACATGAATGAAATGCAGGAGAGTTATAATTATAACTTTATAAAAAACATGCATGGTGATGAGAGATTTTATTTCTATTATACAAACAGAATTTAAAGTAAACTTACTCAGACTCCAGAGAGCTAAGAGAAAGAGTGAGATGGGTAATGTGGAGTACATTGTTCAGGTATTGTAGACTGGATTGACAGTTTGAATGCTCGGTGTTTAGAGCAGTGTGGAGAGGAGCTTTAAAGCAGAAGGAAATGAAAGTGTATGTAAATAAGCACAGCAGATGCACTCAGCTCAGCTCTGTGGGTTTAATAATTACTATTATAATTCTATTATTTTAGAACACTGAATAAGCAAAAATACAAAACTGTACTGACTCCACATCACAATTCTGCTCAGTGCTGAATCATCACAGTGTTCGTGCTTCTCAAGTAATCATGTGAAAGTATATGAAAAATGAAACGTAAAAAATCAATTTTATACACTATAACTCATGTGACACTAATAGTCCTGTTGGGAAAAATATGAAAGAATAAGTGTGTGTGTTAAAGATAATTTTTTTGGAAATGATTTCCAAAATTTCTATAAAAGATAATATGTGTTTGGTTGGATTAGTTCTTGGACAAAAGTAAATAGAATAGAAATAATAGAAATAATAATAATGACATCTACATTTTACTATTTTGATTTTCGAAAGGAGTGATCAGTCTGTGTCTTTGTGCTTGAAATGTCTCTTAGGATTACTCATATAACACCCAGGGATTCTGTTTTAATGTGATTAACAGTTTATACTAAAAACGATGATTTCATTTTCCTCAAGTTCATTTATCTTTAATACATAACAGTTTATAATAAATGTATTGATACTGTTGGTTCTAGCACATACATGCTGGAACTAAGTGTTCACATGTGCTACCACAGTGTGGCATATACACGTGTTTAACATCAAGATGAAAAAGGATGGTGAAGGCTGGTGAAGATGAAGACTAGTGAAGATAATTAAGGATCTGTAATTTTATAAAACAGAGTGTATCTGGAAAGCATTCACAGCGTATCACTTTTTCCACATTCTGTTATGTTACAGCCTTATTCCAAAATGTATTTAATTCATTTTCCCCTCAAAATTCTACACGCAATACCCCATAATGCAAGGGTGTAGAATTAGCATGGATAGAAGTGACATGTCCCCAACAATAATTTGATACCCTTCCAAAGAACAGATCTGTCAATGTCTCCTTAACCTAGGCGTGCAGAAAGGGTTAAATCATGTTCTCTACCTACCTTCCTGTAACACATATGGCCAGTGTGATTGGTTGTGCCTTTCCCTGCTGTTATGTGAGACTCTGTAGCTAGTTTGGTTCTTAGCAGCACCAAAACTGGAGGGAAAACTTTCCAGTCATATACAAGACTCACTGTGTAAGACTGGCTGACAATATGGGTGACACATGGGTGTCAAAAGCGAGTGAGGATGGTGTTATGTCCCCTGGTTGTAATAGCCATTTGTTATGTCTATTGGCGGCCATGTTGTGTGTGTGTGTGTGTGTGCTTTTTGACATTGTGTGCAGGTCCACTTCTGACCACTAGGGGGAGCCTACTAGCATAAAAGATTGTCAAGCGGGCATTTTGGAGACGTTCAGGCTTCTCTCCTTTGACCTGACCTGGAACAACTCCTGTCCAGACCAGCCCGGCACTTCCATCACATTTTTCCATTTAGCTACAGTTTTGTTAGATTCCATAAGATCTCTGTGGGATGTTGGGGATGGGTGCCTTTTGTTTATCTACCTATTTCCCCTGTTTGGTGGTAGGGAGTTAGGGGTAGTTTGGTGTATTTTTGTTTGCTTTGTTTTCAGTGTAGTTAGATTTCTTTCTTCAGTTGTTTTATTTATTTTGGCGTTTGTCCGTCCCTGAAGCCAGTGTTCATCCATCACTCATTTGTGGTCAATAAACTTGCACTTTTTTAGGGTTTGAATAGTGTCCGGTGTTTGGTCTGGCAGAGGTCAGGGGAGAGAACCCACTCTCAATTTCAGTGATGGCCTGCCCCTAGACCAGGTTGTAACAATGGCAGCAGAAAAGAAGGTGAACATGAGCTATTTCTCAAAGAAACGTGTTCTGTAATGAAATGAGTTCATCATAATATTGTTAATGGCAGTGGTAGGCCAGGCTAACACCGTCTGTATCTACAAATAACGTGGTTTGGAAATTAACTGCACAACAAACTGCCAACTGTCAGTTCTCTTACAGTCTCCCAGACAAACATGTCTAACTTTGGTTAAAACTCTCTATGTCAGAGAAAACTGCAGTAATGTTGATAAGTCTTTAGATATTAACTCGCTGTTTACTGGTTTGAAGCTGGCTAAAACAAGCCTATGTCTTGTAGTTTAATTGGGACGTTAAGAAAGACTGAATTTTTTTCTGGGATTGTTACTTTGGTTTTGTGGACAACAGCACCAGGTTATGCAGTATTCCATGTATGAACCCTGATGTATGAGACCTGTTTCATTTGCACAATTCATAGACCCTGTCACGGGATCTCAGCAGAACGGACAAAGGCGCAGAGCTTTATAAACATAAACTGTACTTTTAATGAACTAACAGAAACAAAATGGTAACAGACAGGATACGTCAAGACATAACACGATAACCTCAAGACACTCACAATCACCATGACACTAACAATGAACAACGAAGACAGAGTGAATACGCAGGGTATATATACATGGGCTAACAAGAGGGAACAACAATGGGGAACAGGTGTGCAAGGCGGGGCAAGGGCGGAGACGAGGAGCACGTGACAAAACAGAAACACTTGGATGGAACGTAAACAGACGCACGTGGACTTGACAGAATGTAAACAGGCGAGGGACGCGGGGAACTCGGCAGAGCATGATAGACCCCACCAATGTCAAGAGTAAATCTATGCCCAAAGGTGTTAAAAGTATTCACATTCATTACACAGGTAGAAGTATAGATACTACGGTTAAAACATACTTTTGTAGAAGTTGAAGTATCAACTTAAGCTTTTTACTCAAGTAAAAGTGTAAAAGTACTGCTTTCAAAACCATTTAAAGTATAAAAGTAAAAGTAATGTACTTAAGGACAAAAGCTTAGGCAGCACCACATGGGCCTATAGTGCACTAGCCCACCTCCTCAGAAAAACATTCTTCCAAAAGCCATAATGACTATAATGTCATATTAAAATGTTAATGTTAATAAATTTGAGATGCGCTAGGCTTCCTGTTTCAGTCGCAAGTATGCCCTTTGAAAACGAATGCACTTCAGTTTGATGCAAATATATTAAAAGCGCATATATGTGTACTACTGAACATTAACGTGTTTCATGAAGTGGAATATATGATGACTAGTTTTCTATAAGTATTGCAATGGTGCATAATGATGCACCAAAAGCAAGTACAATCCTGTGGTTGAGATTTTCTAGTGTCTTCAAAAAGCCTTCCAACATCACAAATGCAAGTAATGTTCTTCTTTAACATTGTTTTTATTCCAAGGTTTGTCTGATTATACAGTTTTATACACTTCCTGGATATTTTTATTTACTGTGAGTAACAGTTAATGAAAGTGTTTGCTGTCTATTGTCTATTGGATGTAACAGAATATAAATATTGGGAATATGTAGAAAATATAAATTAATTGTCTGTATTCAGTCGATGGTACATTGTGTAATGGCTGTATTTATAAAACAGTTACAGGTTGAATTTTTAGGAGAATTTTTTGAATATTTATTCACCAAATAAAAAACACACATGGTGGTATATTGGTTAGCACTGTGACCCCACAGCAAGCTGATCCAGGTTCAATTCCCAGTCCGGGCCATTCTGTGTGGAGTTTGCATGTTCTCCCCATGCTTGAGTGGGTTCCCTCAGCATTCCTGTCACAGTCCAAAGACATGCATGTTAGGTTGATTGGTCTCACTAAATTGCCTGTAGGTGTGCGTGAGTGTGTCTTGTCCCAAGCCCAGGTATGTGGCAAGGGTTGTGTCATAAAGGTCATCTCCTTTAAACACTTTGCCAAATCTAGCGTGTAAGTTGACTCATTGTGGCGACCCCTGTAGAAGGAAAAAAGCCAAAAGGGGTGTGTGTTAAAAAAAAAACACAATCAGTACGTCTTGATGAAGTTTTCAGAATTAGTGAGCAGAATGTAGCAGACATTAGATAGACTCTAAAGACGGTCTTAATGAATAGCTTCTACACAAACACTGAAGCTCACACTAAAGTCTGAGTAGACTGATAAATCAATGTGATGATCAGTAATTTATCTCAGTTTTATAGAGGTTTTAAAGGATGATCAAAATAATAATCTCTTTAGTTTTGGATATGTAATAAGCTTAGTAATGGTGCTGTAATGTACTCCTGATTTGGGGACTGTAGAAACAGCAGTGCACTGAAGCATGTGGTAAATTTTATTTAGATCCTCATTTAATGATTAACACATTTTTATGAAAAGTATTAAAACAAGAAGCACATGAAGAAAACTCTCCACCAGTAGCCTACAACAAGAAAAAAGACTTCTCCTTATCTTACATGCACTGACATCACCTTCTTGCCAGTATACGCCCCCTTAGTCAGACTGAGTGGCAAAAGAGTCCAAGACAAATCAACGTTTATTAGGAGAAACAGTGAAATGAATGACACAAACTATTATTTAATTAAAGTAATGGCAGCTGGAGTCAACAATAAAATATAAATTCTTGTGGTCACTGTGAACTTTAATGTTTCTCTATTCCAAACAGAACTTCCAAATCTACAATGTAACTCCCTTATAAGGAAAACAAGCTAACAATGTCTAACCAGACTACCTTTTGTGCGTAGATCTCAGTCTCACTACATGGATATATTTTAATGAATAGAGACAAAAACATTACAGCATACAGCATATAAATGATAATTCTATATTTCATTCATTAGTAGTCAAATATAACTATAATATTGTTTTACCCCTATATCCAGAATTCCTGACACAAACTGACAAATGCAAATCCACGTTTCAGTACTATATAAGTCAACTTCCTGTTCACCAGCTTCTTGTTAGAGTTTTAGTTTTTTCACCTTAAATTCCACTGCAGTTACATTCTGGCATCTCATGTGTTAATATAACAGCTACACCATTTTCATGGGTTAAAAGCAAACTTCATGTAGTCGCCTGGGCAGAATGTAAAACGATAGCTCTGAATAATTATGAAAGAATATAACTATATATCAAATACAAGTGTCATACTTTGGTTATTATCATTGTACATACTGCTTGGTTGGTTTTCATTAGTTGGGTTTTTTACCCATATAATAAAAACCAACCTAGCAATATGTTTGGAATGATAATAATTACTGTTTTACCTTCAATAATATTTAAATAATGTAGTTTGAACTTTTTAATGTGCAGTAACTGGTAACACTTCACTACAGAGACACCAGACGCTGATCGAGTGATCAGTCAAGCAGATAAAGACACAGAGGTTTTTGTAAAGCGTTATTTCACTGTGTGACTGGATACTCTTCACTGTGGGCACAGTGATACTCAGCTTCATCCTCCAGCTGAACACCTGAGATGGTGAAGGTTGTCAGTGCTCCTGACAGTGTACCACTGAATCTGTCAGGAACACCAGATCCTCTGTTGGTGCTATAATAAATAAGCAGTTTAGGAGTCTGTCCAGGTTTAAACTGATATAGATTCATGTCATCGCCAATGTCTTGTGAGGCTCGACAAAGAATCTTCACAGTGTCCTGAGGCTGTACGGAGATGACCGGAGGAGACTGATCTACTGTGATGATCCCCAGAGAAGCTAAGAGTAAAAGTAAAATAAATAAATATATTTAAAAAAGCAGGTGTTGTGTAGATACAACTTCAGAGAACAAACACAAAATCATTAACAGGGAAAATTAATTCAACCCTATTATATAAACAGAAAGAGACTTTAAAGTAAACTTACTCAGACTCCAGAGAGCTAAGAGAAAGAGTGAGATGGGTAATGTGGAGTACATTGTTCAGGTATTGTAGACTGGATTGACAGTTTGAATGCTTGGTGTTTAGAGCAGTGTGGAGAGGAGCTTTAAAGCAGAAGGAAATGAAAGTGTATGTAAATAAGCACAGCAGATGCACTCAGCTCAGCTCTGTGGGTTGAATAATTATTTTTTAGAGCGCTGAATGAGCAGAAATAATCTTACAAAAACTGTACTGACTCCACATCACAATTCTGTTCAGTGCTGAATCATCACAGTGTTCCTGCTTCTTAAGTAATAATGGGCCAAAATCAAGTACAATCCTGTGGATTAGATTTTCTAGTATCTTTAAGAAGTCTTCCTATATGGGAAATTCAAGTAATGTTCTTCTTAAATGTTGTTCGTTATTCCAAAATTTATCTGAACATTTTTCTACATTTCCTGGATGTTTTTATTAACTGTGAATAATTGTTAGTAATGTATTGCTAGTATTTGTTCTCTTATAAGTTGGGATATAACAGGATACA
Organism: Megaleporinus macrocephalus; assembly: GCA_021613375.1. Taxonomy (NCBI): domain Eukaryota; kingdom Metazoa; phylum Chordata; class Actinopteri; order Characiformes; family Anostomidae; genus Megaleporinus; species Megaleporinus macrocephalus. Next base: position 27,620,223 of record CM038705.1, read on the forward strand.
AATATTGGGAATATGTGTTTAGAAAATATAAATCAATTGTCTGTATTCAGTCTATGGTACATTGTGTAATTACTGTATTTATAAAACAGTCACAGTTTGAATTTTTAGGAGAATACTTTTAGAATATTTATTTACTAAATAAAAAACACAATATTTAAATGAAGTAGTACATCTTGATGAAGTATTTTAGACTTAGTTCACAGAATGTAGCAGATATGCTCACTAGACAGACACTAAAGAAAGCCTTAATTAATGGCTTCTACACAAACACTAAAGTTCACTCTAAAGTCTAAATAGACTGATAAATTAACGTGATGACCTGTAATTAATCTCAGTTTTACAGAGGTTTTAAAGTATTTATTATATTATATAAGTATAGTATTTATTATATTATATAAGTTAAAGTTATTCATTGGTTATTATGAAATATATTATACCAATTAGAAAATTGTGCTTGATTGGCTTTAGATATTAAATAAGTGTCACACAACTAGTTTTATGCTCAACATTGTTTAAATTATACAGATTTAACTTTTCTTTGATATATAGTAGCAACAAATGATACGTAACTGTTAAATTAAAACCAGACTCTCAGTGAGTGATCAGTAAAGCAGATAAATGCACAGAGGTTTTTGTACAGTGTTATTTCACTGTGTGACTAGAATCTCCTCACTCTAAGCTGAACACCTGAGATGGTGAAGGTTGTCAGCACTCCTGATATGTACCACTGAATCAGCCAGTAACACCAGACACTCTGCTATCACTATAATAAATTAGCAGTTTATTGTATGTCCAGGTTTAAGTTGATATAACTCCATGTCTCTGCTAATGTCCTGGGAAGTGAAAGTGTAACAGGGCTTCATCAGACATATTGTACCTAAAACTATTTAATCAGATTTTCATCATAAACAAAGTTGTTCTTTAGTTTCAGTGGACTCCAGACATTAACATTACATGTTATCTGTGGTGAGTGTTAACTAGAATTAGGCAACATTCCTAGACGTCTTGGTGGAGATGAGTCTGTATGTGTGTTTTGCAGCTCAGTAGTGTTACACAAACTCTAAGAACTCTAAGTATAAAAAATTTAATTAATGCATGGAAACCTGAAATGCTCTAAATTGTATTATAATACAGGAGCAATATGTGTAATATGTGATCATCGCTATGCTTCAACATCCTTAACTCCTCAATACATACAGTCCATATATTAAACTATGCTAAAAATTAATTGCTTCTGTGATGTCACAGAAACTAATCCTGTTAATACATCTAGCTAGCTATTTAGTTTATGTCTATGGACCTTCAAGTTCACTGTATCACAGCAGCAACGTACAGTAGCTGGAAGATTGGGAATGACTCATTTTAAAGATGTTTTTTGAACAACAGAAATGGTATGAATTAACATTAAGGAAAAAATATAAAATGCAAATAAATAAATAAATAAAACAGAGAATTATTTAGCTTTAGGCTCTGGGCTTAAAACAGAATAATGTTTAAATAATTGTTTAGATTGTTTAAATAAATGTTTGTTTAGAAAGAGTAGTTTTAACTAACCACTTTGCTAAACAGTAACTAAAGACACTTTACTAATGCGACACGAGACACTGATCGAGTGATCAGTCAAGCAGATAAAGACACAGAGGTTTTTGTACAGCGTTATTTCACTGTGTGACTGGATACTCTTGACTGTGGACACAGTGATACTCAGCTTCATCCTCAAGCTGAACACCTGAGATGGTGAAGGTTGTCAGCGCTCCTGACCGTGTACCACTGAATCTATCAGGAACACCAGACATTCTGCTATCACTAAAATAAATTAGCTGTTTAGGAGTCTGTCCAGGTTTAAACTGATGTAGACTCATGTCTCTGCCAATGTCCTGTGAGGCTCGACAAAGAATCGTCACTGTGTCCTGAAGCTGGACGGAGATGACCGGAGGAGACTGATCTACTGTGATGATCCCCAGACAAGCTAAGAGTAAAAGTAAAATAAATAAATATATTTAAAAAAGCAGGTGTTGTGTAAATACAACTTTAGAGAACAAACACAAAATCATTAACAGGGAAAATTCATTCAACTCTATTATATAAACAGAAAGAGACTTTAAAACAAACTTACTCAGACTCCAGAGAGTTAAGAGAAAGAGTGAGATGGGTAATGTGGAGAACATTGTTCTGGTATTGTAGACTGGATTGACAGTTTGAATGCTCGGTGTTTAGAGCAGTGTGGAGAGGAGCTTTAAAGCAGAAGGAAATGAAAGTGTATGTAAATAAGCACAGAAGATGCACTCAGCTCAGCTCTGTTTGTTTAATAATTACTATTATAATTCTATTTTAAAGCAATGCTATTTTTATTTTTAAACTAATTAAGTAGAAAAATACTTTACAGAAAACTTGCAAAAACTGAACTGACTCCACATCACAATTCTGCTCAGTGCTGAATCACAGTGTTCCTGCTTCTCAAATAATGATGCGCCAAAAGCAAGTACAATCCTGTGGATGAGATTTTCTAGTGTCTTCAAAAAGCCTTCCAACATCACAAATGCAAGTAATGTTCTTCTTTAACATTGTTTTTATTCCAAAGTTTGTCTGATTATAAATTTTATACACTTCCTGGATAATTTTATTTACTGTGAGTAATTGTTAATGAAAGTGTTTACTGTCTATTGTCTATTGGATGTAACAGAATATAAATATTGGGAATATGTATTTAGAAAATATAAATTAATTGTCTGTATTCAGTCGATGGTACATTGTGTAATGGCTGTATTTATAAAACAGTTACAGGTTGAATTTTTAGGAGAATTTTTTGAATATTTATTCACCAAATAAAAAACACACATGGTGGTATATTGGTTAGCACTGTGACCCCACAGCAAGCCGATCCAGGTTCAATTCCCAGTCCGGGTCATTCTGTGTGGAGTTTGCATGTTCTCCCCGTGCTTGAGTGGGTTCCCTCAGCATTCCTGTCACAGTCCAAAGACATGCATGTTAGGTTGATTGGTCTTTCTAAATTGCCTGTAGGTGTGTGTGAGTGTGTCTTGTCCCAAGCCCAGGTATGTGGCAAGGGTTGTGTCATAAAGGTCAACTCCTTAAAACGCTTTGCCAAATCTAGCGTGTAAGTTGACTCATTGTGGCGATCCCTGTAGAAGGAAAAAAGCCAAAAGGGGTGTGTGTTAAAAAAAAAACACAATCAGTACGTCTTGATGAAGTTTTCAGAATTAGTGAGCAGAATGTAGCAGACATTAGATAGACTCTAAAGACGGTCTTAATGAATAGCTTCTACACAAACATTGAAGCTCACACTAAAGTCTGAGTAGACTGATAAATCAATGTGATGATCAGTAATTTATGTCAGTTTTATAGAGATTTTAAAGGATGATCAAAATAATAATCTCTTTAGTTTTGGATATGTAATAAGCTTAGTAATAGTGCTGTACTGTACTCCTGATTTGGGGACTGTAGAAACAGCAGTGCACTGAAGCAGGTGGTGAATTTCATTTAGATCCTCATTTAATGATTAACACATTTTTCATGAAAAATATTAAAACAAGAAGCACATGAAGAATACTCTCCACCAGTAGCCTACAACAAGAAAAAAGACTTCTCCTTATCTTACATGCACTGACATCACCTTCTTGCCAGTATACGCCCCCTTAGTCAGAGTGAGTGGCAAAAGAGTCCAAGACAAATCAACGTTTATTAGGAGAAACGAATGAATGACACAAACTATTATTTAATTAAATTAATGGCAGCTGGAGTGAACAATAAAATATAAAATCTTGTGGTCACTGTGAACTTTAATGTTTTTCTATTCCAAACAGAACTTCCAAATCTACAATGTAACTCCCTTATAAGGAAAACAAGCTAACAATGTCTAACCAGACTACCTTTTGTGTGTAGATCTCAGTCTCACTACATGGATATATTTTAATGAATAGTGACAAAAACATTACTGCATACAGCATATAAATGATAATTCTATATTTCATTCATTAGTAGTCAAATATATTGTATAATATTGTTTTACCCCTATATCCAGAATTCCTGACACAAACTGACAAATGCAAGTCCACGTTTCAGTACTATATAAGTCAGCTTCCTGTTCACCAGCTTCTTGTTAGAGTTTTAGTTTTTTCACCTTAAATTCCACTGCAGTTACATTCTGGCATCTTATGTGTTAATAAAACAGCTACACCATTTACATGGGTTAAAAGCAAACTTCATGTAGTCGCCTGGGCAGAATGTAAAACGATAGCTCTGAATAATCATAAAAGAATATAACTATATATCAAATACAAGTGTCATACTTTGGTTATTATCATTGTACATACTGCTTGGTTGGTTTTCATTATTTGGGTTTTTTACCTATATAATAAAAACCAACCTAGCAATATGTTTGGAATGATAATAATTACTGTTTTACCTTCAATAATATTTAAATAATATAGTTTGAACTTAATGTGCAGTAACTGGTAACACTTCACTACAGAGACACCAGACACTGATCAAGTGATCAGTCAAGCAGATAAAGACACAGAGGTTTTTGTACAGCGTTATTTCACTGTGTGACTGGAAACTCTTCACTGTGGGCACAGTGATACTCAGCTTCATCCTCCAGCTGAACACCTGAGATGGTAAAGGTTGTCAGCGCTCCTGACCGTATACCACTGAATCTGTCAGGAACACCAGACATTCTGCTCGTACTGTCATGAATCAGATGTTTAGGAGTCTGTCCAGGTTTAAGCTGATATAACTCCATGTCATTGCCAATGTCTCGCGACGCTCGACAAAGAATCTTCACGGTGTCCTGAAGCTGGACGGAGATGACCGGAGGAGACTGATCTACTGTGATGATCCCCAGAGAAGCTGCAGTAAAAGTAAAATTAATTTTTACATGAATGAAATGCAGGAGAGTCATAATTATAACTTTATAAAAAACATGCATGGTGATGAGAGATTTTATTTCTATTATACAAACAGAATTTTACAAACAAAAACTTACTCAGACTCCAGAAAGCTAAGAGAAATAGTGAGATGGGTAATGTGGAGTACATTGTTCACGTATTGTAGACTGGATTGACAGTTTGAATGCTCGGTGTTTAGAGCAGTGTGGAGAGGAGCTTTAAAGCAGAAGGAAATGAAAGTGTATGTAAATAAGCACAGCACATGCACTCAGCTCAGCTCTGTTGGTTTAATAATTACTATTATAATTCTATTATTTTAGAACACTGAATAAGCAAAAATACAAAACTGTACTGACTCCACATCACAATTCTGTTCAGTGCTGAATCATCAGTGTCCCTGCTTCTCAAGTAATGATGTGAAAGTATATGAAAAATTAAATGTGGCTGCTTAAACAAAGAAAGTCGGTTTCTGGGGAACAAATGCACAACAATATTAAAAACTATTTTATACACTATAATTCATGTGACACTAATAATCCTAAAAAAAATATGAAAGAATAAGTGTGTGTGTTAAAGATAATTCTTTTGGAAATGAGAAACATTTCTATAAAAGATATTATGTGCTTGATTGGATTAGTTCTTGGACAAAAGTAAATAGAATAGAAATAATATAAATAATGATGACGTCTACATTTTACTATTTTGATTTTAGGAACTGGTTATAAAGGAGTTATCAGTCTGTGTCTTTGTGCTTGAAATGGATTACTCGTATAACCACCAGTGATTCTGCTTTAAGACGTAATGTTATCAACAGTTCATACTAAGTTCATTTATCTTAAATACATAACAATTTATAATAAATGTATTGATACTGTTGCTTCCAGCAGATACATGTTGTGCTACCACAGTGTGGTACATATACAAGTATTTAACATCAGAATGAAGGAGGATGGTGAGAGTTAGTAAAGACGAAGACTAGTGAAGATAATTAAGGATCTGTAATGTTATAAAACAGAGTGTATCTGGAAAGCATTCACAGCTCTTCACTTTTTCCACATTCTGTCATGTTACAGCCTTATTCCAAAATGGATTTAATTATTTTTTCCCCTCAAAATTCTACACACAATAGAATTAGCATGGATGGAAGTGACATGTCCCCTTAAAAAAAAAACAGATCTGTCAACGTCTTGTTAACCTAGAGGTGCAGAAAGGGTTAAATCATGTTCAGTTCTACCTCCTTGTAACACATATGGCCAGTGTGATAGGCCGTGCCTTTCCCTGCCATCATGTGAGACTCTGCGTTTGGTTGTTAGTAGCACCAAAACTGGAAGGAAAACTTTCCAGTCATATACAAGACTCACTGTGCAAGACTGGCTAAGAACATGGCTGACACTTGTGTGTCAAAAGCGAGTGAGGATGGCAGCAGAAAAGAAGAAAGTGGACATAAGGAGCTATTTCTCAAAGAAACGTGTAAGCCACTTAAAGTTAAGTTCTGTAATGAAATGAGTTCATCATAATAATGTTAATGGCAGTGCTAGGCTCTGGCGCACAGCATACAGCAGGCTAACACCGTCTGTAGTTATGAATAACGTGGTTTGGAAATTAACTGGACAACAAACTGCCAACTGTCTGTTCTCTTAGTGTCTCCCTGAGTAGCATGTCTAACTTCGGTTGAAACTCTCTAGGTCAGAGAAAACTACAGCCTTGCGAAGGATATTATTAGCCTACATAGGTTGTTAAATTGACATGTCTAACGTTAGAATTTTTTGGTGACACACAATAACTTTTCATTCTATTGGTACTGATGTGTTCATTGGGTTATTTATTTTTGACATAACAAAGTATCATGATTATCATGTTTAGAATAAAAAAAATACAGCTTACTGATTTGAAAGGGGCAAGAGTATTTGCCTAAAATGTTATATAATTTTATTGAGAGACAGAGAAACACTTTTTATTCTGTGATAAAAGTAGTTTTATGGACAAATCCACCAGGTCAAGCATTGTTCCCTACTTTTATTACTTCTAATGTATTAGGAATGTCAGATGCACTATAGCTGAAGTAATGTTGATAAGTCTTTAGATGTAAACTGCAATGAGCCTATGTCTTGTAGTTTAATTGAGACATTAAGAAAGATTTAATTTATTTTCTGGAATTGTTACTTTGGTTTTGTGGACAACAGCACCAGGTTATGCAGTACTTCATGCATTAACCCTAATGTATGAGACCTCATTTGCACGATTCATAGGCCACCACCAATGTCAAGAGCAAATCTATGCCCTTGCCATAATGATGAGGTGAAAAAGTTTGTTTGAATTTCTTGCAAATTTATTTAAAATAAAAAACAAAGAAAAATCACATGTACATAAGTATTTACAGCCTTTGCCATGACACTTAAAATTGAGCTCAGGTGCTCCTGTTTCCACTGTTCATCCTTCAGTTGTTTCCACATCTTGACTGGAGTCCACCTGTGATAAATCCAGTTGATTAGACATGATTTGGAAAGGCACACACTTGTCTGTATAAGGTCTCATAGTTGACAGTACATGTCAGAGCACAAACCAAGCCATGAAATCTAAGGAATTGTCTATAAACCTTCAAGACATGGAGGTGGACGCAGGCAGACAGTAACTACTTCTCAGTAAAAGGCTCAAGACAGCCCACCTGAAGGACTTTCACAGCATGAGAAACAAAACTCTCCGATCTGATGAAACAAAGATTGAACCCTTTGGCCTGAATGCCAAACGTCATGTCTGGAGGAAACCAGGCACTGCTCATCAACTGGCCAATACCATCCCTACAAGGAAGCATGGTGGTGGCAGCAATATGCTGTGGAGTTGTTTTTTGGCAGCAAGAAGTTGGAGATGAGTCAGTGTCGAGATGAATGGTGCAATGTACAGAGACATTCTTGAAGGAAATCTGCTCCAGAGCACTCTGGATGCAGACTGGGCTGAAAGTTCATCTTCCAACAGGACAATGACCCTAAATACACAGCCAAGACATGAAAGAGTGACTTTGGGACAACTCTGCAACTCTTGTGTGGCCCACCCAGAGCCCAGATTGATAATCTCTGAAGAGATATGAAAATAGCTGTGCACTGATTCTCCCCATCAAACCTGATGGAGCTCAAGAGGTTCTGCAAAGAAAAACGGGGAAAACTGACTAAAAATAGGTGTACCAAGCTTCTAGCATCATACTCAAAAAGACTCGAGGCTGTGATTGCTGCCAAAGATGTTTCGACAAGTATTGAGCAAAGGTTGTGAATACATATGTTTTTTCACTTTGTCATTATCGGGTTTTGTGTGTAGAATTTTAAGGAAAAAATAAAATTTAATCCATTTTGGAATAAGGCTGTAACATAACAATATGTGGAAAAAGTGATACGCTGTGAATACTTTCTGGAGGTACTGCAATGTGAGGAAACTGAAGATATGAGATAAAAAGTGCTGCTACATAGAGCATGACTATACATTCATCAGAGTATCAACAGAAATGTTGTGATTCTATGACATAATTACAGTCACAAATGTGAAAATATTGGGGAAGAGTATTGATGTGCATTATTTATTATATTATATAAGTTGAAGCTATTCATCGGTTATTATGAAATGTATCATACCGATTAGAAAATTGTGCTTGATTGGCTTTAGATAATAAATAAGTGTCACAAAACTAGTTTTGTGCTCAATACTGTTTAAATGATACAGATTTAACATTTCTTTGATATATAGTAACAACAAATGATACGTAACTGTTAAAATAAAACCAGACTCCCAGTGAGTGATCAGTGAAGCGGATAAATGCTAAAATTTAAATTTAAAACTAAATTTAAAATAAATGTAACTAACCACTTTGCTAAACAGTAACTAAAGACACTTTACTAATGCGATGGCAGACGCTGATTGAGTGATCAGTCAAGCAGATAAAGACACAGAGGTTTTTGTACAGCGTTATTTCACTGTGTGACTGGATACTCTTCACTGTGGACACAGTGATACTCAGCTTCATCCTCCAGCTGAACACCTGAGATGGTGAAGGTTGTCAGCGCTCCTGACAGTGTACCACTGAATCTGTCAGGAACACCAGACATTCTGACATCACTGTAATAAATAAGCAGTTTAGGAGTCTGTCCATGTTTAAACTGATGTAGACTCATGTCTCTGCCAATGTCCTGTGAGGCTCGACAAAGAATCTTCACAGTGTCCTGAAGCTGGACGGAGATGACCGGAGGAGACTGATCTACTGTGATGATCCCCAGACAAGCTGAGAACAAAGGTAAAATGAATAAATATATTTTAAAAAGCTGGTTATGTATTATTACAATTTCACAGAGTAAACACAGAATTGTTAACAAAGAAAATTAATTTATCTCTATTATACAAACAGAAAGCAGACTTTAAAGTAAACTTACTCAGACTCCAGAGAGCTAAGAGAAAGAGTGAGATGGGTATTGTGGAGTACATTGTTCAGGTATTGTAGACTGGATTGACAGTTTGAATGATCGGTGTTTAGGGCAGTGTGGAGAGGAGCTTTAAAGCAGAAGGAAATGAAAGTGTATGTAAATAAGCACAGCACATGCACTCAGCTCATCTCTGCAGGTTTAATAATTACTATTATAATGCTATTTTTAGAACACTGAATAAGCAGAAATAATACTTCTGCTTACAAAAACTGTACTGACTCCACATCACAATTCTGCTCAGTGCTGAATCACAGTGTTCCTGCTTCTCAAGTAATGATGGAACAAAAGTTTTGCTGAACATTCATGTAATTGTTAGTAATGTATTGCTAGTATTTATTCTCTTAGGGGTTGGAATATAACAGGATACAAATATTGGGAATATGTATTTAAAAAATATATATTAATTGTCTGTATCCAGTCCGTGGTACATTGTGTAATTACTGTATAAAACAGTCACAGTTTGAATTTTTAGAAGAATCATTTTAGAATATTAATTCACCAAATGAAAAACAATATTTAAAATAAACACATTCACTACATCTTGATGAACTATTTCAAAATCAGTTTACAGATTATTATTATTATTAAATGTAGCAGATATGCTTATTAGACAAAGAGAGCCTTAATTAATGGCTTCTATACAAACACTAAAGTTTATACTAAAGTCTTAGTAAACTGATAAATCAATGTTATGATCAGTAAATAATCTCAGTTCTGATAGAGGTTATAAAGGATGATCAAAATAATGATCTCTTTAGTTTTGGATATGTTTGTAAATGATAAGCTTAGTAATGGTGTTGTACTGTACTCCCGATCTCACATTTAGATCTTCATTTAATGATTAACATTTTTTTCATGAAAAAAACATATTATATATAATAATACTGGGGAAACAGTGAAACCAGGAATGACACAAATTATTCTTTGATTAAAGTAAGGGCAGCTGGAGTCCAAAATGAATTCCACAATAAATTATTGTGGTCACTGTGAACTTTAATGTTTTTTCATTCCAAGTAGAACTTCCTTATATGACTTGGTTTGCTGTGTGGTGTTCCCCTTTATGAGAAAACGGGCTAACAATGTTTAGCCATCCTCCCTTTTGTGTGTAGAGCCCCAGGTTCATTACATAGATATTTTTAATGAATAGTGACAAAAACATAACAGTGAATTATATTTCAGTATTGAATTAATTAGTAGTCAATAGGTTTTATAACTTATGATATTATTTCACCACAAAATCCAACATTCCTGGCACAATTTGGCAATTTGGTTTCAGTAGCTGAAACAGTTTCTGCGTGTAGCAGAGAGCCATATATAGAACAAAAGTCAACTTCCTGTTCACCAACTTGTTGTTTGAGTTTTACTGTTCTACCTTAAATTCCACTGCAGTTACATTCTGGTGTTTTCATGTGTTATTATAACTGCTACACCATTTAAACAGGCGAATAGGATGTATCATTCACTCTTATAACATTTTTTACTTTTCTTTTCTTGTAAAATAATAGCTCTGAATAATTGTGAAAGAATGAAATATGTATCAGATAAAAGATTCAGACTTTGGTTATCAAACATACTGCTTGGTTGGTTTTCATTAATAGGGTCCAAAAAGGAATCATACTCATTACAATTACTTAATAATATTTAACTGATATAGTTTGTACTTCTTGATGTGCAGTAACTGGTAAAAAAGAACACTTCACTACTGAGACACCAGACACTGATCGAGTGATCAGTCAAGCAGATAAAGACAGGTTTTTGTACAGCGTTATTTCACTGTGTGAGTGGAAACTCCTCACTCTGACAACAGTGATACTCAGCTTCATCCTCCAGCTGAACACCTGAGATGGTGAAGGTTGTCAGTGCTCCTGAATATGTACCACTGAATCTATTAGGAACACCAGACATTCTGCTATTACTGTCATAAATCAGCAGTTTAGGTGCCTGTCCAGGTTTAAGCTGATATAACTCCATGTCATTGCCAATGTCCTGTGAGGCTCGACAAAGAATCTTCACTGTGTCCTGAGGCTGGACGGAGATGACCAAGGAGACTGATCTACTGTGATGATCCCCAGAGAACCTGAGAACAAAGGTAAAATGAATTAACGCATTAAGGGGAAAAAAGCAAGATATAATTATAACTGTAAAGAATAAACACAGAATCATTAACAGTAAAAATCCATTTATCTCTAGACTTTAAAGTAAACTTACTCTGAGTCCAGAGAGCTAAGAGAAAGAGTGAGATAAGTAATGTGGAGAACATTGTTCTGGTATTGTAGACTGGACTGACAGTTTGAATGCTTAGAGTTTAGTGTAGTGTAGAGAGGAGCTTTAAAGCAGAAGGAAATGAAAACATATGCAAATACTCTCAGTATATTCACTCAGCTCTGGTGCCTTAGATATTATTATTATTATTATTATTATTATTATTAACTAAAGAAGTCTATTTCCTGAAGAAAATGCAGGATGTTTGCAAATAAATAACAAAATAGAGGACTGCGGGTGGGCTTTGGGATCTGCCCTGAGTGAGCACATGCAGTTTGGTCGCTGTAGGTTAAACGAAACCATAATGTTTAGGCTCGGCAGAAATCAATGGGATCCTATGGGAGAAACGAAGGATAAATAAATGACAATTACACAAGCGTGGGTCAGTATGTCTGTGGATTTGTGCTTGCGGACCTGCCCTGAATGAGTACATGCAGTTTAAGGCTGTAGGTTAAATGAAATCCAGCCAGATTAAATCTGCTAAAAATGTCAATTTATTAAAGAAATTAATCAGATTTTGTCCAACCATTACCCAAATGAATAAGATAGAGAATGTCTTCAGTCACTGAAAGAAGATTTAAATGCACTTTATGTTGAGAGAGCTAGAAGTGCTTTTATCAGATTGAGAGTGAAATAGCTTTGGTTTAGGGAAAAGATTCATCCTACTTTTTTTTTAATTTAGAAAAACAAAAAGCTGAACAAAAATAAATCTCTCCTCTTTATATTAACGACAACCTTACATCTGAGGAAAAACACATTGGTAACTTTGTTTCTGACTTTAATCAGCAGCTGTACACATCTTCATTTAGGTCTTAAATTTGTAACAAGGTTTTTAATACAGTGCAAACACTTATAGCTACAATAGGTGAGCAAAATAAAAAAAAAACCCATCTGTTTAACACTGCAAGAACTTAATGAAATCATTAAAAATACTCTGTTAAACAAAAGTCCATGTCATGATTGCCTTCCTTTTGAATTTTACAGAACATTGTGGAAGGACATTAGAGACGTTAATAGAATGCATTAATATCGGTGAACTGTCCATGAAACAAGGCTTGACTACACTATATCTAATACTATATCTAAACCAAATAAAAACTAATTCTGGTTTCTTTTTAAAAGACAAAGAGCAAGTCCCAGTAGGCCTGGATGAGTGGTGTTTAAGAAATGTGGTGAGTTAATGTTTTTTACCATCTTGTGATTTCAAATCAAGTAAAATTCCTATAAAAATAAGTCTTGGAATGTTAGATATTGGCCTTCAAACACAAACACAAAGGCCTTCAAACATTGGCCTTAAACACAGGATCATATTTAGGAAAGGCAGATTTAATAAAGGTATAATCTTTGATATATATTTGTTGAGTAATGATGAGAGACATGTTCATGATGATTGTATAACTAGTTGTTAGTTGGATATTTCATGGAAATGAGAATGTTATGAAAATAATTTCTCCTAAAATAATTTTAAGAGATATAGATATGGTCCTTCTATTAGAGACATTCCAAAATTGGCTATAGAACTGTTATAAATGTAACAATTATGATATTAGAAAGTGTATAATAAAGGACTATAGCTGCTTCTCCACTGCAATTTATAAATGGTATGATTTTTCCTCTGTTTCAACAGAAGTGTTGTGACAAGACATTACACAAGTCCAGCTTATATTAGGCCGTAAAGTGAAGACCTTTTTTCGTTTCTCGTTCCCATATATGTAAGTTTGACAGGAGAAAGGCTCGTGTGTCGTCGGCTATGTGGACGCTCCTGAAACCCCAGTGGTCTAATGGCTAATGACCTGGGGTGTGGGAGTGCCGCAGCAGAACCGAAACACTAAAATGTATAATGACCTTAATGCCAAATATATGTCAAATATATCTTACAATAAACATACGTTATAAACTGAATTACTGCAGTGTAAGTGATTTTTGGGTTTATACAAACGTGTATCTCGATTTTTGTAGATTTTCATTATCATTTACACAGCAGAGGTTCTACATGTAAAATGTTAATGATGAATGGACCAATAAAAATTCTTCATAGTCAGTCTTTATATTAACTTATATTAAAAGTTAAGAACAGTTTTTGCCTCTCTACTGTAGAAATTTGGTCTCCTGCGTATTTGAGTCAAGTAACACACAAGCTTTAGAAGAAAACCACAGGTTACTCTTTTACAACTGCTGGCTTAGCTGCCAGAGTTCATGCCGCCAAACCAGTAATAATAATCAAGAAAATAATTCAGGAAAATGATCTACATGATGATCTTCATTTTCAAAGATTGTCTCAAAAATCCATTTTCTATGTACAGGTTTATTTCTGTATACCGACAGTTGTGTAATCTTTAATAATAAAATCTAACTATTCTACACAGACGTCTTCTTGTAATCATCACATATGTGGAGTCTGATGTGTTGAACCTGCTCTGGTTCTAGTAAAACAGAAAGAAAATGTCTGTTTATTTTCTCCATTGACATCAAGCATCCAGCTACAGACACATTCTGCCATGGAGGCGCGCCCATATAGAGACTTTGGTCTGTAAACAGTTGTTGTTTGTCATTTGTGGACATTATATGGGTTTGCATGCACATACTTTGTGCAGCAGGTACGCAATTGGACATCCGAGTATGCGGCTACGATTTGTCATGCCAAACTATGCACAAGCTGGCGGCGTATCTCTAAATTCAGTTGTGCACATGGAGTAATCAAGTCAAACAGCAACATACAGCCTTCCAAAAATAAAAGTTTGACTTATCATAAGGCTGGGTTCATTTTCCAAACAGTGGAGTTGACAAAAGGATCAATAACACACTGCAAATTAACAGCCACACAATCGAGGTTTTGTGGAGTGCTGAATGCTGAGTGCTGTTTTTTTCAAGCAGTCGTGGTACTAACAGTGACCCATTACCTAAGATAAGTTTGACACTCAAAATTCGTGTAAAACAATTTTATCTCATTTGGTGAAGATGCATTCTAATATTACAATTAAAATAAAACACAACCAATTGATATAATCCAAGCCCTCACAGTGTTATTGGGATTTATTGGTGGTGCTGGATCATTCTCAGCACTGCAGTGACATTGATGTGGTGGTGATGGTAGTGTGTTAGTGTGCTGGTACAAGCGGATTAGACACAGCAGAACACATACTAACACAACACCAACTCGTCAGTGTCACTGCAGTGCTGAGAATGATCCCCCACCACCAATAAGACCTAATAACATTCACAGATTTATTCATAATCAAGGACTGTTCACTTCTTGGTCATGGCTGGGCTATACTAACTATAACTATAACTAACTTTTCCTTTTCTCAGGATCATTAGAGATGCTAACAACAAAAGAGCTGGTACATCTTTCTTGAGTTAAATTAATCTTTCTCATTTTTATTATGTTCTTTATTATTCATACTATGTAGCATATATCTCAAAGGATTTTTGCAGCTGTATGTTTTTTTATCTCAATACAATTTTCCTGTCAAATTAAACCGTTTTCTTGTTCAATTCCCCAGCAAGTTATCACCTGATAATCTGAGGTAATATATCACTGTTATCAGAACAAAAACTTCTTTTAAATTATATTTTTTAAGAAGAAAAAAGTATAATTTACTTTAATGCAAGTTAAATTTAATTTAGGCCAGTTCTTTTAGTTCACTCATCAGGAAATGCAGTGCAGCAGGCTTCAAAAACTGAAAAACAGAACTGAAAGGAGTTTTTTTCTGACAATAGTGATACGCAAGTCAGTGCCTAATGTGTAATAAGACACTGAAATAATGTCCATAGAAGATGCACTGCAAATTCTGATATGATAATGTAAAACAGGGATGCTATCTGACAAATACTAGCCAGTTTAAAATGTATCATCTTAAACATGTTGATTGAGGCATGCATTGCTATTAAAGGGTCTTTATTTGAATTTTAGCTTCACTGTGCTGCTCAGCACTGGATTTCTGCATCAGTGATTGTGAGACCTGAAAATGTTCCACTTCTGTGATGTTACTGGTCATGCAAATATTTTAGGGTACTTTCATATAGTCATGAGCGAAAATGCACACAGCAGGTGTCTTTTCTTCTGTTTCACTTGCTCTTGTCAGTTTCTGCAAAAGTAACATGTCAAGCTGTTTATCTGGCAGTAAATATTGACTTAATAACAAAACAAAAAAATAGACAAATATATATATAGCTTAACCATTAGTGCAACTTAACCATATCCATACTTTTCTGAAGAAGTTTAGTATTTACAGGTAACATAAAAATACCTGCTTCAGCCAATCAGTCCTTTATTAAATTAATCCAGGTGTGCTGGTGATCTCTGTATTCTTTTATTGAAGATATTATTCACTTTTCTGAAAACAAGACATTCTATTCAACTTTTGAATGGATTTGTGTTTTTAATTTTTTTCATTTTTATCTTATATATAGTTTTTAATATACATATTTCCAAAACAAGTAGTCATAAAGGATTTCTTAGGGCTTGCCCAATTGTCATAGTATGTTCAGCATAGTGTGTCAACACATAATACTACATAATAAATTATCTGTAATAAACAGACATGGCGTAGCTCCATTTCACCAGTTACATGTATTTACATAAAATTCCGATCGAGCCTATAGTTTCCTATTTACAAATAATAATCTCTTTACTTCTTCAGAGATAAAATTTTTAAGGGGATAATTTACTTTTTAATTAGTCTTACATTATCAATTCACATACAGTTACAAGGTTTCATTTCATTCTGTTCTGTTGGTTCCTCGACTGTACTGCTTTGCTGTTGCTCTCACTTTGTGGCTGTAGCATTTTACTTTAGGCCTAAATGATCCCAAATAGAATATAGATACAAAACCTTTGGGAAAGACAAAGAATTTCCACTACTTTTTTTAATTCCTATGTACACTTTTTCATTATTTCCCTGCTGTAGTTCTGGAGAAGTCCTTCACTGCAGATTATAGTGCATATTTATTACAACAGGAATGCTCTCAGCTCTTAACACTTCCTAGGCCTGTTACATGCAAAATCTGGTTTATAAACTGCACTAAAAGACAACAGCACCATCGTGTGGATAATGATAGTAATCATCAATTTTTTACTTTTAACCTGATCCCCCCAGATGGTCCACCGTTCAGCTTGATCCCAATTTCTTATCTTACTTTGCTCCTTTATTACTTAATATTTGTGTAGTTTTACCACCAAAATACACTTCTATGCACACTGTGCATTTAAGGCTGATACACACCCACTTTGGGTAAACACTACATTAGGTACACTTTTTGTATTTTCACTTACTGTCTATTTTCCACCTTTAGGTGTACTTTGTAGTTCTACAATTATAGACTGTAGTCTGTCTGTTTCTCTGAATACTTTTTTGCCCCCCTTTCACCCTGTTCTTTAATAGTCAGGACCCTCACAGGACCACTACAAAGCAGGTATTATTTGGGTGGGGAATCATTCTCAGCACTGCAGTGACACTGACACGGTGATGGTGTGTTAGTGTATGTTGTGCTGGTATGTGTGGATCAGACACAGTTGTGCTGCTGGAGAATTACAAAGTGCTCCTCTTTGGTAAGTAGAGCTGATAAAATAGACAATGAGTATAGATACAAGGGGGGTAATGAAGTGGCCAGTGAGTATATGTAAATGAGCTAAAAAGAGCAGGTCTGTAATCAAGTAATGTTCAGGACATGCAGTTTAATAGAGGAGAGAGAGTATTTATATGTGGTACTGTTGGATGATCTGTTCCTGCTGTAAGTGTATAAATAGTATTTTTGTCTTATGTGCACATTCATGCCTAATACAACACACTAGGATAGACTAGTCTCCTGTCTTCCTAGTGTGACTAAAAAGTTTTTAAATTGTGAATAGACTCTTTGGGGGCATTATAGACCCCTCCCCAAGTAAAGGATTAGCCTCATCCATCCCTTAATCTCTCCTTTGAGCCCCCCTTGTTGGGATACTAATCCAAACGGAAATACAAATGTCCAAACCAGAGATCTGAAAATCCTGGAAATTCTCCACCCAACAAACCTGACTAAAATTATATTACAGGATGTGACAAATTTTAAGCCCTGTATGTCAGTGTACTGTTTTTTTGGGACATCACAAATAATATATATTTAACATAAATATAATTCTGCCTATTAAGCTGAACTCTTTATACTAAAAACATTCTTTGGCCTGCATAAGAACTTCAGTATCGCAAGACTCTGTATAATAAATTTCCTAAAATTTAGAAAACTGGTTTAATGCTAATGAGGTTGGTAACACCTCATATAACTTATCTGTAATTTTGTTTAAAAGGTTGGAGTCTCTCTTTTTGGGTGGAATGAGTACGGAGGTGAGATTATGTAAGTAGAAGAAATTTATGAAAATCCAACAACACTATCTGTTAATCCAAGCTAGCCTGTTTAGGTTTGTACTATTACACTCAAAAACCTGTATGGTGCCTATTGAGAATCACGGAAATATACCATTTGACAGATCTTACAATGTACGCTTACTTTATTAGAAACAACAAGTTCACCTGGTATGTCCACATTGCTGATGTTTGTTGGATTAGTTTTTTAGAGGAGCACTACTTTAGACACTGATGTGTAAAAACTCCAGCAATGTTGCAGCACCTGATACATTCATAATAGTGTGACAGTCATTGACATTCTGCTATTACAGGCACTGCTGTGTTGAGAATGCTCCTGTGGTTAGGAACTGCCCAACAATCAATAAGCAAGAGGGTGATGGTCACACTGTGTATGGCAAGAAAGAATGAAAGTATAACAGGAAGATAGGTTTTTAGAATAATATGTATGGTGACTATGTTGTTATCTAATAGTCCAGTAGATACTAACACTGCACCATTACCCCACTAAACAGTCCCACAGCTATGTACAACATGAGCTTTAAGCACATATATAGTGTTTCAGGTTAACATTCATAAGTACTTACATGCTGTAAAGTCTCTCTTACTGTATGTGGTGCTTTCCAAGATCCTGTGGCTCTTACATTTGTTGGCAGCAATGTTTCTTCCTGTTTTTAATAGAGTCATCCCAGCAACTCCACAAAGTCCAGCCAGTGTCCGAATAGAGTCCCTGAGGCGCAGACTCACCTCCTGGCAGTCTCTGTACAGAGAGGGTAAAGAGCAGTGAGTGCAGGACCTCGGCCGTGTGTGCCGTCAGACCTTTCTTGCTCGCTCTCCGCTTTCTGTGCACTGTAGACATTAGTGCAAGAAGAATATTTGTACATTGGAGGCCTGACCATTGGCAGCGTACGCCAGCCTCACTCCTCTTGCCGGTCCCCTCCCCAGGCCTTCCCCAAGACTGTACCTATACCCCACTTCCAATTCCCACAGCCCAACACGACATAGCACACACACACACACACACACACACACACACACACACACACATATATATTATAGAAACAACTATTTATCTGCTTTAAAGTTATTAGATCTGTAAGTGTGAAGTCTGTAGTTGCAACCTCCTTTGTGCTGATCTGCTGAACAGAGAACTGCTTTTGATTCATAATTTTTAGTCATGGCTTCAGTCAATTCTTCTTTTGAGTGCCATTCTTCTTTTGCACCCCTAAAAACACTTCTCATCCAAATGCATTGGGCTAACTGTAAATTTTGATAAAGAAGGATTAAAGGTTTAGAAGACTAGTCTGGGTTTACAGCAGTCATGAGTTAAGTGGTATTGGGATGGGGGTTTGGGACTTGTTTGTCTAGTAACTGCAGTAGTTATTTAACTTAGAGCAATTGTAAGATGTGAAAAGCATACAAGTTTTGTTGATTTTTGTGTTCTCCTTGTGTGCAAGAGTTTTCTTTCTTTTTTATTATGAGCTCCAGATTTTTTGTGCTTTGGTTGACTAGAGAGCTAGAACCTCCTACATCAGTTTATTTACCACAGCAGTGCTGTGATGCTTAGAAAAACAATATTCAATTTTCTATATAAAGTTCCTGATATGACAAAAGACATCTGAGGAAAAACAAACAAGGAATTAACGTTTAATATGACAAGTTGGCATGATCTTTTCTTGTATTCACTCATTAAAAACATGCTGGTCCATGTTTTTAATGAGTGAAAACTAAGCCATCGTAACACACTTCATAAGCATTTACACTTATTAATAGATTATTTTGTAACCATTTGTAAGAAATCCAAATGTGGCATGGGATTAGACCAAATTGCTTGAATCTCACAGCAGCCCTGAACAGGGAATCTTAATTCTAGAGCATATAATGCCATTTTATGGCAACAGTCCATAAAGAAATGGTTAGTTGAGTTTTGTGTGGAAAAACTTGATTAGCCAGTCCACACACCTGACCTCACCCCATCAAATACTTTTGAGCATGAACTGGTGAGCCAGGCCTTCAGAAGTGCACAAACTCCCTAATGCTCTTGTAGCTTGAGTAAAGCAAATCCTCAGAGGCATGGTCTAAAATCTAGACCAAAGCCCTCATAGAAGAGTGGAGGCTGTTACAGCAGCAGAAATCAAAACTGATCCTTGGTACTTGTTAATGCAGGGCTATAAGGAAGTGGTGTAGCAACATGGATTGGGCTTATACTGAAGCTTCATTCCTGAGCAACACCGACAAGACAGTCAGACACCAGCTTGTATTTCACAGCTCCCACCTTTTCATTAAGCTACTTAACTAACAACAGAATAACAGTTTCAGACGTCTCCTTGTGTATAGCTCTACGGGTTTCCCAATCGAAACTCACAACAACGCTCCCACAAAACCATGAAGGCTGTGTATGGGCTCTAGAACAGCAGTCCAGTCAGGTGACTGTAAAGCACATGACTCTGACGGATCTGCCCGCCTCCTCTGCCACCTTAGAGATTGACACCAGCTTTAACCAATAAACGCCCGACTACGAGGCCACTAGTCCAATAATCACGAAGGGGTGGGACTAAAGTGGTGCCTTCGTAACAGGGGGAACACAGAGCGACGGAAGACCAGCGTTGCTGATCGACTTTGCGCCCCTCTATTAATAGACATACAGTCATTTTATGCTTATTCACGCTGCATTGGATGCGTACTGGCTATGCAGTAACCGCGCGGTAAATCGAGTTAGTGTAAAGTGAAAAGAGGTTATTTTGGGGGTGGGGAGAAGCGAGTGTCGTCGCGTCGGGTCAAGATGTCGATTCAGTACGAGGAGCCGCCGCTGGCTGATAGCTATGGGGTGGCGGACTCGTTCCCTAAAGACTTCGGCTATGGAGAGGAAGAGGCCGACATCGAGGACAGCCCGGCACCTTCGGATAGTAAGCCGAGAATATTGCTCATGGGCTTGCGAAGGAGCGGCAAGTCGTCCATTCAGAAGGTAGGAGAGAAGAGAGACACTGGTTCGTGTAGGCTAGTTTTAGCGGTAGCTTTCTAGACGGAGCCACCATAGGCTTGTCTGGCCAGCGAGCTAGCTAGCTAATCAACTCTAACAATAAATAAACGTGTTATGTTCCAGTTTTAACCTACAGTATGCCGTTCCAAGCCGTATTTAGTGAAGACAAAACAGGGTAGTAGAATAAAAAAATAACTCAGGAAATTACATATTTAAAAGCCTTTTAATAAGATGAAGAGAGTGACAGTTGATTCAGCATAGATATGCTAGCTGGCTAATTTAGCTACCTAGCTAGCGTACATAAACAAGTTAACGTTATTTCTCGCATGGCTTCGAAAAGTGCTTTAAAGTTAACCCTAGTAAGCATATTTAAGGTTAAATTTAATGTGTTTGCTTTAAATTATGTAACTGATGTTTATTCACTTCTTTACACCTTTTCACTTTTACACCTCGCCCTTGTTTGCATAGATAGGTTTGTTACTCAAGTTAAGTTTAAGTTTCAAGTTTATTTGTCTTTTGCTAAATATGTCAGGACATAACATGCATTGAAATGTTTGGGGTGAGTCTTAGATACAACTCTACAGCAGTGCAGCATTATATATGTAAAAACAGTGCAAAACATACAATAAATAGACAATATTAAAGGTAAAATAAGCTAGAATATATACATATAGTTATAACTGAAATATAGAAAGGACTATACAAAGCATACATAAGATATACAGGAGGATATATGTAGAAACCTTTGCATTGGCAGGTTATCTAAGAAGATATATCTATTTAAAGTGGCTTGGTAATATTGTCCATAGCAGCGATATCAGAATAAATAATAATATAATAATAATAATAGTATAACATAGTGTAATGTAGCAGTGACCAAGTGAACGGTGAACTCTCAAGCAAAAGTAGATTTTCCAGTCATGTGCAAAAGACCATAAAAATATGCTGGTGTATCCCATGGACTTCCTTTTCTTGAGCTTTAGTGGGACATTGTCAGAATCATAAGTATCTTTTTTTTTTTTGCAGAAAATGCATTTCTGATACCATTTATTTGATTACCAAAGACTCATATTTATTCACCAGAAAAATCTCATATGTTTAGTTACTAGATTTCTAGATTTTTAAAACTTAAAAATCGTCTCACATGAGTAGGACACTAAACAAAATAAAAATGGACAAAATTGGATTGTGAGTTTGGTTAAATTAAACTGCTATACTATGTAAAGTCAGTTATTTAAATCAATGCCTTATCTTTCACTAGGTGGTGTTTCATAAGATGTCCCCCAATGAGACCCTGTTTCTGGAGAGCACCAATAAAATATACAAGGATGACATCTCCAGCAGCTCTTTTGTCAACTTCCAGATTTGGGATTTTCCAGGCCAAGTGGACTTCTTTGACCCCACTTTTGATTATGAGATGATCTTCAGAGGGACTGGAGCCTTGATATTTGTTATTGATGCCCAGGTAAAACAATAGTATTGTGCACTTTTAATGGAGCACAATGAAAACATTGGCCTGCTGTTGTGGTCTGCTGACTCATCCTGACTTTTGTTCCTCTTTCTATTGATTACTGCATGCATTCAGACAGAAAGTGCTCTTGTGGATGCATTGTTTGCACTCATGTTAAAAGATATTATTAAATTATTTATTCAATTAATCAAAATATATTGTTCTTACAAGATATGGGTATCCAGGTAAGGGTGAGTGAAATTCTCCAAAAATGTTCAGGTTGTTTTACTTGATGGGAAAAGAATGATGCAGTTGCCACTCACTTTACTACGGTGCGTATAGAGAGTCAGGGTAGGTATCTGGTGTAGCTCTATTAGTGCTTTAAACAGCTATTTGCCAGTAGCTGCTATACCGCTAGCAGATCTGCTGGGCAGTACATTTGATTTACTTAAGCACTTTATTTTTGTAAATGCAGGACACAAAATTTGTTTCTCAGGTACCTTAGAGCTGTTTTCCCTCATTGTCACAAACATCTTTTTTCAAATAACAATTGTAAGTAAATACTTTCGTTTTAAGGCTTTGAAGTTGGTAAAATATTTCAGCATCTCGGGTGTAGCTTGGCCTGTATGCTGAAGGCTACTTTTTGAAAGTTTTGATTACATAAAAACATTTTTCCTTTAACCATTTCTACGATATCACCTTTTTCAAAGTCACACAAAGCTATGATCAAGTTCAGTCATGGACTTATTCCATGTTAATTTTATGTTTTCCTCTGTGTGCTTAAAGGCAAAACTGCAAAACTGGTGTAGTTGATAAATAGTATAAACTTAATGTCATTCAATTAAATTTGTGCTAACATCTCATTTACCTCAAACCATGCTGAGTTGTTCAGTAGTACATAGTACTTGCCTACTATGGTTTCTACCATTGTATGACATACAATGTATGTAATTTAGGCTTAGAGGCAATAAATTGACTTCATTTATTTACTTATTTGTTTTGTTTTTATCTGTGTGTATGTATATATGTGTGAATATCAATAATGCATAGTATACATTTGCCAAACTAACATTTTAAAACAGCAGTCCCCTTCTAGTTCTTAGTAAACTGTTTGCTTCTCTAAGAAATTCTGGGCCATTTCAAGCATGGCACATAAAGCTGGAACATGTGACACAGCTTCTGTGCCTTTTTATGCAAGCTGGAAGTTTCACAATGGATATTTGATTGCTTACAGCTCCAAAAATCCAGCAGATAAACCCAGAGGAATCCAACGTATGCTATTCTCAGTACAAAGATTTTTTTACTTGTTCCATATGTGAAAATTATAATTTATTATATTAAAGCAACATTTTATGTCCCTTATGTCAGTGGTACCAAACATTTTCACCCAAAGCCATTCTTGCTTGCTGTGGAATTGCAAGCACCCTCAAATAGTATAGAAGTTTTTAAATTCCATGTGGTCTTTTAAATTATAGATGTGCTATCAAACGGGTCTTCCGGTAATCGCATGGTCAACCATCCACACCAGTTATACAGGTTACACGATATGTTTAGATTATGATGTTTAATATATAGTCATTATGTAACAATAGAGATTATTATTTTTCAGAAAAACTTGAATTTTGCATTGTCCTTAGATAGGCTGCCGGTACACTTGTAAGTTTTGCTTTCAAGAGTCAAAGGAAGTGTTAAACACCATTCTTACATGGTTTATTTAGTGCTCTCATTAATCATGATTTCTGCATTATTCAAGGTAAATAACTTGTGCATTCTTGTTCTGTATCTGTTTTGTTTCTTCTAGGATGACTATGTGGAAGCTCTTGGTAGACTCCACCTCACAGTGTCCCGGGCTTATAGAGTGAACCCTGATATCAACTTTGAAGTGTTCATCCATAAAGTGGACGGCCTATCAGATGACCACAAGATAGAAACTCAGCGGGACATTCACCAACGAGCTAATGATGACCTAGCTGATGCCAGTCTGGACAAACTGCATCTTAGGTAAACTCTCTCTTTTCAGCTTGAATGCAGGAGGGTTATTTTCCTCAGTTTAATTTGGGAGAAACGTTCCTTACAAATCAGGCATTTATAGTGTATTAATATTCTTGTGTATTGTGACAAAATAAATGGTCTAAAATACTAAACAAGTCAAACATACTCAAACATACTTATCACAGCCTCAAGTTATGATACAAATCTTTGCAGTATTTCATATTTTAAACACAGCAGCTGTTACGTAAATAGAGTATAGTGGTAGGTTCTTTTGGACAATACATTTTTTATTTGTTTTATATAATCCCTCATATTTTAGATCATTCTAGAGGTGCACAGTGTTCTGTCACATGGACAAATAGCAATACCAGTTAGTATTTGTAATACAGAATAACTAATTCTGCTTGCATGATGGATTAGAAAAAGAAGCAGTGTATTACTTTGCTAAATAGGGTGTTGGATTACACTGTCCTGTGAGGAAAATATCACACATTGATAGTAATATTTGTCGCATGGTTTGTTTATACAAGGTCAAGCAGAAACTTGTTTTGATTTAGCATTACTGTGTAAACGCATCTCTGTAGCACAGGTGACATGGATCCAGGAATGCGTGCTTGAGGCCCCCTGACATAAAGGGAGGAGTTCCCTGCCTATCGCATGTGCTGCATGGTTTGATCATATTGCTGAACATGAACAGGGATCAACCTCGGTAGTAACTAAGAATAAATTGTTCAGTGTGTCCATAGTTTTTTTTTTAAAGGAATGAAATAGTAAGCAAACTGTGAGCGTGCGTCTCTTTCTGTGCTGCGGTTTGTACATTATTTGCACCAAATGTTGTTTTACTGGGGCTGCTTAGAGTGCAGAATCAAAACTCAGGTCCCCTTTGTGCTATTTTGCATGTCCCCTAAATCCTTTTGAAATATACTGTTTTATGGCGCATTATTCTGTGTATTTTTGTGTTTGCAGCTTTGCAGTATTGTAGGATGATGTGTTTTACTGACACAATTCCCTCTGTGCTAGTTTTATACTGCCTAATTCTTTGAATTCATGGCTTGCTGAGTGACTTTTGGTGATCCGGTTGCTGTGGTTCAGATTAGAGATCAGCCGATGTATCGGGACGATATTTGCCATATTTGAATATATCAGCATCGGCTGATATCAGCGTTTCGCAGCCCCGATTTAAAGTCAGGCACGTCTGCGGGCAGCCCTGTGGTATTGGTGTGGTGGAACGCGCTGCTGCCACATGTGAAGCACCCGTACCCGAAACCTTTGGAACTGTTCAGTCAAACAAGTGAAAATGAATAATTAATAGCGAACGATGACATTTTTAATGAAGCTGTTACTTATGTCTATTTTCGGCCGCAGACATGAACCAGAGCGGATGTTTTACTCCTTAGCACCGGGGCTAAAGCTAACTGCTCTAATGTAATAGACACATTTATAGGTTATTACACAGCTCCGGAGCAGCCAGAGCTTCCCAGATATTACTCAGCTTCAGGCACTCGAGCCAAACACAACTAAAGAGAACAGAACAGAGCCGCTGTGTTAACAACCATTACAGCATATCAGCATCTTTGTCTATCGCGTGGCACGTGCCGTTTTTGTCCTGTCCCTTTCGCGTCACGCGTGCTGTTTTTTCTTGCTTGCACTGCTTCTATTTCTGTCTTACGCGTGAGCTGTTTCTCTCTTTGTTTCTGTCTCTCTTACTCTATTTGAGCGCCTCATCCTCCTTAGACAACCGCAATTTTACTACATCGCCATAAAAACCCCAGCGTGAAGTGAGACACTGTAACTGCTGTAAACATGTCGGCTGTGTGGAAGTATTTTTCAATGCACTTCTTGTCAGTTATGGGTATGAAGAGATGTAGTCACAGTGATGTAGTCACACTATTTTTTTGGGGGCAGATAAAAATATTTTGTCTTGTTAAGTCAGTGTTCAATAAATGTTAAGTTCAGAAATGTGCAATTACTTATTATTTGTGTGACATTTTAGCTGCAAATAAAGCAGAAACATTTAGATATCGGCCCAAAAAATCAGGAGCACATATCGGCCATTGGCTGACCCTGACCTCCAAACTTCGGCATTGGCTGTAGAAAAACCCACATTGGTCGATCTCTAGATAATTCTACATGAACTCAATCCATCTTTTATTTTGTCTTCACCTTCCTATCTCTTTGTGTCTTTTTAAAGTGTCTGCATGTGCTTACGTGGTTTTTCATTGTCTTTATTTCTGTAAATACCCTAGTTTAACCACAAGATTTACAGGCTTCCTGTTTTAAGGATCCTGGTGGACGGTCTGTTTAAAAGGTGCATAGTGTAAAATGGTGTCAAAATCTTGTTTGTTTTTTCAGCTGTAGTTGGCTTAAATCAAAAACGCTCTTCTTCTCACTGCATTTTGTTTCCTCCGGTTTGGCAGTTTCTATTTGACAAGTATCTATGACCACTCTATATTTGAGGCCTTCAGTAAAGTCGTCCAGAAGCTCATCCCTCAGTTGCCCACTCTGGAAAACCTGCTCAACATCTTTATTTCTGTATGTATGTTTTGACTTCACATCTCCAAAGACTTTAATTATTCAAGAGTTTATCTAAATACTTATTGTTTTAGTATTTTTATTATTACATATGTATTATTGTGAGGTTATTAAGGGTCATCTACTGGTAATAGCAAATAGCAGTTTTTTACTCTCTGTCTGAAACATGAGCTTCCATGCATTTTTAATTTCCTGCCCTTCCCTTCTTTATGTTTGTGTCTCCATTAACAGAATTCAGGGATTGAGAAGGCTTTTCTGTTTGATGTGGTTAGTAAGATCTACATTGCCACAGACAGTTCGCCAGTGGACATGCAATCCTATGAGCTGTGTTGTGACATGATCGATGTGGTCATTGATGTGTCATGTATCTATGGGTAAGGCTAAGTTCATATTTGATTTATGTTTTTTCTTTAGCTTGCTGCATGTTTATTATGCAATTAGTATGTAGTATATCATAGCCAATAAATATAAGTGTTTCCATCTTACCAAACAATTCTAAATTCATCAAACTATGGTAATAACTGGAGGTATAAGAAAGGACAAGGTCCCCAAGGATTCCTAAAACATCTTTTTGATTTAGGTCTAAAAATATCTAAAAATGTTTGTTGTTGGAGATTAGGCTTTAACTTTGATTAATTAGTGAGTTTTAATTAATAAGAATTAATGAACTTGAATTTTCACAAAAATACATGAAGATTTTTTTGTTGTATTTGTTTGTTAAATAGATAGCTTACATTCTGCTTGGTAGATAAAATATTATTATTATTAATAATAATAATAATAATAATAATACATTTCTAGTATTAGTAAAGATTTTGCATTTTTTATCCCTCTGACATGTGGTTCACTGTGTCATACTGTAGTCTGAGTTTTAATTTAACTACTTCCGTACTAATGTTTTTTTATCCCATTCACCAATATTTCCCTAAAGGTCCTAAGAAAAGCTAATGTCAGATTCTTGATGTGTTAAATTGCACAGTTGTTTGCACCTTTGTGCTTTTGAGTGTGTGTAAATTCTGTTCCTACCCAAGAACAAATTTGAAATAAGAAAACATTGGTGAATGTCATAGTCTTCATAAACTGCTAAAGAACGAGTGGTGAATTAGGCCTGTGGTTTGCGGGATAGTGTCTATGATGCTGATATGAAACACCTATGTTTTGGTTATACAGATTGAAGGAAGATGGCAGTGGCAGTGCATACGATAAGGAGTCAATGGCCATAATTAAACTTAATAACACCACAGTCCTCTATCTGAAAGAGGTCACCAAGTTCCTCGCCCTTGTCTGTATACTAAGAGAAGAGAGCTTTGAGCGCAAAGGTATGGTATGCCACATTACCACACTTTTCTGTTTTATTCCATACATTTCTTTAGTTGCGGTGAACTGCTTTAACTACAGTTTTATTCCCCTTTCTATATAAATCTACAGCAGAGTCTGAATGTTATGTTCTTTCAGTGTGTTAAAAGATATTCATCTTTCTTTCTTTCTTTTGCACTGCAGGCTTGATAGACTACAATTTCCACTGTTTCCGGAAAGCGATTCATGAGGTATTTGAGGTGGGACTGTCCACACCAAGGATGGGTCTGCAGGCAGCTGGCACGCCTTGCATGATGAAGACAGTCGCCCTTAACGGCACACCCAGGAGCACCGTGTAAGAGACAGCAGCTACAGAGTGGAGGAGGTAAAGAATAGAGAGGAAGTGGGAGTCAGTGGAACACAGAAGGACAATAAATGGGAGGCATGCTAGCATGTCAGCCATTCTATCTGCTCCCAAAAGCCTTATACACAGAGCAAGGGACTCTAAAGCCACTGAAAGAAAACATGCAGCAGTGGGGCAGGTGCTGCAACATAACGGGGGAAAGCTTGCTAAGCTACAATAGGACGAAAGGGAAGAGGCACAGAAAGAAGCAAGTTTGATTGCTGTCTTTGTGTGACTAAAAGGCATTAACAAACTGTTAAAGAGAATAATAAGAGATCGCAAATGAGTAACCAGAAATGCAAGTCCCCAAGAGGGGAGGGGGAAGCACCCCGGCTCTCTCGGCACGAAACCTTCACACTCTGAGACATACCTGGCCAACAAACGCTGTACCGTTCTGCTCTTGGCAACAAGAGGTGATCATACAATGCGTCCCTGGTTTAATCCTCAACAAGTAGTCATGGAAGACACTGTGTAATGATACTAGGTATTGTGCACCTATTTGAGGACTAGTTTGGCCAAGTATACACAACACTTGTGAAGCCTTATTATAGAGGTGACTTGCCTGATGCAAGTAACTGCTTACAACATAATCATATTTCCCTAGCTGTTTTTTTTTTCTTTTAGGTTTTCGAAGGAGAGTGAAAAGGGACTGTTTAACTCGTTTATGTCTGAGTGGTGCGTGCGTGAGTGCGTGTGTGTGCGTGAGTGTGTTTATCTGTGTGTTCCTCTCCTGCCAATTCAGGCTTATGGCTCACAGAAATGTGACCTCACACAGGGCTGCACAGGTGTAACATTTTCTGTTTTTGTTTTTGGAATTATGATTGTAATTATTAATTACTTAATTAAATTGTCACAGTGTGCTCCATAGAAATCCTCACGGTTTATCAGGCCAGGGGGGCTGATTTATCAGAAATGTCATAGAACACTCAGTGGGAACATTTGTGTTGTCAGTGCACTCACACACACAAAAAAAATCCTTGTGTTTATAGGAACACTTATTTGATGAGTAGTGCTGTTTATAACTGGTAGTGTTTGATTTTGGTGCAGCAGACCTATCGCTAAAACCTACATGGAATGCATTCATTGCTGTGTTTTACAATGCGTTAATTAGAGGCCAACAGTTATAGTACGTGATTAACTGTGCTGCCCTGCCCTACTCTCACATTGAGAATGTGCTAAAAGTGTTACAAAGCAGCGAAATAGTTGTACAGTTAAGCTGTAGGACACTGTGATTGCGCTCACTTCTGTTAGTCGCTTAGTCTCAGAGACTCCAGTGAAATTACCACATCCTTGGCACATGGCCCTTTGAGTCAGAATGACCTTTGAAAAAGTACATTCCGGTTGTGTGGTGCCAATATCTTAACACGTTCAATGTTCACTTTCCCTCTTGCCACAAAATTACCAATTACGTTGTTTTATCAAACAAGCAAAGTGTAATTACACCAATTATAGGATTCCACATTATGCCCAATGTAATACTCATTCCAAGCATGTGTACAGAATCTAAGTTGTTTTGCAATCAGCGTAACATTTCTTATTGAATCGTAGGGGGATATGCACTAACTCTAAATAAAATCGGACAAAGGACACAACCAAATCTTTCATTCTAACGATTAACTAGAATGTTTCTCTAGGTTTCCTGTGATTCTTGCTTCTCAAACTGCATATAAGATTACGTCTATCTTTTATGTTCTGCCAAAGATGTTACCAGTCACAAAAAATAAAACATACACACCTGAAAAAATGACTTCTCTTTTACTGAATGCACCTTTCCAGTAGCCTTCAGTCAGAAGGTCTGAACTTTTTAAAGTGATGTTTGGTTTGAAAGAACTTGACACACTTCACTCAGTATATAAATCCAGTTGTTGGAAGTTAAATGAAGGCATTGGGGAAACACATTGGTTCTCACACCAGACTCTTGCTTTAGAGAAAGTGCTGACTGAATAGTCATTTTTTGCACAGAGGTTGGGTAGTTATTTTTTATGATTAGTTAACAGATGTAGTTTGTCACTGAGGAACTCTAGTCTGCAATGGAGGTTGCAGTAAGAAACTCAACAAGAGTATTTATAGCATCAAACATCTACAAATCTAGCAGGCTAGACATCGATTTTGGTGCTGTGGAATAGGACCCCCACATCTGTGAAAGATCTTTCACTAATACATTATTTAGGGATGCACTGATATGAGAATCGTGCCCTAATACCAATATTTAATATATATTTATATGTATATATTTATTCTATGACAAGACATTAACATCTATTAAAAATTAATTGAATTAATTAGAATGGATTAAAATTAGGATGGAAGCCCATCACTGCTTGAACTTTCTGATCTAATGTGTAATAAATACATCAACAAATATCACATATCAGTATGATTCCACTATCACTGTATTGCCTAGTATTTCCCACAGTCTAATATGCCAGTCACTTTACTAATGCACCCACCAAACTTAAAAGCAGTTGGTATATGCAATATTTTTAAGGGGGATATTAGAGTGTCATTTTACGGTCTTTAATGTTTTAAATTATGTATATTAACATACTGTGGATGCAGTAGGTAAGTATGCCAGTCCAGAGAGCCATTTGTTTTTGATAGCGCTACTTATTTTATCACTTTTAAAATAATGTTATTAACTGATATTTTATGGTAATATTAATAAAAGAGAGATCTTGCATTTTAACTTCAACCTTTAAACATTTTTCTTTTCATTTTAGTGTTAATGACATTTTCGCCCTGTTCTCACATTGCTGAACGGAAACACAAATCTCAATTTTTGACAATTTTTCTACATCATTTGAGCTTAGTTGCTGTCACAAGTGGGCCTCTAGAAATGGTCTAGAATAATTTTTTGTTCTCTTTTTACATTAACTTGCTTTAAAAGCTAAGAAAGTTTTTGCCCTCTCCTGTAATTTTGGAGAAACATGTTTTTCTTTGGACCGTGACTGTGTGCATTCCTCTTTATACACATCATTGTGGAGGCTGATCTTATCACTGAAATTTTCATGTTTCTCAACCAGGGTGGGGCAGCATTCAGTCCATTTGGTGGGTACAGCTTGACTGGTTCTATTCTTCTAGTATTATGTATGTATATGTATAAAAGGAAGCGCAGAGTTTACAGTGCTTCCTCTGCAGATCTTGACCTCATCTCAGTCTAAGTAGTCTTTGCACTCCTGAGCTGAACCGATTTGAGCTAAACTACTGATGAGGTAGATATTGAGGAGAGTGATGTGGAGCTGGATCTTTTTTAGCGCCACTGAGGAGATGGATGACCTAGAAAAAGCAAGACTCATCTCTGCAGTTTTTGTGGGTGATTTTTGTTTATGTATTTATTTTTGCCAGTGTATTATTATTATTATTATTATTATTATTATTATTATTGCTGCTGCTGGCATGGGTTAGTACAAATGTACCGATCCTATGTTGCTTAACAGATTAGTTAAGCACTATGACTCTGCCATTTGAACCATATGAAGCTGAAAGCCTTGCAGCTGTTGTGAAAAGCAGTAAAGGCAGTTAAATTCCACTTCCATGCAGTTTAGCTGCAATGAAACAGTGATAGAATTTTATCCACTTCATTAAGCTACTAATTTCTGGTAAATATTCCGCAATAGTCCTCTAAATGGCTTCCTGCTGCCCTCCAGTATCCTGCTGTTTCAACACAGATTTTCTGGCCTGTCAGGAAAAATTATGGGCTTCGAATGACTTATTTCTTACTAAAGGACGGGAATAAAAGTCAAAATGTTAGGTATGGGAGGAGTTACTAGATTTCTGAATTTTTTAATTTTTTTAAATGTCATTTCATGTAGCCTCATGTTTCTCGCAGAGTAATATGTCTTCCCTGATGATGATGATGTGTAAAGGTTTATTCGCCCTTGTCTATCACAGGCTTTGAATTTGTCCCAGTATTGTTTTTATTTAATATGTTTGGGACCCTCATCTTTAAATCTATCCATGTTATTGCTTTCCATATTAGACTCATTCTAAATCATGGGACCTGGAAGAGGACTAGCTGACTGTCAAAATGTTTGTCAGTACTGCAGCGTTTCTTGAGTGACACCAGCCACCACATTCATGGCTCACAACCTACACAGATTGAATTTTCGTGCGCTACGTCTGGTCTCTCCCGTAGTTAATACATTGTCTAATTCAGAAATGTGTATCAGTCTCGTCATTCATATTCAAATTGTAGTCCTCTATTATCTTGCAGCTGTCTACATGCAGGAGGCAAGGACGCTCAGTGGAAGTAAAGCGTATAATTTATCAATTTAGACCTGCAACCATCAACCACTGCAGCTTAGCTTTTGGTAAAGTAAAAATGGACTGTATTTTCAGTGACGTCTATATTAAAACATTTAATTTTTGGTTATAATTTACAGATACTGTGAGTTTCTGTAATTCTTTTTTAAAAAGAATTTTAAAATAAATATTTAAAAAAGAATGGCTCTTACAGCCTTTATTTTAGGGCTGTGATGTTATTTAAAATCTGATATGTTTCTGTGTATGTGTCTGCTGCTGATGCATTAATGTTCATAAAACATACAGCTTGGGTCTATGTTCAGTTAGAATATGCATTATGAAAAAAAACATATTTAATATGTTTGTGGGCTTACAGGTGTAGTATAGTGAATGAAATGCAGACATTGACATGGTCGCCCAAATGTTCTACTCTTCCTGAAGTACACTAAGTGTGTCCATGTGTAGTTTTATGCTAACTGCTCCACTGTTTTCAAGCTTTTGTAAATGTTAACTCAAATATTGTTTATACATTTAATGGCAAATTTGCCATAAGACGTGTTTCTGCATATCATGCACTGAACGCAAGGAAATGACGCAGAGGGGAAGGAAAGACAACAGACATAAATATTAGTAAAACTGCGAAATGAAATATAAACCCAATAGTCTTGTTGAAATATCAGTCGTGGCTCGCTAGATGGAGCCAGTGTTCATGATTTGGGTCTTGATGATTCACTGTGTAGCCCAGGGTTCTACCCAGTGTCTGTGTTGGCAGACATGCAAATGAAATGTTAACATCACACAGTTGTACAATGAGGGGGTGGGGGGATCAGCATGATGTACAACTGTAATTTGGCTAAATAGCAGTCCTTGAAATTGCCTTGCTTTATCAAAACTGATGCCGCAGTCTCCATTCCCTCAACTCGCAGACATTAATGACCAATGGCTAATAACTGGAAATACTCACTGCCTGCTTGCTTTGTCTGAGCAGGTTGTTAGCACTTATTATTATTATTATTATTATTATTATTATTATTATTATTATTATTATTGTCATTATTATTAATATTAATATTAATATTAATTTTATAGTTTTCTTATGAATAAGGCCATGACACAGGTCAGTGCAAGGAAACAGTATTGGATATTTATCCATCTCATTAAGCTGGTAATTTGTAGTTGATATTTAGCAATAGTCCTGTAAATGAAATCTTACTCCTTCACAGAATAAGCACATTAGTAGTATATACTAGCTATTTGCTGTTTGTGAACTGCTGTGATTTTTTTAAATGGGATGAAAAAATAGTCTGCGCTTCTGGTCAGACCTGATCTGATGTATTTCATACTTTTACTACTGTAGTTCTGTTAGTCCTGATTTCCTCCATGCTTCTTGTGTGACTGTTTCTTGTAAAAACTAGTATAAAACCTTTATATTTATGTGGATGCTTGTTACATCTTAAAAAGGTTGGAGGTTCTTTGAATCTTAAAGATTGTTCTTGGTTACACCCATTTCTAAAAAAAAATAGTTTCTTAGGGAACTAAATGTGGCAGCATTTTAAAACAACCTTATTTTTTGCCCCTTTATTTTTAGAGATAAACATTTATTTTACTAAACAATTTAATGTGCACATGTCTTGCATTGTTGTTTTTTATTTATTTTATTTATTTATTTATTTTAAGGGTAGGGGAACTAATTGTGTTTTTTTTTTTTTTTGCTTTTATGAAATCACTTCAAAGGACCCTTTATTTTTCTGAATGTAAGTGTCTGATCCTCTGCTTTTCGGAGCTCCATTGGGGGTTACACAGAGCCATCTAAAGCCACACCTTAGTCCGGTTAGAACGCCTTTATAGTCGACTGCAAGGCCAACAGCCACCGTGTACGTGGGACAGCAAAGAGACAAAAGAAGAAGATGGAAGGATGAGAGGGTTAAACAAAAGAAGAGACAGACAGACAGAGAGAAAAAAAGGAATGGCAGCAGTGGCTTGTATTTTTGTGGGGGGCCATCAGAGCGTGTCAAGCTGGGGTAGCCAGCCAGCAGTCAGCTAATGGGCAGTGCAGGAGCGACTGTGACTAAAGGAGCAGCGACAGATGCCATTATCTCAGCCTCATGCAGATCCAATGCAGGATACAGGACGGCACAGTCGGGCCCTTGGACAGCCTCAGCTTCTGAGGGAACTGTGTGTGTGTGTGTGTGTGTGTGTGTGTGTGTGTGTGTGTGTGTGTGTGTGTGTGTGTGTGTGTGTGTGTGTGTGTGTGTGTGTGTGTGTGTGTGTTCCTCCATGCTTGCTTAAACTTAATGGAACACGATGGAGAAAGATCGGATAATCGCTAGCTCTAGGATGTCCTGTTCCCCTTGTCTGAGCCCCTCCACACTCCACAACCCCGTGTGAGGCTGCCTGAGTGTGTGTGTGCGCGTGAGTGTGTTTCAGCCAGAGGCGTGGGGCTCTACTCACCCGTTTCTCATTGGCTATTCACAGGGATCATGAAAAACATATTGCATGCTCTCCGCTCTCATCAGACCCGCCTTTAAAATATGCTGTTCTCGCTTCACTAGGGATGTTCTGGTCATTGGGAGGACTAAAGTGAGGGGCCGTGGAGTGTGTGTTGGAGTGCAGAGGGCTTAGGCAGAACGTGAGTCGTTAGGCAGCATTTTTGTGGGCGGAACAAATGCGAGCCATGGTCGGCGTGGTGCAGCCATGTAGGACGGTGATATGTACTTTGGCGATGGCTGTTGACAGTGGATTGTCACCCTTCAAGTCATTTGCCAGGCTCAAGTCAGACGTGAAGCTGCCAAGCCTCTGTGAGGAGGGAGGAGGGGTGGGAAAGAGGAGGTGTGTGTTTGTGTGTGTGTGTCTCTTTTTTTCTTTTGCTGCATATAAGGCAGTTTTCCTCATTTACCCTTTTGCTTTTTCACATTTTCATTTGCCCCAGTGTGTCTAGCTTTCTCCCCTGTCTGTTTAAACACAGATAATTTTTTTATCTGTTTATTTGTCACTTTTTTAAACAAACATGGGAGCCAAAAAGGTAGTTTGGAGCCATAGAACATCCACTTTTGCTTCCATAAAGAACCATTTTTGCAAATGAGTGCATATGTGAAGATCCTTTCTAAAGTTTAAAGAACCAGCATGTGATGTAAAGCTTCTACACCCGTTAGAGGGTTTTCTTAGAACGATTTAATGAGCATTATCAAGTGTTAATGAGCAGATTAAAGCACTAGATAGAGGAGAGGGAAACTTGGGCACTTTTCCTAAAAAGCTTTCTTTTTAAATGTGAGTGTCGGTATATCTCTTTGCTTTAGTGCGGTTTAAGTGTTTTATTAACAGCTCCGAACCATCAGGACATTCTAGGCCATCAGAGGAGGCCCAAAGAAAACTGATTGAATATAAATGAACTTTATAAAATGTCATCAAGTGCATTCATTAATAAATAAAGTCACTCCAGATTGCATTTTTTCGCAATCACCATTATGTTTCATCTTTTTGTGATTTAATTTGTAATACATGGCTAATTACAAGGGAATGGAAAAGCTCCAATCAGGCCTCTTTTTTTTTTTTTTAGTGTTCTCCGGGCAGAACAGTGTAGCTGTTGGTTCTGGCTTAGTTTGTCTAGACTGAAGGCTGTTCATCTGTATGTGGAGAATATCTGCGTGACTGTTGGGTTATATTGGTTGGTTTATATTGGGCAGGGTACTTTAGGTTCCCATTACCTCTAAGCATTTAACCGTACCTACTCTTAAAGATAAAAAGGCTAGCCATTAAGCACTAAAGTAATTAAGTTCATTTAGTTGCAGAATATGGACAGAGTACAGAAAATGCCAGCCTTAATGAGTTGTGTTTATGGTTATGTTTGCTTTTATGTCATAGTCAATTTGCAGTCTGCAACTCAGCCTAGCTACTATACTTGCTGCAAGATGACCTCTGATGTCCTTTTAATGTTGTTTTAAATTGCAGTAATGATATAATGCAGTAATGTAACACAGGCAAACTTTTCAAAGTCCTTTGTGTTTTCTCCTCTTTTTAGAGTCGTGAAAGATTTTCACCACTAGGTGCAGCTACAGAATGCAGTTTCCTATAGAGTGCAATAGTGAAGACAACATATGTGTTGAAATGAAGAAGTGAATCACAGCCACTGCACTCATGGGTTTCTGTACACGGTATTGATTACCTTAAGGCGTGTCAGCCTGACCAGCAATCCTTCAGGGAATGCTGGATGGAATTTTGCCGGCTGAAAACATGTTAACATGTTTGTTGTGGTAATGTAATGCAAAGTTGATATTCAGGAGGTAGCACCCAGTACAGGAGGAAATACACAAACACTGTGAAAAGTTACAAATCAATGCACATTCATAAGATTTACAGTAGAGTGCCACAGACAGCCTTACTCAACGCCAAAAGACTCTGTGCTTATGGTATATAATAGTATGTAAAGCAGGAAATAATTGGACAAGCGTCACTGAATGCTGGGAATCCTACAAAATTTTGGAACCTATTTGTATAGAGTTGTTACATAAGATTGAGTCCTCAGTTTAAAATGTTACATGATCAAGTAGTACTGTGTTGTTGTAGCGAAGAGAAACTAGGCACTCTGGACACAACGACAGCGGAATTGAGCACAAGTACACAACCAGAAACTAGATCTGATCAATCCTAATTTCCCAATATCTCACATGAGCACAAAAGCAATATCACTTAAAATTAGTAACACATTATAAACCTAAACATGTTTGACAACAGTTGGGAGCTACAGTTTCTCATTAGGTAAAAAATGGAATTCTTTCCAAAGTTCTGCAAAACTTGTCCTACATAAGACTAAATGTATAGGCAGAGCTTGGTAAGATTGATTAGCTGATTAGTTGGATAAAGGATGAGAGCAGCAAATCACTCAAATGTCGGCTGCAGGACCAGGGTTGGGAAACACTGTCCTAAGAAGTTAAATAAACAAGTCTTATGCTCTACGCACAGCAAATGTGTGTTGTGAGTGATCATCCCTTCTCCAGGTAAAGCTTCAGCATGGGAGGCACTTCACAAGTCTCATGCTGACATCACGAGAATGAAGAGGCTCATTACAACTCAGCAGTGGGCTAAGCTAAGGGCTATTTGTGATCTGTGTTAAGGAAACACATACATATTTTGATATAGTACATCTTTCTACCACCATGTTTTAGTGTAGTTTAGTCACTTTTTTACATTTTCCTGCTGAAAAGTTTTGTATCAGCGGAGAGTTCTCTGTAGACTTTCTTTTCATCTACTTTGAGCCAGGAATGAATGTCTCTTTGCTCAGGCATTTTCTGGGCGTGCCTCTTGCATTCGTGGGTTAATGTTCAAACAGAAGTAGTGTTTATGGGTCTGCATAGTCTTCAGCGGTCCCACTAAATGTAAAAGAAATTCAGTATTGATGATTTTGCTTTATGTTCAAATAATACAAATCTGAATTTCACCAACACCTTTATCTGACTCGATCACTAGTTGTCACTAGTGTAGACTAAATAATTTAAAAATAAATGATTGTAGCTATCATTTTATTGTTAACTGACTTATTATCCCAGCTGCTTTGTGGAAACATTCTTATTGGCTCAATAATAATGCAGTGCCATGGCTAAGCATGCTGGTGTCTTTACTTAGACGAGGGATGTACACTACCCTAAGCCTTCATAAGAAAAAGAGGATAATGTAACCCTTTTAATCAATTCCAGGCTTACCGTTCCCTGTTTTTATCTGCCAGTGATGCAATACTTCTTTGAAACGGGCT
This sequence comes from Megaleporinus macrocephalus, assembly GCA_021613375.1. Taxonomy (NCBI): domain Eukaryota; kingdom Metazoa; phylum Chordata; class Actinopteri; order Characiformes; family Anostomidae; genus Megaleporinus; species Megaleporinus macrocephalus. Next base: position 27,658,834 of record CM038705.1, read on the forward strand.
CAGTTGGACATTCAAAATGCTCTTTGTGGTTGGGACATTATCATAAATCTCTTGCAAACATTAAAGGTGCATTAACCAAATTGTCGCACCACACATTTTGTTTCTAAAATGTCTTCCTGAATATGCTCTTTTTTTGAACTTGTGCTTTCAATTATAGTAGGGAATTCTGTGGGGTTTTCAAAAAGAAGCCTCTGCGTCTCCAAGTGTTTCATTTGTTGACAGGTGGGTGGGTTGGTCTCTGTTTAAAGTTTTTTTTTGTTTGTTTTTAAGTTAACTTATTTTAAAGCTGATACGCCACACTTTTTTTCCACTATTCTTTTTTTTCCCAGAAGCAATACTGGAAGTATCGATGTCTGCTTTTATTTGACAGAGGCGCAGAGAGAGGGAGGATTAAAAGGTGATAGCCGAAGGTGGTTGTCCTGTCTGGTTTGTTCTTCATGGAGGTTGTTTTCTCACGCTAAAAGTGCCTCCATCACCACAGGTGCTAGCGAGTCTCTCTGATCGCCCTTGACAAGAGGAAACAGCAGAGGGGCTGCAAAAACAAGAGACTCTGAAAGACAAGGTCACAACTTTGCTTGACATAATAGGTTAATCAGAAAGTTCCAAAAAAAAAAAAACCCTCCAAAAACATTCTTTCTGCTCGATCTGGCTTCCTCATCCAGAATAATGAATAACGGCTGCTTTTGTGAATAATGGGGCTTTTGTGTTGTTTCCGCTTTTCAATTAATGCTTTTTGGACACTGGCTAAAAGTGAAATAAGAACTTGGCAGAATGGGGAAATTGCTGGTGCGAGTCCTTTAGTGAACTGATGGATTCTGTAACATTTGTGTGTGCACTCTCGTGTGTATTTGTTTGTGGGTGTGAAGAAGAGAGCAGTCAGGACGTTACGAGAACGATTGAAGGGAAAAGAAGATGAAATATAGTCGTGGCTCTCTGGAACTGTATAGTTTGATGAACAGCAGTAGGGTTTTTCGGTAACACTGCCTGCCAGGCTGGATGTGTGATCTGGTGTGTTTAGTGTGTGTGCGTGTGCTTATGGCTAATAGCTGGCAGAGCTGCCTGTGCTGAAGCTTGTATGGTCTGTATGTGTGGCTGCCGTTCATCCTCAGCTTCTGCCTACGGCTCACTCTGAGCCTGTCTGTCTCTATGCCTCTCGTGTTCTCTCGCTCTCTCTCACTGCTTTCATACCTCCCACTTAACTGTTACAGCTCGTCCTGTCATTTCACTTCTCTCCCAACACATATTCTACACTTGTGCACTCTGTCATTTTCTCCATTTCCTTCTGATGCTTAGGTTGCAGCTTCACCAGTACTATGCAAGCACATGTGGGTGCGCTCTCTTTCTCTCTCTCCCTCTCTCTCTCTCTCCCTCCCTCCCTCTCTCTCTCACGCACGCACTGTATATTCACACGAAGCTGCGGGACTCAAGCTGACACTCTCCCAGCTTCTCACTTTCTCACTCTCTGTGGTCGTCATGGCGTGAAAAACTTCAGCCTAGAGGTTGCAAATACGTGCATGCATACACCCTGTGTACACCAGAGACGTGACATTTATAAAACTTAAGACTAATCTGCGGCCAAGGTATAGAGTACCAATCAAAAGCTTAGAATCACTTGCACTTTTCATTATTTCAGAATTAGTTTTTGTAGTATTTAAAGCTTTTTGGGAAAATTACAGAAAGTGCATTCCATAATACATAATTTGCTTTGAGATTTGTTTTAAAGCTTTCTTTGTTGTTATAGAACTGCCTACAGCTCTGTTCATCATTCTGGGCACATCCAACATTTCATCACTTTGTATAGCTTTGTACATTTGAGTTGAAGCCTACTAAGAAGTAGTGTAGTTATAAAATCAAATAGTTTTATATACTGGTGTGCTGAAATTAACATTCTTGGCCAGAACCAAAATTTAAGACACACTGAAAGCCCAACACCGAAAACTGAAATAGGTAAAACCAGTTTATGTAAAAATTCACTTACTAAAGTTATTGCAGTGTTTAGGATACGGTATGTGTCACAAAATCAAATGTCGTCAACAGCAGAGAATGGTTGATCATCCAAGGCAATAAATTCCATTATTTTTATTTGTACTTTGCTCTGTGGTACTGCTGATTGTATCCTTAAAACTACTATCCTATCTCAAACTTTACAAGAACCGGTCATTGGTATTTATTCGACATGTTTACTCCCCATTCCACATTCCAAGAAAACCTGTGGTTATGTCTAGGAATTGTTAAAGGGTCTCATTTTAATATACCTCCTTATGTTTTTGGAAATACATCTAAGATGAGTGAGGGAGTGCTTTAATGTGTTTTAATTCCAGAGTTTTTTCATGTTTTGAAGAAAGCGTCCTTTTTTTAAAAAACAATTATTTAAATATCATTTGAATATAATAGCTGTCTTTTCCATCCTGTAAAAAATTATGAATGGACCAATACAAATGCTCCAAGATCCCATGCAATAAAACCTCTTGACAGGAGGACCAAAACATTCTTTACTTTCAGTGTAAGTTAATGTAAAGTAGCTATTTTAAAAATGTTTTTCTTTGGACACAGCAACAATATTCAAATACATTTACTGTCATATATGGACTTAGTCTGTGGCGACACCATTGTGAGATTGTATAGAGAGGGGTAGCAGAGCAGTGCTATAGAATGCATATAATCAAGTGGTTTTTTTTACATTCTGTTCATGTAAACTAACTTAAATAAAATGTTGAACTTTCAACAGCTGTAAACTGAAACATACAAGATGAACAAAGGATTAGGTTTCTACATTAGCTGTGGGAGCAGACCATCGGCATTTCTTTGTTTATGGAAGTTTGACTGCCTTTCTCTGTTAAATTTTCAATCCACAAACAAGATCTGCTGTGTCTCCCTGTGGTCTTGATTTGCTGATTTTTGTTGTGGTAATGGCAAAATTCTGAAATGGAGTCATAAAGTGCCGTCATGAGCTGACAAAGAGGGTTGTCGCTGGTGGGCACCATAAGCTTTTGAAACTTTTTAAGCTGCATGATTCATCCAGTGTGTGGTGGTCTTATAAGTTTGCTCCACAGACAGATAATAAGAAGAAACCAGATTCAGAGGTCTTGCGCTTCTTTATGTATCAAATTTGCATCACTAGTCTGTTTAAGGTCAGAAAACTCAGTGCCCCGAGTTGAAACCAATGAAGACTTTTAATTGTTGATAAGCATAGTCTTGAAAAGGCAAAAGCAAACATTCTTCCAGAGGGAACATCATATTACCAGTTAAACTGAAATCCGAAAGTTTATGGGATGTTTATTTACTTACAGTCTAGGGCTTAGAGACATGACTAAATTTAATCAAAACAAATAAAATCAAGGTGCAATTGTCACATACATAGTCATACATGGTGCAGCTGGCAGTAAAATGCTTTGACAACTGACCGCTCACATAAAACAATAAAATAGAATGTCTGAAATACTTGTCAAGATAAAAGAAACGGTGAGAAATACAGTGATGTAATGAATATATATAAACTGAAATTAAAAAATAGGGTTTGTTTACTTGGTCTACTTTAAATCATCATTTTTTTGGACAGAAACATAAAAAAGTGGGACATTGACAACTAGAGGGTTAAATGCTGACTCAGCTGTCTCCAGCATATGTTTGGTTGATGTGTCATACCTGTGTGTCATTGTAGGGAGTCTCTAAAACAGGGGTGCCCAACCCTGGTTCTGGTGATCTGAAAAGTTTAGTTTCAACTTTCCTTACTATAATATACAGATGCTTTTAAAGTCCTTTGTTCACTGAATCACTGCAGGGCACCCTAGAATGTTCTCTCCAATTCACACTGGCTCAACTGACCAATTCTTGTTCTGTCCACTCACAAATGTTTTATTCAGTAAATGCTCCTGCGAGGTTACAGAATCCAGTCTTGAGTTGTTTTGTCTGTATGACAATGAAATAAAACACTATTTTTGTGTGTCTTTATATGTTGTTTCAATCATGTTTCCTTCAATAATACCTAATGCCCCAGGAGCATTCGTAAAGAACCAGCCATGTATCATAATGCTCCCACCTCTGTGCTTCTTTCCCCATACAATGATGGCAAATGACACAATTAAAATCAACACTGGACCTTTTATCTGTATACTATACTAATGCTGCTAGTACTGCTACTGCTACTGCTAATAAAATTCTTTATAGACTCAGAGTGCTTAATAAATGTAAAGGGGTCTTAATTTAGAAATGTATATTAATTTTAAATCTTAAAAGAAAATGGCATACATTAAATTTAAAATATAAATACCAGATACATACAATTTTAATTAAATGCTGTTTTAAAGACACGTTTTCAAATAAAAAAGTGAGCGCTGAGCTTGACTCTCTAATAAGAGCTGGAATTGAGTTCCACAGTTTAGAACCATAATAATCGAAAGAGGCCCCTCTGCGTTTTATGTGTTTTACGGAGAGTATTTGCAGAAGGCTGTATCTGCAGATCTAAGATCATATGTTGGAAAATTAACAGGAAGACATTCAGTCACTACGTCATTTAGAGCTATATAGATTAGTAGCAGAACTGTCTAAGAGGTACAGGTGGCCGTGCAGTTCTTTCAAAACAGAAATGATATGAACTCCTTTTGGTTTTTCCTAGGGTCCATGCTGCTGCATTTTGTATGAGTTGTAAGGAATGGATTGTTTTTAGGACAAACCCCTGTAAGAAGAGCGTTCCACTAATCAACTCTGCTTGTAACAAATGCATGAATGAGTTTCTCTGCGTCACACTGAAAGGCGAGATTTCTTAAGTGATGAAAGGTACTTTATTGACTTTACATCTTTACATGTGAACAAACAAGCAGAGCTCAGAGTCTAAGATTACTCCCAAGTTTCGTACTTCAAGTTCAAAACACAGAAAACCCTAGCTCGATTTTTAGTACCAAGGATCAGTATTTAAGATTTTCTTTCCTTGATTTAGTTGTTGAACAGTTTGTGACATGTACTAAGAAGGAAGTGTCTTGACGACCGGAAGCAATCGAAACATACAATTGCATGTCATTACCGTAGCTATTAAAAATAATATTATGTTTCCTAATGACATCACCAACAGAAAAACAGAGGCCCTGAAGTTGAACGTTGTGGGGCTCCACAGGAAATATACAACTGCTTTGATTAATATTTTTCAGGTGAAACCAAGGTTTGTTAACATGTTTAATATGATTTCAAACATGTCTGAGAGGCCAACCCAGTATGTGTGTATTTATGCTGAAAATGCGATTGAACGTTCATCATTATGGTTGCAAATAAGTTAGTTACAAAACATTTGAAACTTAAAACTAATTCACAGGGCACATAAAGCACAGGGCACAGTTTTCTCTGTTGCAGGGGTATTTAATTAGATTTAATCAGTAAGGTCCAGTTAGAGGAGATTTTCTCAGGCCAAGGTCATTTCTAACTTGTGTTATGTTGCCATATCCTGTGTATTTAAGTTACCTAGTATCAGCATCTTACACGATCAGCAACTAAAAGACAAACTTATATTTACTGTTAGAATGCTGAACTGAATGAATTATTTTTAAATAAAATGTTGGTCCTTACTTCAAGTAAGAACAAGGGCTACATTTACAAAAACAGAATGCTTTTGGAAAAAAATGTGCATCTTAAAGTGTTTATTTATAGAGAAAGTAAACAAAATGTGCGTCTTCTTGTTAACTCAGCTTCACTAATTGACATGTTGGTTTTACAGAGCGGTATTTTCCAAAACTAGACGAGCAGGTCCATTCCATAACCGTTCCTGTTAAACAGTCAGTTTTCTCTGTTGACCTTTCTGTTTTTACGTTATTCTTTCTGACTCGCTTTAGTCTCCAGCTGCTGCTCCTCGCTTTGTACCTCGCCTGTGTGCGCGCGCCGCACGCCCCAATGTGCACAGATCTGATTGGCTGAGGAGCGCCTTTGGTGATCTTACAGCACACGCGATTGGTCTCTGAGTTCACTGCGCCGTAAAGCCTGTATACCGTAAAGACAAGAAAAGCGCCACAGTCATAATGAAATCATTCTCCATAGTTTATGGCCTATTAGTGACCCCTGCTCTATTGGATAAGACATTTTAAAACAAAATAACCATCTTCATTACCATTCATAAATGTATTCACTCTGAATAAATACAAATCAGTATGTCATCGTTTGTTAATTATTTAATGCTAGCTACCCAGTGTTCTGATATATAGATGCCTCAGATGTTTCATAATTATGCCTATAGATGTTTCATAAAACACATCATTGACAAAATGACACATGTCAAGCAGGATGTTCTTGGAAGCTCATAAGACATGCATGAGAACATTTCAGTCCTTGCTTAACTGAGACGCCAGCACCTCAAAACTGCAGATTTGATTTTCTCCCCATTTGCGTTTTTGGGAAAGCGTAATTGGAGGCCAATTTGCATTTCTGTTCCTCTCCTGCAATTACGCCCATAACTTTTTATAAAGTCATGGTGTCATCACCCGTCCCTCCCCCATCTGAAAGAAAAAGAAAAAATTGGAAAAAAACATAAAATGAAATTCGTGACATACTTAATAAACTTGCGAGAAATGACTGGCTTTCTAAATGCGACAGGCACGTGATGTGTAGACTTAAAAGCAGTACAGCCACTTTCCTTCTGGTTTTCCCTTCAGTTCATTAAAACAGCTTGAAACAACTGCCTCTTTTTTATTTCTGGTAAAAATTGGTGATTGTTCAGAATTAATACACAAAATCATATTTTGGTGTGAGAGCAGCTGCTTTGCATGTTGTCTTGTGTGCAGCTATTTCTCTGAATTTTCCAAGTGGACCCTAAGTTGCTTGGTTTGCAGGAATGTCCTATTTGTCCACTGATGTGAGCAGGGATGTGGCTAGCAACTGTCAGATCTGCACGTGTGCGTGTGTGCTTGTGCCACAAATGATCCCATGTTCATTACTCACAAACTCAAAGGATGTGGCAGAAATGATGGGAGAGGTGCTGAAGAATGCTTTATCTCTCTGTAAATCCTGTTGCTTCGGAGGAAGGGGAGGAAGAAAAGGACAGAGCTCATGAATAGACAGAGAAGTACACATGTGAGAAAGAGGAAAGGAGGAAACCACTGGCCAAGGTACAGGTTTAGAAACACAGATACAGCCAGATACAGGCATTTGCACGTCTTCAGAAAGTCTTAAAAAATAATTAATTTAATGTATATACAGCATTAAACAGTCTTTATGGTATATCTTAAATAGTGTCACTGTCAAGACAAAATCCTGTGTCTCCGAAACGGTGTCTTGGGAGAGAATAATTATATTTTTAGCTTCAGTGTTTGTACTTATGGCCCAGAGTCTACCAACTTGTTCTACCAGACTTCCACCTCACTTTGCTCAACTTATAGCAGGATGCCTCTATGGCAACTGACCAGTTACAACTGAGTGGGCAAGCCAACCCATCAGACAACACTGGGTACTGGGGCCTTAAGAAACAGGAGTTCAAATAGATTCTAGACAGAGGGTGAATACAAATGTACAAAATATTGTTTTCTGGGCAAACTGAGACATGTAAATCTAGTCTAGACCCCAAACATAAAATTATGAGCTTTGCAATAGTTTTTAAAGGTTTCATTCAAAGTAGCAAGATTTACCCCTTGGCCAGTTCAACATGAAGTGCTTGCACAGTTTTTTATAAAAAGGTTTTTATATGGCAGTTATATATTTTGTGCTTATGTACTTTAACTTACAGTACTGAACATTTTTAGGATTTTAATGCGATAGTGAAAATATGAATCAGTGCTTTAGATGTGATGTACTAAACCCGGATACATTAAAATAGAGTGCTCCTTATTTAACTTAAATTTGTTCACCTGTAGAGTGCCTGAGACCTGATTTACACGATTCCACAAGGCTACCGGGCTAATTCTGCATTTTTAAGTGACATTAAAACTGGTACTAAAAGGTTGTTAAAAAAGGTCTCACATTTAATTTACTTAAACCTGTGGATACCCTGACAGACAGACGGACAGTAGAGCAGGGTTGAGTGATGGAGGGTGGAGGGTAGAGGAATGATAATGTGTGCGATGCAGAGCAGGATCTGTGGGTCGGGGGTAGTGTAGGGGGAGCCTGGGGAGTTCTGATGTCCAGCTGGCCTTTGCCTGGGCACCTCATTAGGCTCAGGCCAGAGCCGGACCCCGCTCTGAATATTAAGCTGGACGTTGGGGGAGAATGGGGTGCGGGTGTGGATTAACTGCTGAACTGCTCTCCTCTTACACAGGGCAGCGGAGTGCATGTGTTTTGGGGGATCAGTTAGTGGGGTAGTCCTCTAATGAGGTGCTGAGGGTGGGGGGGGGGGTGGGGGGGGGGGCTGGTATAGTGAAGAGCAGGAAACAGATCCTCCCAAAGAAGTTAAACACAGCAGGTCAAGTGCTTTCATTACCTCCCATCAAATGACATCAGAGTGGGGCCTTAATTGAAGTAGAAGAGGGCTGATGGCACATAGGACGCCCCCTTCTTTTTCCTTCCCTTCTGGGCAGTTTGGGAGCAAGGTGGTGGTGAACGATGGATTGAGGTGGGGGGGGGTGGGGGATGGCAGAACAGAGACGGCTAAGGGTTTAGGGGCCACAGAAGGTAAAATACAATTAAAACGAAGAAGTGAGTCAAGGAGACTGACCTGGGAGTAAGGTTTGTGTGTGTGTGTGTGTGTGTGCGTGTGTGCGTGTGTGCGTGTGTGCGTGTGTGTGTGTGTGTGTGTGTGTGTGTGTGTGTGTGTGTGTGTGTGCGCGTGTGTGCGTGTGTGCGTGTGTGCGTGCACACGAAACACATAACGAAAGGTTGAACTCTCCTTCGCTGAGGTGGCATACCAAATCAACTCACGCTGGGAGAGGCACAGCCACAGAGCCAGAGAAAGAAAGAGAGAGAGAGAGGTAGAGGAAAAAGGAGGGGGAGCCAGAGAGCGTGGTTGCCACGGGGGCTGAGTGACAGAAATTAATAATTAGTGACAATGATTGACAGCGCGCTCTCCATCTGCGGCCCACCGCTGCCTCCGAGCGCTTGCCTCCGCCGGCGACCGCGGGCACAATGAGCTCCAGCGGGATTCTGGGAGACGCTGGTGATTGACAACTGCCTCCTGGAGAGATGGGGACAGCGCGAGCATGGAGGGGTGATGCAGAGAAAAGGAGGAGAGGGAGGAGGAAGACTGGGGAGAAGGCTGGGGTACAGGGGCACTGTTGGGGTGGTGGTGGTGGGGGGGTGTTGGTTTGGAGGGGCTGGGGGCAAAGGGAGCTGGTCAGGGTCGGGGAAAAAAGGCAGCCTTACCTTAGCACCAGACTATTCTCAGTCATCTCCCAGCCCAACACAACACAGCCATTATGCAAAGCAAACATGGTCTCACCCAAGAGAGAGAGAGCGAGCGAGGGAGAGAGAGAGAGCGAGCGAGGGAGAGAGAGAATAAAAATGGGCGATTTACTGGTTTTTAGAGGGAGGAAGTGAATAAGCGCAGAAAATGCACTTAATTTCTGTTCTTTAACACTTGCTTTATGGATTTACAGCAGTAATTTTACAACAGGCCACATTCACTGTTTAGCCAGAAATGCCAAGAAATATCACCTTAAATGTTTTTAAAGGAAGTTATGTATCTCCATTTTTGCCCGTTTTTACTTTTATACATACATTTTATACACAGCAACTGTTCCAGGATGAATGGATCAACAAAGCGTGTGAAAATTACTTTGAAAAAACTCAAATAACATTGACTTTACTTTAAGTTAAAGAGCATTTTGTAGTATTGTTGAGTAACATTTATGTTCCAGAAATATTCTTTTTTCTTTTCTGTGTATTTTAAGGAACTAGACTGGATATTAATATCATCAATTTAATATACTAATGTATTTGGCTGAGATGAAGACATTACCCAAGTTCATGTAAAAGTATGTGAACCCTTTGGAATGACCTCATTTTCTGCATTAATTGCTCATTATTTTTAATGTTTAATGGATGTGTCCAATACAGACATGAAATATTATAATTGTTTGTGTGGCATTAAGTTAAACACATTGTGTTAGTCTATTCTTGGGACTTAGATGTATATCAGATCATGTTTTATGACCATTTAATGCAAAAAAACAGGTCATTTTAAAGAATTCACATACTTTTTCTTGCCACTGTATGTTCTCAGGTAAAAGTTTAGTACTATCAGTCGAATTTTCAAGTGAGTTTTAAAGAAATAGCTTCCCACTCAGTTATTAGTTCCTTGGTCATGCTGCGTTATAATGATTTGATTCATGTGTATGTTAATTGCTTTGCGATGGTCACAGCGTTGTTATTTTTGCGCATCAAAAAGAGATGAACTTCAGTTCCACTGCAGTTCAGTAAATTACTCAGTACTTAAGTACTTTACTGATCTGTTCTTCTATTTAAAGTGTTTTTACTTTGACCTGAGTCATTATATCACAGAGGTGTTTCTGGAATATAGGTTTTAGGTTAGTTGGTAGGCCTCTGCAAACATGACGTACTGAAAAAAGAAGAAGGAAAGAAAACAGAACAATGCACAGTGTTTTTAAGGAGCCAGATTGTCTCACTCGCTTTCTCTCCTTTTTCTGCTCTTTGCTGGGTGTGATAGTAACATAAATCAGTTAATTTCTATTACTTTAACAAAGCGAGAAACTTCTTCTTTTTTTTTTTGGTCCAAAAATCTTGAGCCATTCTTTTAATGCTGGGACAAAAAATAAAATCTTGCCTGAATGCTACTGTGTTTGAGGGCATACAGTTGAGAAGAGCCCAGTGGAATTCCTCCCATGACAGATGCATTTCAGCCTGCTTTGACATGAACTGCACTAATACCCTCCAGCAGGACTTTAGCCTGGACACAGGTCTTCAAGCCTTACACACATACACAAACACATACGCACACAGTTGACCTCAGGGGGAGGAAACAGGGCTGGGAGAGAGAAAGTGCTGTTGGGAAATCAGAAGACATTATCGATTCCAAAACAGCCGGTTTCACTGCTGTTACGTCTCTTTCTGTTTTCTTCTCCTCAGCATCTGGTTTCTGGTCTGAGATCACATGTAGGGAACACCTGTCTATTATCTTGTCCTGTCTATTTTGATGTTATATATATATATATGTATATGTGTGTGGTTTTAACACACTCTAGGCAATACATCTGCATGTCCAATACCCTGCATGCCCATTAAAATCATTTAAATATTTAATCTATAAATTAGATTGAAGGAAATTGCTACTTATTATTATCATCTCATAATTTAGAGATGGTACAAAGGTGCATGTGTGAACTGAAATGAGTTATGAGCAGAGGGTGATTAATAGGCTGTTGAGTGTGGTGATAACATGTGCCAGTCACTCTGACGGGGACTTTCAGTCCTCTAATTCAGTTCATCAAGTAGATTAAACATTCCCCTGCATTTCTTATCACAGCGTTTGAATTCTGCTTCACTTCAGCACAGTTTATAAACATGACCTGCAACAGTCCACTAAGAACTTTACAGTTAGTACATCAAAATTGACATAATGCAGCAAACCGTTTTATAAAATGATACATATGGATTTAGAGTTTAACAGCAACAATAGACAAAATCTATTTTAGCGTACTTTCTTTTTTGTTGTTGATTATTTTTCTTAAGAAATAGGTTTTATTTCTTTAAAGTAATTTTGTTTAGATTTATTATGAGTTTAGTTTAAAATGATAGTCCGTAGGTAGAGCCTCATTTTTAGCCACACCCCTGCATTTTAGGAGCAGAAAGTGAGACTGCATTCTTCTTTCTCATTGTGAGCAGTTATATCTCATTGTTTTTAAGTAAATCTTTGTTATTTTTACAGTTAAGTAAACGATTTTTTGGTGTTTTATTGAAAATATTATCATTTTTTGGGTGTACAACTGGTCATGTACTAAATGTGTTTTTGAGCTCTGTTAAAAATGAGATAATTGTTACTGCTGAAACATTTGGTAAAGTTTTGTCAGTGATAAGATTTTGGTGGTGAAGAAAATAAATCATATAAAATAAACATATTAAAGGTATAAGCTCATTCAAAGCTAAATGATTTCAGTTAAAAGTCAAAAATCTGTGTTCATTTCTGATAGCATTCAGTAGACTGACTCTTATACATACGTCACTATAACACATGAATGTTATACTGAATATTATAAATATTAAATATTAAAACAAAGCAAAGAGATAGGTGACATCTTTGGGATACCCAGTCTGTTATCTGTATTTAGTCTGTGAGCTCTGTCCATTAGAAGTCAAAGTGTTACATTTTAATGTACATTTTGTTTGTATTTTGGTTCAGAGGGTGAGGACCAGTCCAGCCAACACTGATAAACTGAAGCTCAGCACAAATGGACACATTTGTATTTTATTTTGTTAGTGATAAACTGAATTGGGGTATATCGCTCTGATGGCTGTTCTGTTGAGGTCTATCTGACTGCATGTTTCAGTTGTCCGATAAATCAAATTACTCAGCAGATTGAAATGACATGATTTTAATGTAAAACTATACAGTCTTTATATCTCTGGAGGACAGTCATAATAATCTCTGAAGATTAGCGTTAGGACTACAAATGGAATAAAATGCAAATAAAATCTGCTTGGCTGAGCACACACCTGTGACTGCCTCTGTATTAATGAGGCAAGTCACTAAAACATTGTACTGTAAAGAGACTGTTAATAACTTCTTAACAGAAGGCAGCAGGTTAAGAAGACTAATAGATAGATGACCAGTCTACACTATCTAAGAATTAAGAGTGCCCTTTAAAATCCCTCTAATAATGACTCTTATGGATTAGTGTTACAGCCATATGAAAAGATTTGGGTCCCCTGCAGAGAACACACTTCAGCACATGAGTAAATGCTGTTTATTTGCTGAATTTATTACATAATATAAAATCTGGCCTGTGCGAAGGTTATGGCACTTTTTACTGTGTTTTTTTTCAACATCGTGTGTGTGTGTGTGTGAGAGAGAGAGACAGTTAGAGCTGTGCACATGTGTGTGGTTTGTATTAAAGTGAAGGTGTGTCTCAGGACTGGTGTGAGTGTGTTCACCTGTCAGTTTGCTGTTGTGCTGTTGTAGCTAAATAGGAAGGGATGAGCAGTGTGTTTGGGGAAATAATGCTCTTTAGGGTTTCGGGGCTGGGGTGGCCTAATGGGCTGAGCTGAGCTCCACTGAGCTACTAAACCAGTCAACATCCCCACACCTCCCTCCTACAAACACACACTCTACCTCTCACCCTCTCTCACTCTGACTCTGACTCTCTCTCTCTCTCTCATACACACACACACACACACACACGCACACACATATAACACACAGGCATGCAGGAGAGAAGCACATGTGAGCTGACAGCTGGCCTCCGCAGGGCCCAGCAGGTGCTGTGTACAGGCCAGAGAGAGAGAGAGAGAGAGAGAGAGAGAAAGAGAGAGAGATGCTCTGGGGCCCCTTACCTCCACAGAGTTAACTGATGTGAGTCTGGACACACGAGTTTGAGTGGACTTTAACATTTCTCTTTCTAACCCTGTTCTCCTTTCTCTCCCTACACAGCCTCACTCTCTGCCGCCTCGCCTCACTGTCAGGCTGTCTTCCTCTCCTTTAATTATTACACTTCTCACAAAGAGCCCGGCTACATCTCCGTTACTGCTTCACTGGAGTACCAACTAGCATAGTTAACTTTTTATAAGTCATATAAGCTCACACTCTCTCTCTCTCTCTTTCTCTCTGCCTTTCCCTCTGTCTCTCTCTTACTCTCTCTCTTTCTGTTTCACTCTCTACATCCACAGTTTCTGTTTTTTCTATCTTTTGCATTCCATACATCTTTTTTTCTTTGTCTTCTCTTACTCTCCTTCCTTTTGTCTATTTTTTCTCTGTGTTCATACTTGTATCACTCATTCCCCCTTTCTGTTTTTTCTCTCTCCACCTTTTTGTGCTCTCTCTCTCTCTCACACACTTTCTTGTATATATTCCCAAGCATGTTTTTTCTCCCATCTCTCTCATTCCATCTTTTTGTTTTCTTCTGTCTCTCTCCTTTTCCTCTCACAAGTTTCTCTCTCTTTCTTTCACTCTCTCTCTATTTTACTTTCCCCCTTTGTCTATGATAGTTTTTCTCTCTCTACATCTCTCTATTTCTTTCTTTCTTTGTCTTTCCATTTCTCCCACTGCTCATACTCTATGATACTCTTTTTTTCTCTTTCTTATTTTTTATTCGGAAGTCTATTTCTCCTCACATATTTTCTCTGTCAGTGTCATTCGTTCTTCTTTCTTTGTTTCTTGCTGTCTCCTATTTTTTGTCTCTTGCGTGTCTCCAGTCTGTCATAAGTCTCCTTTTCTTTTCTTGTTTCTTTCTTTGTCTCTCCATTTCACTCACTGCTCATACTCTATGATACTCTTATTTTCTTTTCTATTTTTTTTGTTTGGACATTTATTGCTCTGTCTATTTTTCTTATACCCCCTCATGTATTTCCTCCTTCTATGTCATTCTTTCTTCTGTCTCTGTTTCTTGCTCTCTCCTAATTTTTGTCTCTCATAAGTCTCTCTCTCTCTCTCTCTCTCTCTCTCTCTCTCTCTCTCTCTCTCTCTCTCTCTCTCTCTCTCTCTCTCTCTCTCTCTCTCTCTCTGAACATGGTCAGTGTTGGTCAGTGTGGGACCTCCGCGCCGCGTGATGTTGAAAGGCTTTGCGCGCACACACACCTGGCCGCCGGCTGCCTCTTTGGTCTGCGTCACCTTTTGTCAGGCCCATGTTAATTAAGCCCCGTCAGCAACACACACGCTCACATCCACACACACACACGCGCACACACACACTGGGGTGCCTTTTAATGAGGCTGCCATTTGAACGCCATAGACACCAGGCCTTCGCCCTTGTTTTATTCCTGGACGCGTGCGTGTATGTGTGTTCTGAGGAGGTGGAAGACACGAAGGAGGAGGAGGAGTGGGAGGAGTAGGAGGGGGGAGGTCAGCTGATGAGATTGTTTATATAAAAAAATGGGAGTTTGTCATCTCCCCCTCTCTCTTTTTTCTCTCCTTTTTTTTTTGCGGCCGAGTGAGACGTAGCTCTCCTTTTTCAGGGAGATGAAAGGGCCCCGGCGCGGGGCTTCCAACAAAAGTGCCAGCGATCACAAACAAACCTTCAAATGAAGCACATCAAAGGCGCTGCCCCAATTGTTAGCCTCTCGTATCCAGGGAAAATTGGCTCATTAAGGGCAAAAAATGACATTGTTTACATTAAGCGAGGCCCCTGATTAGATGCAGCCATGTTTGTTGTGTTGTGTGTTGTCCGCTTTCCCTGCCGCTGCTTACCAACAGCCCACTTCAGCCCCACGCCTCGCAATCGCTCCTTTGAAGGCTTTCTTTCAGTGGAAAAAGAGAAGAATGGGAGGGGAAAAAAGAAAAGGATAAACACACAATCACAATTACAAACGTGCACAGACATGATAGTTCCCCCTCTCTATCTCTCTCTCTCTCTCTCTCTCTCTTTCTCTTTCTCTCTCTCTCTCTGTGTACCCCCCCGCATCAGCGTTCTCTCTTTAGAACTAATTAGGCTGCCTGTGGAAAGAGAGATGTGGGTGGAGAGGGTAGTTGGGTCCGTGATGAATCTGTTTGTGTGGTAAAGGAGAGGGGTGTTGTTGGAGGAGTGAAAAAAGAAAAGGAAAGGGCTCCACAGTCAAAGGAGCCAAGATCGCGCGCTGACGTCCCCTGCTCATCCCTTAAATGAAAATAATTCCTTTTGTGCTCGGAGGCTTTTGTCAGATGAAATGCTGTCTAATTGCTGTTTCGAGGGTTCTGACATGCTTCACCCTGTCACGAATCTCAGAAAGACAGTGTCAGAGACGCTCTCTATAGTGTACACCCGCACACACACACACACACACACACACAAGTTTTAACACATAGCTAACACTAACACCATCCTGCACGCTGCAACGGAGTATGTGGTGGGATAGTATGTGAAAAAAAGTTTTCATCACATGCTCTGCCATATTCTACTCATTATATTAGTATTATTAGTATCCATGTTTATTTATTATTTATAATAATTATTATTAATTTTTTATTTACTCCTCTCCAACTCCTCTCAGTTGTATTAATAAATGAGGGACCACCAGTAACATCCACAAACAGCTGGTGGCTGCAGGTTTTCATTCAGGTTTGTATTAATATAGAGTCTAAAGGACTTCTTTACAGGGAGGGTGATACGAATCAGAAGCATAATGTCTCCAGCTGAAATATAACCATTGTATTTACTATCGAGTGACGTTTTTATATTTTAAGTTGATAATGATAAATTAGATTTTAAAGTAAAAGTACACCTCCAGCATCAAAAACTTTGTCTAAACTTAGTCTCAGAGCGTACAGTGCCTTATACATCATATAACACATATAGTCTATCCGTTAGTTCATCATTTATTATTTTATTTTATTGTGATCTTTACTTTTGTTTAGTTTTCATTTTGGTTGTTGATATCAGTTTAGTTTTTAGTTTTAAGTGTGTATGTGTAGTTTTACTGTTCATTTTCTGAAAATTCATTGTTTAGTTTAATTGGTTTAGTTTTAATTTAGTTTTATTTGTACTTTTAGTTTTTAGTATTATAATGTGTGGTGATTGTTGGTTGGAGTAAAATGAGCACAACAGTAGACTGAGCTTGGCTCAGCTCCAGCTTTCCTTAAAGACAGCTAAACATAGAAGGGGTCAATGTCTAAACTCCTATTCTTCTGTCTTTATTTATTTATTTATTTATTTATTTATTATTTCATCTCAAACACATTATTTAAGATTTAAGTTCATAAATACATAAACAGTGGAATTCCCCTTCAACTGTTCAGAAAGTGAAGTGTTCATTTGTTACTGCTTAATGTTATTTATATATTTATTTATTTTTCATTCTGCGCAGCCCACAGCTAAACAAGACCTCCAAGTTCTTTAAACATGTTCCTAGATCAACCACATATCTCATGGGATTTCATTCAAAAATCCCTTAGCCCGTAGCCTATTTGCTCCGTTTTACACAAATAGGCTACCCATATGCTGTGTTCACACATTTGTGGTAGGCGTACGGTGGCGAATGGGATATTGCTTTGTTTTCAAAGGAGCCACAGTGGAAAATTCTTTTTCCCAATTTTTTAATTCCAATTTTCTTCACTTTTACCGTCAACCCTGGAGAAGGAATAAAATGGATGCTGAATTTTTGGAACGTTAGTATTATAAAACAAGAAATAAGAGTATGGAGCTTCCTCCTGCCTTTCTTAACAACTGCTAAACATCTCTTCTGATAACCATCCTTCTTTTTCTTTTTCCATAGTATTGGTTGCGTGGCTTCATCTCAGCGTCAGGCTCTGCTCCACTAGGTGGTACGGAATGACAGTTTTTAAACACCAACATGCAAACGCAAAAGTACCTTCTCCACCTCCACTAGCGCTTGTTGTGTTTTTTTTAAATGCATAATATCGCAGTTTAACATAGAACCTCTTTACTGTAAGTAGCTGTTAAGCAACGGGGCGGAGCCAAGATCAGGCAAGTACTGGGGTCCTGATTCAGGAGGGTTTTAGTAGCGACTTAGTAGTAGGTTAGTAAAATGTTCATGTTAGCTGGTTAACCAGTGGTTTTTGTAACTGTGACAATAATCATGTAAGATGTGTTTAGTATTTTCCAGAAAGAAGAGACCACAGCTTCCTCTTGTTTTCTGTTGGCTCACTTCCAAGGTTCGTAAGTCTGTAGGGTTAAAGTTTACTGATGTTTGGCAACATCTCTTGGTTGTTTTGTTTATTTTATTGAACAAAGAAAGAATCAAAAAGCAAAACACTCAACTACTGGCACCTTTAGCTGTTTAACATGTTGCTCACTGCTTTTCTTCTGAGATAAGACCAACAGTCCACTGCTGCCTACCTTCTGACCATGTTTCATAGCTGGACCGGCACAGCAGAATCACCTGATCGGAAAAATGACTTTATTCTAATTGCATCTAAAAAAATTGCCCAAACTTCTGTTGAAGTCATATTTCTTTGATATTTTACAATACACATAAAATATGTGAATAGAAACCCAGCTTGAGTGTGTGTGTGAGAGAGAGAAAGAAAGAGAGAGAGAGAACTCCATCATTAACTGCACTGTTCCCTCGTCCTCCCTCTTCACCCTTCCTCACCCCCACTCTCTCAGGGAGAGTGACCTCCCCGTAAATAATCATGACCACTGTGCTGGCACTGACCCCCACTCACCTTCCTATCCCCAGCCTTCATCCCCCAACACACGACCTGCAGGTCAACTCACCGTATTATACACCCCTTCCACATACCTACACACACACATACTCACATACACACATCCTCTCTTTACTTCCATTTACATACTGTAGTTCCCACTTCTTTACTTTTCCTTTCCTCCTGTACACTCACAATCTCTCTCTCTCTCTTATGCATTGTTTTAGATACAGTCTTCACGCACCCCTCCAGAAAGTTGAAAGAGTGTGGTAATTAACATTTAAAATGGTGTTGATGCTGTCTCTTTGAAAGGGAGGAGAAGTTGTCCTCAGTAAAGGAGAGGAGGACGACTGTGTGCTGTTGCAGTGCTGCTGAGGTAGAGGGGAGAGGAATTAGAATTGCCTTGACTTTTGACCGGCCTCGTCTCATGGGGAGAGCCGGCGCAGTATGGGAGGGCACACCAGGACTTCTTTTCACCATTTAAGGACTCGTATGGAAAATATAAATTGGTAGCGGCAGGATAGCGATGGCACATTGGCATTCTGCACGCCAGCCACTCTGATTCATGAGGTTGTGTTGTGTTTCTGCCCCTCTTTCCATTAGAATATCTTTAGAATGCAACTAGAAGAGACGGATAAAGTTGTTGTTTTTTTGCATGCTTTTCATGTGACTGGTTATGTGATTTTTCTTCTGCTCCAGTGGATCTTGGAAATAGCTATTCCATCCATTCTCCATCTCCGCAAAATGACTCGAAAACGTCTCGAATGAAAATGTTTGGGTAACATATGCTTTCAAAATGTAAAAACAAGTGTTGTGAGATTTTACAATCTCTTACAAACTCATTTAGAATAAAGTTTGGATCAACTTTGTGTCAATGTTAGTGTCAAGTGTCCAGTTCTGTGTCGTACTCATTTGACTAAAACAAATTTGACTATTTGACTATTGCCTCCATTTGGATGTTTGCTGTTGTTAAATGTATTACTGGTTTACTGTAGTTCGAGGCTGGATTACAACGCTTCTCATACATATAGCATAATGCTGTCCATCTGCATTTTTTTCATTTATCTCCTTTAATGTCATATGGATAGAGAAAAGGGAAAAACGAGATCTCTGCATTTAACCCATCCGTGCAGTGAAACACTCACTTATACACACACTAGGGGGCAGCGAGCACACTTGCCCGGAGAAGAGAGAGAACTGTTCAAGACCTGGTAGTCATGAGGTTGTCACAATTGGGAAAAAAACAGTATTTTCTTCAGATCTGGGGGTAAAAACATCCACTTTATCCTTCCACGGTAAGAAGACAGCTCAGCGCTATGGGCCTGAAAGGATGTGTAGCTGTTATGAAGTCATTACTGAAAAAAAGAAGATAGATTTACAGAAAAAGAAGGCTTTGTTTGGATTTCTTAGATTGTGGCAAATAGAAAATGCAATTTCTAAGACTGAACATCAGTGGTGTGGAAAAATAGCCCTTTAGGTTTATTTGAAAAACTGAAAGCAAGTTTTACAGAATAAATGGAAGCTGTATATTAGACAAAGTGTGATGCATTAAATACTAAGAACTCTGATAGTATCACTAGTTTTGAAGTGTCTGCTTAAAAAAAATCAGAACTTTACCTTTTTGGAGGAGCGATGTTTTATAATAGTGATAGTTTGGTATTACTAGAGAACACTACTTATTGCTCCTCTAAATCATGCAGTAAGAGTACTTGTGTAACCCCTCAGAAAAGCTGTTAACATGCTTGAAACTTAAATTAGCCACTGGGGTGATGAAGACAGAGGATCACAAACAAAGCACAGAGTGATGAAGTTTTTTGCTGTGTACTGCCTTTTAGCCTCAAGCATAAGAACCCCAATTCTGTGAAGTAATAGGGAAGGATAGAGACAGAAAGAAGAAATCTTCCTGTAATTTTAAGGAGAAGAGTAAAGAGTGAAGATCAGTTGCAGCATTAATAGCAGTATTAGGATGACCATGTGGTGATTAAAAGAGGCTATTAAATACTACATTCTAAACTCAGCAAGCCTAGTTTAGCTGCGTAGCGTTTGTCACTGGCATTACAACAATGCTGAGTCCTCGAGAGGTAACTCATATATTCAGTCATTTATAGCATTACATTGTTTGCAAGAGTTACTGTTAATGCAGAAACAGCTTTGGTGCTTCATATCAATGTTTTTGTTTACATTAGTTTTTCTATTGTGTCAAATTGAGAAAATGGAGGGCAGAGCTAAAAAATGTAGAAAAGAAAAAAGGGATCACAAAGTTACACATTTTTGTAAGCAACTGATTTCTTAGCTCACCTCACATCTAGTTACACTTCTGCTCGTCCTGTCTCTGGCTGCCTTAGTATGTTTTCTTAATTAAAGGATCAATCAAACATTTTAATAAAATCCTGATTGGAAAAGCCAATAACATAACATTTTAATCATACACACTACCGGACAAACATTTTAGATCACTACCAGCCAAACGTTTTAGATCACTACCAGCCAAACGTTTTAGTACACTACCAGCCAATTGTTTTAGTACACTACCAGCCAAACATTTTAGATCACTACCAGACAAACGTTTTAGTACATTACCAGCCAAACGTTTTAGTACACTACCAGCCAAACGTTTTAGTACACTACCAGCCAAACGTTTTAGATCACTACCAGCCAAACGTTTTAGTACACTACCAGCCAAACGTTTTAGTACACTACCAGCCAAATGTTTTACATCACTACCAGCCAAACGTTTTAGATCACTACCAGCCAAACGTTTTAGTACACTACCAGCCAAATGTTTTAGATCACTACCAGCCAAACGTTTTAGATCACTACCAGCCAAACGTTTTAGTACACTACCAGCCAAACGTTTTAGATCACTACCAGCCAAACGTTTTAGTACACTACCAGCCAATTGTTTTAGTACACTACCAGCCAAACATTTTAGATCACTACCAGACAAACGTTTTAGTACACTACCAGCCAAACGTTTTAGATCACTACCAGCCAAACGTTTTAGTACACTACCAGCCAATTGTTTTAGTACACTACCAGCCAAACATTTTAGATCACTACCAGACAAACGTTTTAGTACATTACCAGCCAAACGTTTTAGTACACTACCAGCCAAACGTTTTAGATCACTACCAGCCAAACGTTTTAGATCACTACCAGCCAAACGTTTTAGTACACTACCAGCCAAACGTTTTAGTACACTACCAGCCAAATGTTTTAGATCACTACCAGCCAAACGTTTTAGATCACTACCAGCCAAACGTTTTAGTACACTACCAGCCAAACGTTTCAGTACACTACCAGCCAAACGTTTTAGTACACTCCCAGCCAAACATTTTAGATCACTACCAGCCAAACGTTTTAGTACACTACCAGCCAAACGTTTTGGTACACTACCAGTCAAACGTTTTAGATCACTACCAGTCAAACGTTTTAGTACACTACCAGCCAAACGTTTTGGTACACTACCAGCCAAACGTTTTGGTACACTACCAGCCAAACGTTTTAGTACACTACCAGTCAAACGTTTTAGATCACTGCCAGCCAAACGTTTTAGTACACTACCAGTCAAACGTTTTAGATCACTACCAGCTAAACGTTTTAGTACACTACCAGCCAAACGTTTTAAAACACTACCACCCAAATGTTTTAGTACACTACCAGCCAAACGTTTTGGTACACTACCAGTCAAACGTTTTAGATCACTACCAGTCAAACGTGTTAGTACACTACTAGTCAAACGTTTTAGTACACTACCAGCCAAACGTTTTAAAACACTACCACCCAAACGTTTTAGTACACTACCAGCCAAACGTTTTGGTACACTACCAGTCAAACGTTTTAGATCACTACCAGTCAAACGTGTTAGTACACTACCGGTCAAACGTTTTAGTACACTACAAGCCAAACGTTTTAGTACACTACCAGCCATACGTTTTAGATCACTACCAGTCAAACGTGTTAGTACACTACCAGTCAAACGTTTTAGTACACTACCAGTCAAACGTTTTAGATACACTACCAGCCAAACGTTTTAGAACACTACCAGTCAAACGTTTTAGATCACTACCAGTCAAACGTTTTAGTATACTACCAGCCAAACGTTTTGGTACACTACCAGCCAAACGTTTTAGTACACTACCAGTCAAACGTTTTAGTATACTACCAGTCAAACGTTTTAGATCACTGCCAGCCAAACGTTTTAGTACACTACCAGTCAAACGTTTTAGATCACTACCAGCTAAACGTTTTAGTACACTACCAGCCAAACGTTTTAAAACACTACCACCCAAATGTTTTAGTACACTACCAGCCAAACGTTTTGGTACACTACCAGTCAAACGTTTTAGATCACTACCAGTCAAACGTGTTAGTACACTACCAGTCAAACGTTTTAGTACACTACCAGTCAAACGTTTTAGATCACTACCAGCCAAACGTTTTAGTACACTACCAGCCATACGTTTTAGATACACTACCAGTCAAACGTTTTAGATCACTACCAGCCAAACGTTTTAGTACACTACCAGTCAAACGTTTTAGATCACCACCAGTCAAACGTTTTAGATCACTACCAGCTAAACGTTTTAGTACACTACCAGCCAAACGTTTTAAAACACTACCACCCAAATGTTTTAGTACACTACCAGCCAAACGTTTTGGTACACTACCAGTCAAACGTTTTAGATCACTACCAGTCAAACGTGTTAGTACACTACCAGTCAAACGTTTTAGTACACTACCAGTCAAACGTTTTAGATACACTACGAGCCAAACGTTTTAGTACACTACCAGCCATACGTTTTAGATCACTACCAGTCAAACGTGTTAGTACACTACCAGTCAAACGTTTTAGTACACTACCAGCCAAATGTTTTAGAACACTACCAGCCAAACATTTTAGTACACTACCAGCCATACGTTTTAGATACACTACCAGTCAAACGTTTTAGATCACTACCAGCCAAACGTTTTAGTACACTACCAGTCAAACGTTTTAGATCACCACCAGCCAAATGTTTTAGATCACTACTAGCCAAACGTTTTAGATCACTATCAGCCAAACGTTTTAGATCACTACCAGCCAAACGTTTTAGATCACTACCAGTCAGACGTATTAGATCACTACCAGTCAAATGTATTAGATCACTACCTGTCAAACGTTTAAGATCACTACCAGCCAAACGTTTTAGTACACTACCAGTCAAACGTTTTAGATCACTACCAGTCAAACGTTTTAGTACAGTACCAGCCAAACGTTTTGGTACACTACCAGCCAAACGTTTTGGTACACTACCAGCCAAACGTTTTAGTACACTACCAGTCAAACGTTTTAGTACACTACCAGTCAAACGTTTTAGATCACTACCAGCTAAACGTTTTAGTACACTACCAGCCAAATGTTTTAGTACACTACCAGCCAAACGTTTTAGATCACTGCCAGCCAAACGTTTTAGTACACTACCAGTCAAACGTTTTAGATCACTACCAGCCAAACGTTTTAAAACACTACCACCCAAATGTTTTAGTACACTACCAGTCAAACGTTTTAGATCACTGCCAGCCAAACGTTTTAGTACACTACCAGTCAAACGTTTTAGATCACTACCAGCCAAACGTTTTAAAACACTACCACCCAAATATTTTATTACACTACCAGCCAAACGTTTTGGTACACTACCAGTCAAACGTTTTAGATCACTACCAGTCAAACGTGTTAGTACACTACCAGTCAAACGTTTTAGTACACTACCAGTCAAACGTTTTAGATCACTACCAGCCAAACGTTTTAGTACACTACCAGCCATACGTTTTAGATACACCACCAGCCAAATGTTTTAGATCACTACTAGCCAAACGTTTTAGATCACTATCAGCCAAACGTTTTAGATCACTACCAGCCAAACGTTTTAGATCACTACCAGTCAGACGTATTAGATCACTACCAGTCAAATGTATTAGATCACTACCTGTCAAACGTTTAAGATCACTACCAGCCAAACGTTTTAGATCACTACCAGCCAAATGTATTAGATCACTACCAGCCAAACGTATTAGATCACTACCAGTCAAATGTATTAGATCACTACCTGTCAAACGTTTTAGATCACTACCAGCCAAACGTTTTAGATCACTACCAGTCAAATGTATTAGATCACTACCAGTCAAATGTATTAGATCACTACCAGCCAAACGTTTTAGGTCACTACCAGTCAAATGTATTAGATCACTACCAGTCAAATGTATTAGATCACTACCAGCCAAGCGTTTTAAATCACTACCAGCCAAACGTTTTAGATCACTACCAGTCAAATGTATTAGATCACTACCTGTCAAATGTATTAGATCACTACCAGTCAAACGTTTTAGATCACTACCAGCCAAACGTTTTAGATCGCTACCAGTCAAACGTTTTAGTACACTACCAGCCACACGTTTTAGATCACTACCAGCCAAACGTTTTAGTACACTACCAGCCACACGTTTTAGATCACTACCAGCCAAACGTTTTAGATCACTACCAGCCAAATGCATTAGATCCCTACCTGTCAAATGTATTAGATCATTACTAGTCAAATGTATTAGATCACTACCAGACAAATGTATTAGATCTCTACCTGTCAAATGTATTAGATCACTACCTGTCAAATGTATTAGATCACTACCTGTCAAATGTATTAGATCACTACCTGTCAAATGTATTAGATCACTACCAGCCAAACGTTTTAGATCACTACCTGTCAAATGTATTAGATCACTACCAGTCAAATGTATTAAATCACTACCTGTCAAATGTATTAGATCACTACCAGCCAAACGTTTTAGATCACTACCTGTCAAATGTATTAGATCACTACCAGCCAAACGTTTTAGATCACTACCTGTCAAATGTATTAGATCACTACCAGTCAAATGTATTAGATCACTACCTGTCAAATGTATTAGAACTGTTCTGAAACAGGTAGTGCTCTGAAATGTTTGATTGGTAGTGTTCTAAAACTTTTGACCGGTAGTGTATAGCAAATTTTTTATAGTTTCCTTAAGAGATTTGTATCAATTAAGAAGGGTAAGATGCAGACACTAAACCATCTGAGACATAGTTTATGCACTACTAGCTACAATTATCCCCAGCTTACATCCAAAATCACAGCTAGCTACAGATTATAGTGATGATATTAAAATTGAGGACAATTCAGCTTGTTTCACTTAATAGGGATGAGGGACACTTGGAGTGATGTACTGAGAAAATAAGTACTGTAGTCAGAATTCTTTGTAAAGGAATATTTTTTCAATTTTTGTTGCTGAGAATTAACTACAGTCTGTAAGTGTAGATGTACAAAGTGACCTGTGTTGTAAGTGGAGCTGATAAAATGGACAGTGAGTGTAGATACAAGGAGGTGGTTTAATGTTATGGCTGATGGGTGTATTCTCATCAGTGCAGTGACACTGACATAGTGTTGTTGTGCTGGAGTGGATCAGACACAGCAGTGCTGCTGTAGGTCTACTCACTGTCCACTCTATTAGACACGCCTACTTGCTCGTGCATCTTGTAGATGTAAAGTTAGAGCCAGGAGCTCATCTGTTGCTGTACGGTTTGTTTTGGTCATTCTTTAGTCCGTCATCAGTGGTCACAGACTGCTGCGCACAGGACACTGTTGGCTGGATGTTGTTGGACTATTCTCAGTCCAGTAGGGACACAGCACTGCTGTGTCTGATCCACTCATACCAGTGCGATACACACTAGCACACCACCACCATGTCAGTTTTACTGCATTGCTGAGAATGATTCACTTCCCTAACAGTACCTGGTCCATTGTGGTCCTGTGGAGGTCCCGACCGTTAAAGAACAGGGTGAAAGGGGATAAACAATGAAAGCAGTATGCAATGAATCAGACGGACTACAGTCTGTAATTGTTGAACAACAAATTGTTCCTACATGGTTTATGGAGCTGCTAAAACAAACAATGTGTGTAGATACAAGGAGGTGGTTTAAATGTAGTGCCTGATAGGTTTATATTGGAGCCTATAAGTCTTAACAGACACAGTTCCCCTTAATGGTGCACCGGCTGCATAATGTAACTACAGGGCTATTTAAGGTGGATAACTTAATTCCACTAGCAAAAAAATTGCAAGTCTCAGCTTCATCCTCTTTTCCACAACAGATTTCAATACCAGAGCTGTCAGATTCATTTAGCAGAGTTTAAGTAAGGTCGTGAACTGGGGTACCTGCATATGCATTGACTTGATTGCAGAGACTTTAGCGGAGTTTGACCAGGCCGGGAACCGAACTGGAATACTTACGTTAGCTGCAAGCTCATGTAGGTACTTTAGCAGAGTTTAAACACAGCCGTGGGCCAAACTGTGTAGACAATGTAGAAATTTTAGAGGAGTTTAGAAGAGCAGGCCACGAGCCAAGGAACTTAAGTTAGCATGAAAAGATTGCTTTGAGCTTTGATTACTTGAGTTTGACTGGGCTGCAACACTAGATACTTACGTTATCATCAAGCTAACAGAGATTACTTTTAGCTGAGTTTAACCTGGCTGCAAACAGCTAGCTTCAGGCTACTGTTGGTTACTTTTAGCAGATCTTAAATACAGTCACAAGTAAGGGATTTTAAACTCAGACACCTGAGTTTGACAAATGCATTCATACCACTGTATATCTTTGCACCATTCCCTTTACAATAGCATTTCATACAAAGGCACAAACCCACATAAAGCAATTTAACTTCAGCCAACCTAGGGTCCTTTTGGCAAGCTTTTTGGCAAGAGCCGGTCCTTGCACATGCATGTTTTAACAACGTTTGGCAGTAAGGCAGTCATGCAGTCACTGGAAATGTAAAAATGCCTCTTAAAGGTGTCAAAAAGGGTTCTTTGGGACGATACAGTGAAAGAACCACTGAAAGAACAGTTTTCGCGGAATGACTCTTCAAGGAACACTTTTAGCAAATGAGATGTGAAGACCCTTTTAATCATTTAATCAAGAACTGCAAAGCAAGTGTATACTATATAATATGCTATAGTTTCTTTTCTCCTGTGTCAGGCTTGAAGTTCTCACCCTCTTCTGCTACCTTCTTATCTTCTAATCTGAGTAGGTTGCTCCTCTGATGACATAAACCTGTCCATTTATCAAAACACGTGGTCTAAATTGGATCTTATGGTCTTGTAGCCAGCAGACTGGCTCGTCCAGTGTGAGGACCAGCGGGGACAATGATGAAATTGTGCAAAGAGTAACGATGAGAAGGGTTGAATGGGGGGAGATTTTGGTGAAGAAAATAGAATGGACTGGTAGGTCTTTGATTGAATCTGGGGTGTCTACAGAGACTCAAAACTCACTTAAGGGCATTTTCCTCCCCCAAAACCCATCCCGTCTATAGTGATGTCTCTCTCAATATCTGCTCGGAGCAGCAGAGGAACAGGAGAGGATATCCTTAAAATGAAAGGCTAACCTCCAAAATAAAGAGGGGGTTTTGACTTATAGTCCAGTCCCTCTGAGATCTGAAGAATCACATTTGAGAAATGAAAATAAAAAAAAAACACTCTAGATGTGGATTTAGGAAATATATAATATCATCACTTCAGAGAAAGAATTTGACCACATAATAGCTTTAGGTATTTATTTAGGAGCAGTAAATGGCTAAATGAAGTGTGAAGGCAGAAGTGCATCATAATCCTGAATAAGAACCCTTAATGAAAGTCTGACTTGTTTGGATGAGATGAATACCTATTAAAGAAGCAGTGTGTAGCCTCTAGCTGTTGGTTACTGTTGTATACTGCAGCATACTGAAACCCACCCACCCAACCCACTCCCTGAGAATCTACAGTGGCCGTCAGGTTTTTTTTCTGTTACCTGTGACAAAATGGTTTAGCGTCTTCTTTGATACTCCCTCTTTTGCTTTTTCTTCAGGTTTGTTTTGTGCTAAATAATAAGTATGATCCTCCATTTGCAAAATTTCTGTTCTGTAATTTCTTACGATTTAAAATGGCTGGCAAGCACCTGTGATCTAGCAATTTATTCCATTCAGCAGTCTTTGCTAGCATACTCATATCATTAGTATATCATAGCATTAAATTGTTTTTTAATGTTAATTCAGTACAGACTAATATCAGCATAATATCACTACTTAGCCCCTAATCACTACTTAGCCCCTAATACCCTGGATAAGGCTTTGAAAACTTTGTAAATAATGCTGTCAACATTCTCTGGTAAAGACAATTGCAGCTAAATGTTCAAAGTTTCCTGGTCCATCTTAAATGGTATTGTGGTGACATCTAAGTCCTTATGATAACTGCTTTGCCACAAAATTTAAATTAGGAACTGGCAGATAAAAAGCTGAATGCCAGCACCAGAGTGTAAATACGGCACTATTTAAAGTGAAAAGAGAACATTTGAACGAGAAGCTGGCAGTAAGGTGCTGACTTCAGGCTCGTAGTTTGGATGTTGCTAATAATTTTGATTAAGAAGTTTAAGCCGTCAGAGTTTTATGCACATTGGTAGGACAGTCCTACCTGGAGTTTTATGCACATTGCTACCACAAGCATTCTTCTTCTTTCTGTGGGCATCTTCCTACCAGTGCTAGTAATATCTACAACTGTACATGGCAGGCTCTGTTGAAGCTCCTTCTAAACTAACAAAAAACACTTTGTTGTTACAGGAAATTATACATGCTAATGTTCTGCTAATAGATCCCTCTAAATCTTAAACATTGCTACTTCAAGCCCTTTAATTCTCAGGAACTCAAGGCATATCCAGGCTTTCATTCCTCTCCTCTATAACTTAGGGAATAACTGTATTATTTTCTGGGTTGCTGAACATTGCTCTTAAAATCTTGAGGGTTAATTAGGTTAACAACAGTAACAAGGTTAAGAAGTCTAAAAGCTGTTTATCCTTTTTAAGAACAAGTTGGTCTTTGTTGATCTTTTACCCTCTCATGATAGTTACCTAAACCTGGATTTTCCCTGTTTGTTTACAGAAATGCAGTGAATTGGGTTGCATTTTTATGTTATTGTATTTGAACTACTTTAGTGGTGACTGATAGTGACCAGAACAAAAGGAAAGATAAAGACTTTTCAGATGGTTGCCATACTGTGTTGTCAAAGCTCTCACTGATTATCCGTGGCTTTCCCTCAGGGTTTGCTAAATGATGTCTGTGTATCACCATTACAGGGGTTAACAATTATTTTTTCCCCTGAAATTAAGGGCAGTGACCCTAATATGAGGCCACTTAGTGCCTGTAATAAGATGATAATTGGGTGATGATGATGATCCCCACCCCACCCTCGCACAAAACTTCTCACCCCTATTCATGCTAACTGTCAGTTAGCCATAATGGATTACAGCCACATTACTTACATTTATCATTTCCTGCGTAGAGGAATAGGAGGAGGGTGCGCGCATGAGGGAGGAGGCAATGGTAATATCCCAAATCATCTCATCTCTTTCTTCATCATTGTTACTTTTTCCATTCATTGCCCCGCTCTCTTCACCCCCTTCACTGATGACTGTTGTAATTGCATGTGCACATTTCCCCTAAGGGCTTCCAAATTAAAAGAAAGTACTCTATCCATCCAGCCAATCCCCCACTTACACACACCCACACACACACACACAGACAGAGCTCACAGCCCTGCTCTGGGGACAGTGAGCTTATTTGAATGGAACCTCTCGTCTCCCTCTCATGCTTCGCGTCACTAATGAATAAATAAAACACACACACATTCACACACAGTGGATTGACTTTCACACATGGGCGCTCTTGCTGTGATGAGATGCTCATCTTAAAGGCAGCCTGATAAGGGCAGTCATTACCAGGGCCAGGGGAGATCATACTAGGAGCTTTATAGTGTAAACTCATGATCGCTTGCGGTGTTGTGTGGTATTCTTATACTTTATTTGATCCTGAAAAGAAGTGTAAATAAAGGTCAGTGAGTAAGAATGCTCTGCTGCTTACATTAAATACTCAACTACTTAATTAATAAAAAAAAAAATAATGGTAAAACTTACTGATGTTATGTAAGGTACTTCACTAGATGTTGACTAAAATGCTATTTGTTTAAAAACAAATCACTTTAAACCTATTCTAGGTCATTGAACTGGTCACATTTATCCAGCAGTACAGCGCTAAAGTATCAGGAGTCGATTCTCTCAAATCATTTTATGATCCATTATTCACAGCCGGTACAGTCAACTCAATTGCAACATTAAGCACTGAATGAGCAAACACTTGCAAACCTGATTGTTGTTACTTTCAAAGCCTTGCTGCTATCCACCGAGATATCATAATCCAAAGCATGTGGTCTTGATAACATAGCATGAGTCAGGTGGAAACAAACCTCAGCTTTAGCTGCTGTTACTCTGTCAGTAATGTATTCTGATACATTGATAGTTGGTGGAAAAGTATTTGAGAGTGTTGACTTTGAATTCAGAGTGAGATCATTACTGTAGCCAAAGTATGTGAGAACAGTGCCTCTTTACTTTGGGTATGCCAGAAACGCAGTGACAGTTAATAGGTTAACCAGGGCTGTCAAATCGTTGTTAAATGGAATTTGTTTCAATTGCTCAAATGTTCCCCTGTAAATAAAGAAGTTACCCATCTTAAAAAAAACAGGACATTGTGTTATGAGCACAAAAGAGAACAAAATAGCTTCATCAGAATGTATTTATTAGTTTTAATCAAGTTAAATATTCATTGATGGGATGATTTGAATTAAGATTTGAAATGCACTTTGCCATCTTACAGTGGTCTGCTTGAAATAATGTGTTTCACAGATGTCCAAATAGACAAATACAGATTTTTCTAGTGCATGAATATTAATGAATCACAGAAATATTAATGAATCACAGGAATATTAATGAAGCACAATGGGTTTTCCAGTTGAGCTTCTTGAAGCATAATAATATTTCTGTTTGCAAATGTAACATATTCCTTATCTGCCCCTTTATAAAAAGTCAAAACGTTTACATGTAGTGAAGTCTGTCCATATCTGTTATATTACCGTTATATTAATATTTTTTCAACATTAGCATGGTGGCAAATTCTAATATTTGTTAAACCCTGAGCATTAGGTTAAATGTGTATAGATGTGGAAAAGACAGTTGTGCACACTGAAAAACATAAAAACAAAAGAGGTGCTGGCCTTTTTTGAGTGATCTTCACATAGTAAGTAACATTATTATTATTATTATTAGTAGTAGTGCGCTCCCTACTGCTGCGCTCCCTTCACTGGCTTCCTGTAGCTGCTCGCATTCAGTTTAAAGTTCTGATGCTTGCCTACAAAGCCAAGAATGGACCAGCTCCTCCTTACCTTATGGCAATGGTCAAAAGTCGAAACGCACCTCGAGCCCTTCACGCTTCAAGTACGGCTCGGCTTGAATCGCCATCACTCAAGATTCATGGAAGACACGCAACAAAACGCTTCTCTGTCCTGGCACCCAGATGGTGGAATGAACTTCCACTGGCTGTCCGAACAGCGAACTCTCTCGCGGTCTTCAAACGCAGACTGAAGACCTATCTCTTTGTAAAGCACTTATAATCACTAATATACTAAAGTACTGGTATAAACTGTAATTGCACTTTATCTTCAAGGAGCACTGGCTAAGTACTGCACTTGTACTGTATGTAGTCTTGTATTTATTCTCTTCTCTGTAGGTGTTCCAGTCTTGCTAGGTATTGCGTTGTCTTTTTTCTAGGTATCAGCACTGGCCCTGTATTTATGGCAGTGTTTGAGTATAAGAGTAGTTTGGACTTAATCCTGTTGTACTAGATAGAGATTCATACTCTAACCGAACACTAAGCACTTTTGTAAGTCGCTCTGGATAAGAGCGTCTGCTAAATGCCGTAAATGTAAATGTAGTGTAGTAGTAGTGGCAGTAGTAGCAGTTGTTGTTGTTGTTTTAGTATTATCAATGTATTTATTTATTTACATTTTAACTTGAACAACTTCTTAACAGTAACTTTGAAAACCCCCAAAACACTTATTCTATATTCTACAGTATACTATAAAACATATTTACAAACAGATGGAATGCAAGGGGCAGACTGGCTGTATGTGGTCTGTACAATACTGTAAATGTTGTAAGCCATGTCTTTTAGAACATCTCCTCCTACAGTATATTTCTTCTTTGACCCCTCTGATCATGGCCTCCTCTTGGTCTTAATATGATCATAGACTGAGTCGTCATGCTCTTGGTGAATCAAATTAGCCTAGAAATGTGATGAGATTTACTGATGTGTGCCAGGTTTACTTCTGCTGCAGAGTGTGTGTGCAGCCAAACAGGTTTCCTCTCCCTACCTGTAAAGTAAAATTGGAATGGAACCGGATGTCATTGTGAAACTCATTAATGACCTTCTAACAGGCCCCTATTTATAACCTGGGTACCTCACTTCTCCCCAGCAGGTAGCCGATAATGAGCATACTGGTGTACACTTGCTGTCATTATATCATTCACATGGGTGCTGCACATCGAAGGCGGTTGTAGTGATTCCATGTAATGTAAATTATTTTAGATGTCCCGGAAAAGCACTACATACTGTAAATGCCATACTTCATTCCTTGAATCTCGTTTGCTATGCCACATATTTATCAGTTTTTTTTCCAGCATGCCCTTATAGTGATGAAACTTGGAGTACATCTGGCAGGATGGAACAGCGAGAGGCTTAAAAATACGCTTGTATTTCTACATACGTTACCAGTTACGTACTATAGTAAGAACATGCTTGGTGAGATTTAGACAGTCAGGTATTCTTTACATGTGCTGTACAATCACTGGTGATTTTTAATCATGTGTATATGAAAGTTGTAGACAAGACATTTGATTACTCCACCAGTTAGCTAAATCAGCAACTTTTTAAAAACACCTTATCGTTTTTCATATGAAGCCTATATTGCCAAAAGTGAACCATCTGCTGTTTTAGTTTCCTGTCCATTAATCCGTTCATTTAAAAGTATGTTGGTTAACATTATCACTGGATGCATTATCACTCTTGTGACTGTTTGCAAGAGGTTTGCAACTGTTGTAGTTTTAGTGGCTTTACATTATGCAACTTAAATGCAGTTTAGTTTCATGTACTATAGTTGCATGAATATTTCACATAATTCTGCCAATGTTTTAATTTTAGATTAATTATTTCTGACTCATAGCCCTTTAAAACAAATAAAAAAAATGTGTGCAGATTCTAAACTTGCAAGCTTGGGCAGCTGTTTACTTCTTATAGTTATTTCTGCATTTATTTTCTTTTAACTTGTGTAACCACATTTTTTAAAGTAATTTCTTTAAATCAAAACCAAGTATGAAATGCCTGAAATTACATAATATCTCTTATTTATCATTAGCCCAGTCCTCGGTGTGATGCACTCTTGCTAGCTGTTGGCTGTCAGCTTTGATTCATTGTAAACCATGTGATCATGTTTGGTCAAGCTATTCTAGAGCCTATCAGAAAAAGAAATATAGTGGGCTGATGTATGTGCCAGACAAAAACAGGTATTAGGCTTACACTACCATTTATAATTAATATAAAGTATATAATAACACAATTACTTTAGAATAAATTCTGAACAAAAGAAAAATCTTATACATATATGGTAGCTGTGAAACATCTGAATATGTGCTGTGCAGCAGTCAGTAAAGGGGGGCACTTGTGACCATTAATTAGTTAATAATAGCGTTATAAATTAGGCAAATGAAGGCCTGACCAGAGGTGTACGCTTTAATGAAAAGTTGAAATGAGTTAGCCCTCAGGGTGTGTAGTGGCCATACCTTTACTGCTCTGCTCTTCTTTCATCGCCTGTTACACACAGTCAGACCCAGAAAGAGCCATGTTTCTCCCCGTATCATATCCATATCCTCTTTGGCTCTCTAGGCTTATAGGCCTCCTACATGACTGATGCCTCTTGTCTGACAAATGAACAAGATGTCTAAGACATGCTGACAGTTCCCAGCTTTCTTCCTCTCAACCTTGAAAAAATGGGTGTAAATCCTTGAAAAAGTGGTTAAAATCATTATTTGACTTTATTGATTTTTTTTTTCTCTTTTTTGTCCCCATGCAAGACTCGATAGGTTATTGTGGATTCTGCCAAACAGAGCTGGGGAAAAATCATTAGCGCAGGCTGCTGTGATTTACGTCCTTGGTAGAGAGAGGCACCCAAATGATCTGCCTCTCAATCGGCATCATCAATCACCCCAAACCAGAGGGCACCTCAGACAGCCTGGGCTGCCGGTGTGTGGGATGGTGCACATACTGTATGGTTGTGTGTGCGAGTGTGTTTATGTATACTGGGATGGTGTGAGATGGAGGGAGGGGTTTATGAAAAATGGGCATGTTTAAATTTGTAGTATATGACTGGCAGCATACAATGGAGCTTCCTGTGTGAGAGCGTCTACTCAGTCCAGTATTGTTTTCAACGTGCCCTCATCAACTTAACGCTGCTGTTTCCCCTCAGGGGCATCACCGCCGGCACTGATGTCTACTCCTTTACTTCATTAGCCGAAGTGAAGCGTGTTAGGAAAGAAATCTTTGCAACCTGACTTTTGTTTTCTATTTTGAAAACTGAAATAATGACCAGCAAGGCAGTTAAAACCCACAGCAGTGACATATTTTTAAAAACCTTAATATTTCAAAAAATGAATAGTAATATTCAATTTGCCATGTTCACAGTGGATTTTACATAGCAAGCTATCTTAGGTATTTATTATACATGGCTGCCAAATGCAACTTCATTACTTAGCAAGCTATTTATAGTTAGCAAACCAAAGGCTACGCTGTTAACAACAAAATAAAATGCAATACATTATTCAGAAATGTAGATAGTTATCAGTATTGTGAGTTTCTGTGGCTATCCCATAACTGAGTTAGTTCGGATTGATAATAACTATTTCTCATGCCCTGTGGAACAAAGTCTGTGGAAAGTGATTTCTAAGATTTCATGATGTTGTCATCATGTTTTACTAGATGAACAGTTATTGTTGTGCTTATAGTTTTTATAAAAAGATACATTTTTGTAGTGTTTTTGTTATTTCTTGATTCCTAAAACTAGTTGTAAAAGTCTGTTGTTATTATATTATATATTATATATTATATTATATGCAGTATGCAGATATTTAACTCACATGGCAACAATATATATATGTATATATTGAACAAAAAAACTTCTTTGCACTCCTTTTTTCCATGAACACTAAGAAGGTCATGACTGGAGGACTTCCAATGTTGACTTATAGTTCAGTATTAAGAAAAAATAAGTAATTCTTTCTGGGGTAATGCAAATTTTCATCATTAAAACCATTTTAGATGTTTTTATAAAATTATAACCAAAATTAGTTGGCATATGGAAACTAGATGCAGGTGAAAGTGATCTGTGTGCATTTACCCTGTATTTGTACTTGATTATAATTGACTTACATAGCACTAGACTATTTTTAAGACTGTAGTTACTTTTGATTATGTTTAAAATAATTTTAAAAAAATAGTAACCATAATGTGTAATCTGGATTGTAAATTTCATAACTGGAAATCATAGTTTATACAGGAGGAATTGTGGTAACCCACCCAAATGAAATGTTTCACTTTTGGGATATATTTCTAGTTAATAAGCCCATGTAGTAACAACAATATTTACTTTCTAGAAGATGATATATTGTAGATGCTTTACAGAAGACAAGTACATCCAGATGTATCCAGATGGTGCAGTAATTGGAATTGTGGGCAGCAAGTGTGTTTAACTAAGTCGTTACAGTCTAATTATTAGCGTACCTTTCATTAATTTAACTGTGTAAATATTGGGTAATATATTTCATTAAGCATAGGTTTCACCTCATGCAACATTTCATATTTCAATTATTTATGAAATTTTAAATGATAAAACCACATCACAACATTTCTATTATGTCCAAGTAATAATGCAATATGGGGTTAATAGTTCTCATGTATTGTTTACCGGGTGACGCATATCTGTGTAGTAAGTTGAATTTGTTGAGGGAATGTTAAAAATGTTAAGTATTAAAACAGGACCTGTGTGTGTGTGTGTGTGTTTGTTTGTTGCTTGTTTTGCACAGTTGCACCAAATCTTGTACTTGTTCAAAAAGGTTCAGTTTTAAAAAACTGCAATGCTCCATGCATACCTTGATTTCTCTGTAAACTGGAAGTGGAATTCAGCTTGTTCACGACTGTTGTGACCTCATCAGCAATGGGACAGCATTCTGAATTAATATTACGTGATGCAATCCATGAGATTGCACAGAACCGGGCTGTAACTCAAAGAGTTAGCACCTGGGTTTGGTCATTGTTTGACCTAGTCTGACCAAGGAACCAAAACTTCTGGAACAGAAGTGCTAGACAGGAGAGGTGATGTTTAGTGGTCTTGACTGGTGAAATCCTGGATTGTGCTGTCCAGGCCCTGCATCATTCTCGCAAAACAACAGTGCTGTAGACACTGAAGGATGCCAAACAGACCTTTGAATGTTTGTGGAAAAATAGCACAACAGGGAACCTATGAGTATCTTGAGACTCCCAGCGCAAAGCTTTCTTCCTAATCGTAGCCACAAATCTAATTTAATCTAATTTCAATTTGGCAGATCTTTTGTCTTTTGATGGAAGCAATAAGATTATTATAATATAAGAGAAGCAACAAGGTCTGAATGTGGTCCATGGTAGGAAAAAGTGTGTATGCTTCAGTGTGTATGTTCAACGGACAACTCTTTTCTCACTAGTACAGCCTAACTGCGGTTTTACGAAGCAATACAATTACCACCAGATGTGCCTCCTATATTGCACATTTCCATATTGTACTTTATTTATTTCATATTGCAAACAAGCTATCTTCACAAGTATAAACAGATATTTTATTTGCTGGGCCTTTACGTGTTCATTATATTAGAACATCTTAACAGCTGCTCTGCTGCAGATGTTAAAACCGCATGTGCCTCCATTTTATAAGCACTATAACAGTACGTTGTGAATTATGTGACCCTAATGATATGCGTAAAGTGCCATGAAATTGAAATCGGCTATGCAAATTAATAAAAGCCTAAAAACCCAGATAAACTGCAGCTTAATAATTACACGAATAATTACAGGAGCCAAATAAAAGACAACACAGCGGTGCGCGGACCCGATAACCCTTTAAACACGCCGCCTTTATCCTCGCAAGCACGTTCTCTATTAACGGCTTGAAATATCACACGTAGTGAGAATGAGGGGCGGGGTGGTGGCAGAATTAGCTAGGTTGTATAAGCAATTATGGGGGCATGGTATGTAGCTAAGCGGCCTAATAGGTATGTAGAGGAGGCATTATTCAATTAAAGTGGCGGGTTACAGTGTGAGCGAGGCGAGGCGCGGTGACAGCGCTGGTGTCTTCTCCTTATGAAACAACCTATTTAAGCTAAATCAACTCCCACTTAAGAGCGGGCGTAATAAGCGCGGAGGAGCGGCGCAGTGGCCCGCGGGGCCCCATCCGTCATGCTGTAATACCCAATCACAATGACTGATAACACCTAGCACTGTGCCTGCCGCATCGCCTCGCAGAGCACTGCCGACTCTCTGTCTTTCACTCTTTTTCCCCTCTTACTATACCTGTTTTCCCTTGTTCTTTTTGCTCGCTCTCTCTCTTTCTCACTTACTCATTATCCTTTATTCACCTATATACTCGCTCTCTCTCTCTCTCTCTACACACTCGCGCTCTCTCTCTCTCTCTCTCTCTCTCTCTCTCTCTCTCTCTCTCTCTCTCTCTCTCTCTGTATTAGTATCCCCTATTGTCTCTGTCTCTCACTCTTTAATTCTTTTACAGTCTCCTAATGCACTCTCCTTCCCCTTCTATCTTTAGGTGCACATGAATGTGGTGAAGTGAGTGAGCCCTCACTGAGTTAACTCCTGCTCCTATGGGATAATGCAAATGTGATTCACAGTCGACTTGTTGGATAGCACTTGATCCAGAGCAGTGCTTTATCTGCTGTTGCTGATTGGGATGCTCTACACTTGTTTTTGAACTCACAAACAATGGGCTATTAAGTGTAACAATGTGCTACCCTTAAAGTTACCGGAGTTGTGGGGTTTCTGTTCAAAGTATTGCTCGAAGTAGCCTGACGTAGCCAGACGTAATCATGTAATGAGGTTACACATCCGGGGCCAACTTTTAAAACTTCACTAAAACACGAAATGCATGAATAACAATGATACACCTCTACTAATACACAGCCCCAGATTGTCTGTGCTAATTTACTGTCCAAGGTAAAATCGATAACACAAGCAAAACTGATTTTCCCAGGCAAGTGGTTAAGATTATTTTAACCAGCTGTAATTTTGTCTTTGCACATGACACACATCTGCATGCTTAATTTTTACATTTTATTTATTTATTTATTTATTTATTTATTTATTTATTTATTTATTTATTTATTTAGGCTATGGACTTTTCAGCAATGCTAACTTACATTACACTGTAACAATGCAGAATTAAAAAGAATTAATTAAAAGAAGCAAGCAAGCAAGCAGTTCATCCTAAAATGTTAAATTAATTGATGCGTATGCTTATGCTTGGTGGTTTAATGTAAAACAGATTATTCCTCTATTAGGTTAATATTACATTCATTGAACTAAACATTTCAAGGTAACTAGGTTACTTTTCTTTCTTGTGTTTAAAATCTGCAGTATTTTGTACATCTGTGGGTTAGTGTGGGTGCACTCTAGAACACAGGTTGGTTTAGGATTATCACCATAAGAAGCCTGTTTTCCCACCAACATTCAGCCCAAACCCAGACATTCTCGTAATGAGTTCACAAGATTACTAAGTATAAAGACATATGAGGATAGTGGCATTTAGAGCTACGTCGATGACATAAGGGCAGTTTCCTCTCTTCTTCATAATAGCATTTAAGAAATAAAAATACAATTTGAGCAATTTTTCTTTTCTATAAATATAGCCTGTCAGCAGGACATGTTTGGTGTCCAAAGTTTAGATTTTTATTTTTGCACTAGGGCAATGACTCAAGTTCAAGTACACAGCTAAAATTGTAGTATCAGCTGTCGTTAAGCCCGCAGCTGCACTTTAATCTATTCTTACAGATAACAGTATGCCATACAGTGTCATAAACCGCATTAGCAAGTATATTCAAAATTCCTTATCAATGTGATTAGTGCTGGATTCATGGTATATGGATGACTTGAATTATGTTATGATATGACTTAAAAAAATAATTATTATTTTTACCAGTTGAAGTTTAGATGTTAGAGTTTCGGACAGCCACCAACCAATAGGAAGTTCCCTATGAATTAAATAAGTATATATTTGCCTCATTACTATCCATCGTGACATAATCCTTGTGAGTATCCAAGGTCTGAATACTTTTTAACTAGTATTAATTGGTGGATTTTTTTGGTTTGTTTGTGTTTTGCTTTATCCTGCTGTTTTGAAAGGACATTGTCATATAACACATATAGGAGATCAAATATAGTACAGTTATACCTCATTAACTGTGACTAGTTACCATTAATGATTCTGTTGGAATTTATTTTACACTTTCTGTTTCCAACACTCACTTAAGCTGTCGCATGTATGCTGTACACAGAAAAAACACATATCTAAAGTAAGAAATGAGTCAAACATTTATGCTGCTGTGATGATTAGATAAAAAGTTGTCATGTCTGGAGTGTAACTTACTTTAAAATGCTTCAGAGAAGATAAATTTGCTTAATTTTACCTTACAGATGATGCCACGCTGTCTCTTTCTGTCTACATTGTCATTGTGTTTATATGTGCCTTTCTCTGTTTGAGAGGCTGTTTAGCTGTTTAATAAAGGGATAATTCATTTCTCATTCTGTTTAAAGCAGTTCATGTAATTACTAGGCGAGTATATTTACCAATTACCATATAGTAAAACAAAATGTTATAGTTACTAATTATGTAAATGTTACTATAGAGGTTTTTGTGAATTTTGTGATTTTTTTGAAATATTGGTATAATCTACATCAGTTTTGTAGCTCTGTAAACTAACAAACTTTCAAAACTAAAACGCTATTTAATTAATTCTATTTGGGGTAATAGAATATAAATATACAATAGAATAATTTTAATATTTTGCCAAACAATCACCTTATACCTCACTGGCACAGCCATCCACAACTTCTCTAATTTATAATGTTTCATGGTTTTGTTCCTTGGTGATAATTGTAAAGAGGTTTTGCTCTGTTTGCATTGAATATAGATTATATATGTATATCTACCCTGTCCAAAGAAAAACAAGTACCTCTAAAATAACTTTACAGGAGAGACCAAAAACGTTCTTCACTTTTTATGTAAAGCAATTTAAAGAGATTTTATTCATCTGATTTTGGGGCATTTCTGTTGGTCCAGCCATAAATATATATATAAAACTGTACCTGGTTTTGTTTATTAAAACACAGATAAAATGAAGACAGATAAAATGAAGCATGTCTGGCGTGTTTGAAGAAGATTCAAAGAGCTTTTCAGTCTGCCTTTTTTTCTCTTGTTTGTTTTCTACTCTTCTTCTGCTCCCTCTCTTTTTCTCTCTCCCTCTCTCTCTCTCTCTCTCTCTCTCTCATCAGTGAGTTGTGCTCAGTAATGACTCCCACTGAGGCGATGCCCCTTTAAGACTAAGCCCCCCCAAGCCCCCCTCCCCCCAACCTCTCCATGTATTATTCATCAAAATCAAATGAGGGAACAACAGGAGCAGGAGACATGGTGCATGGCTCTTCCTCTGCCGCTCCCTGAGGTGCCTCAGTCTGCCGGCCCCTCTCCCCCCTCCCTTCTTCCCCACTGGGGTTTTTTGGGGATGGACGTTGGCATCCCCTCGTGCCCGGCTGCGTGGCGGGTGACCCCAGTGCCCTCCGAGCCCCCATTGCCCCCTCCCTCTTTGCTTCCCTGTCGCTCAACTTAGCACTCTGTGACTCTGTGCTCTCACCCTGGCTGCCTGCCCTTTGAGCATTCTGGCTCTGCCCTCTGCTTAACCTGCGTGAGTTTGGCCTTCTAACACCAAGTAGGGGTGGTGGTGTAGACTCAGTATGGGGTTGTGTAATGAGTGAGATTTTAGTCTAATATCTGACTTCAAGTGTTGTGACCTTCAGACCAGTTAGCTTGCTAAGACAGACCAGCGATGGTGCAAAACCAGAGGCTCTATGAACAGTAGCATTTCTGTCTTTCAGTGAACATCACTGCTTATTGAGTCGGCGCAATCATTTATTAGCTGATGTAAGCCTGGTGTGATGGTTTTAAATGCAACCTAGCTTGCTATGAGTGGCACATTTTAATTGAAAAAGTACACAGACAACTAACAGCTAATGAACTTTATTTATTTTTGTATACATGCACTTATTCTAAATGGGATGCCTGCAACATATACCAAAAAAGTTAGCACAGTGGCATGTCTACCATGTGTTACATGACAAACATTTAGTGCTTGTTTGGGAACTAATGATTTTTTTCCCCCATGTAATTCTTCAGCTGCTCAACATTCCCGAATCTCCATTGTTGTATATGGTGCTTCATGTTTTCAGTGACAGACAGGTCTGGACCTCGGGTGGGCTAGGAGTGTGGCTTGGCATTGTCTTGCTCAAATGTTCACTGAAAAGATGTCAGTTAGTAGCATATGTCGCTCCAAACTGCACATGTAACCCTCAGCTTTTACAGGGGTACAGGTTACCCATGCTGTCAGCACTGACACGCCCCCATACTGTGATGAACGCTGATTTTTGAACTTTGTGTTGGTAATGTTCTGGTCCTTTTTTTGACCCAAAGAACAAAATGTCCATTATTTAAAAAAAAAAAATCTTGTTGAAAGGTTGACACACAAGAGTACACATTTCCTCTTTGAGTCTGTTCATCTCAGATGAGCTGTAGCCCAGAGACTTTGGCAGCGTTTCTGGATGTTGTTGATGTATGTTCTTTTGTAGATGCATCAACTAACTGTTTACTAACAACCATTTTCAGAGGTATTATTGAGTCCATGTGATTTTATTCATTACAGAAGCATGTTGGTTTTTAGTACAGTATTGTTTTAGAGGTCAAAGGTCACAAGAATTCAGTACTGGCTTTTGGAAAAGTCTGTGAAGTTAATAATGTAATGGACTACATTCCTTGCTAAAGAGCATTGAAAACTGTTATTCTTAAACTGTTGAACATTTTGCTCATGCAGTTTTTCCCAGAGAAGCAAGTGAAAATCTTATGATGCTTCTTTTATAGCAAAGCGTGACGTTACCTATTCATCTGTTTACCTATGGAAAGCAATTTCACAAACACCTCTTACATTGCCCATCTAATAACTTTTGAATGATATTGCAAGCATCCAAAATGAATATTTACAAATATCAATAAAGCTGGCAGGGTACCATATTAAATATTTGTTTGTTTTGTTCTGTTTACAATTAAACACCTGTAAAAAACAAATCACTCTTTTTGTTTCAATTTACACTTTTTTTACTGCCCTAACTTTTTATTGGATTTGTAATAACACACCTCTAATAAAGT
This sequence comes from Megaleporinus macrocephalus, assembly GCA_021613375.1. Taxonomy (NCBI): domain Eukaryota; kingdom Metazoa; phylum Chordata; class Actinopteri; order Characiformes; family Anostomidae; genus Megaleporinus; species Megaleporinus macrocephalus. The sequence goes on from CM038705.1 coordinate 27,701,462, forward strand.
ATTTTAACATTTGGCACATAAGGTTGAATATAATTTTTCCAGCATCATGTAAAACCTATCCAACCTCTTAACGGCTGGTAGGACAGAATGCATTTGTGGGTGGGGCCTTTAGTATTTGATGGGACACACTGATTTGTTTGCATGCATAACACAGTCTTATCTAGTTGCTTATTTTCATGATGCATATCTATTGGTGGCTCAACACAAACTACCCCTTTACCATTAAGGGGCATTAAGGAGTTGTTTACACTTTGCATTTAGGTTTTACTTGTGTGAATGCGCTCTGATTGATTTATGGTCAGGTCAGAGCGGTGATTAACAACCCTCAACACAAGTGTAAATGGAATGTGTTTTCTAAACACACATGCAAGTACACATCGTTTCTGTCCAAAGAAAAACAAGTATCTTCAAGGTAGAAAATACATAAGATTGTAGTTATTTCAAGTGCTTTCTTGCACGTGGACCATTAGAAGTATCCAGACTAGACTTCCCAGTTGGCATAATAACTGTTAGTATACTGGAAACATATGTGTCTCTGTACTGTTTATGTGGAAAAGTAAAACCAGGTCTCATGTGGTCACAGTGGGAACATGTTTCAGTGAAAAGTGTAAATGGAATCCAACCAATGTATGTCCAGATGCATTCAGATAAAACATGCAAATGCACAGTGCATCGGACATGCGACTGTGCTGCATGAACACTAATATACTGAAGTCTGTGTTTACCCAGTACTATCACAGGCAACTTCAAACTTAGAACACAGAAAAGAAGAGGTATCCAATCCCAGGAAATGATTTTAATGTTATTTCATGCCCTTTCCTTTCGCACATTACGATACTCCAGAGCCCAGTGAAGCACTAGATGTTTCATGACACTTAGGAGAGACACTTTAATATTTGCATGAGCACAGGAGGGGGTTGATAGAGTATCCTGGTTCGGTTTCAAAAGGCTGGTACATTGATTACTTCACAGAGAGAAAGGAGGGAGGGCTGTGGGAATGATTTGATGACTCTGCTTCACTCTTGTATCTCCTGCTGTTAAAGGTAGGTAGGCTATATGTGTAGAACATGGAGAACATGGCCACCTGGGGCAATCTCAGCCTTCCCATGAAGACAGAGATTCAGTCCACAGAGCTTCATACCACTCCTGACCTAAGTAATTTGTCTCTAAGCTCTCTAAGCATTTCACTGGCGAAATTTAAGACGAAATGAGATCACTGTGATATTTTGAATACTAATGTCTCCTGTGCTGCGAATGTTCAGATTTTCACTTCAAGTTTCAGTCTGTATTAAAAGAGGCCAGTTGCAATGTCGTGATTAATAATTGCTGTTTAATCCTCTGAAACAGAACAGAAATTATGACAAAGTTTTAGGGAAAAAAATCAACTGTTTTATTAAAACACTACCAGTGTATTTCAATGTATCCACTAGTTTAGCACTGCTTCAGTAAAGAGCTACTTTCTGCAAAATTAACATTTACTCTCGGTCAGTCAGTATGCTGAACAAAGAAGTAAACAGCAGAAGAAAACCTGAGCTGGTGTGTCTAACCGGTGAGGCATCATTAACTCATGAATGCTAAATATGCTAATATTTGCATCTAAAAAGTGTGCTTGCTTTATATCAGTATTTAATGTTGTCTTGTTTCAACACAGTTGCCTGAAATATAGTTACAATTGTGTTGAATTTATAAGCTGACCTCATAGACACCAATCTACCATCTTTCCAATTGCAACATGCCTGGAGTGTTGTATCTTCCCCACTCATGGCCACCATGCAGTTGGCTAGATTTTGTCAGAGTCAGTACACCTACACCAAAGCTGAAATATGGGACTGTGACTGTCCCATGAAATATATAAAGTCTGGTTACCTGCCAGTAACCAGTATAGGCTAGCAGAATGAATGCTGTCTCTCATTGGTTCTTGAAGCTCTTCATGGTGCCTAGGTATGACGTCACATGTTTCTGTAACCTCCAGTCAAGCTCTGAACGGGGCTGTTCCACCTGCCCCCCCGGCGGTGTATCTATAAGTGTGCCGGGATTGGGTTATGATGATGAGGCTGGCTGCAGACTGACTGAGGTGATGGGTCTATCAGCCGGCTAATCTGGGTCTAATGGCTCTGACCTGTACAGGACCCAGCTGGCCCCCAGAACCCTCCTGATTGGCTCTATTTATTACAGACTAGAGTGCTTTAGATGGCCTGCATAGTCATTCCACTTTCAGGCCCAATTCCCGGAGTCCTGATGAGGCCCCCCCACACCCATTTCGTCTCCTTTCTCCCTATACCTCTCCTTTGTTCTTTCCTAAATGGCTCAATTAAAGAGGTTAATTCCAAAAGCGGCCTCTGCAAATCAGCTCTCCTCGCCCCTCCCCAAGCCTCCTGACCACACCGCCCGATACACATTTATTATTCATCCCAATCAAATAAAGAGTGCAAGGAGACAGGAGAAAGTTGCTTTTGCTCTGCCTACCTTCCGCCAACTTCCCCTCCCTCCATCCCACCCTACTCTTCTCAGCTCTCTTTGCTCTTCTGTGGAAGAATTGGCTTTTATTGAGTGAGACTACACACACACAGACACACACACTCACTCCTGGGCCCCCCTCACTTTCCAGCAGCCCATCCCCTTGCCTGGAAAATGAGCAATTCTCTCATTGTAATAATGCGCCTCTGTCATCCCCCCATTATCGGCATGATAAAAGATGAAATATTCACAGCGGCTGGCCTCCTAACCTGATCTGGGCGCGATATTGGAGCTTTGGAAAATGAGTTTTATCAGCTTTAATATACTCCTTGGCAGACTGACCCTTGAAATTAAACATTATTACAGAGCGGATATTTAAAAAACCGGGGCCACAAATTACATCAAAATGAAAATATTAAGGAACATTAGGAATATATCAAGTGGCGCGAGGCTGAGAGAGAGGAGAGTCGAGCAGAGGTGCCGCGGCGTTGCGAGTGTCACCACAACCGGGCTGCAGAAATAATAACAATGCAGCCAGTGCTGCTGTCATGTGTCGGGATAAACTAATTATCCTTTCCGACATTCTTATAGCTAGCTTTATTAGGAGAAGTGCATCCTGTGGGTGTGCGCGGATGTGCGTATGTGTGGAGAAAGTGTTTGGCTCTATCAGGTGCGGAGCTGTCGGCACCTCTCTTGTCTTATCTCTTTTGCTTTTAAGAGTTGCACCGCAGAGCGAAGGTCCTGGAGATGGCGGAGTAGCGCTTCGGACTTTATCAGCTCGAAAGATGAAGGACAAAAATAAAGTGTGGCGTGCGTAAGCCGCTTAAAGTTACTTACTTCTACCAAAGTCCAAACTCAGGCAGGAGGACCGAGTGTGTTTTCAGCCTCTCAGGTGATTTGTCATGTGGTGATGGGGGAGATGAGAAATGCAATAAAAGCTGGTGGAAATGCGATTTGAATAGATTTCAGTGGGAGAGTCTCCTCAGGGAGGATGGAGGGGAGGAAGAAGGGATGAAGAGAGAGAGAGAGAGAGAGAGGGCGGGTGAGTAAGCAGGCCCCCGGAGGAACGAATTAAAAACTTTTACTTTCGGTCAGGCCTGTTTCTTCCCCCTGCTGCTGCTGCTGCTGCTACTGCTGCTGCTGCTGCTGCTTATCACACACGTGTTTGTGTGTGTGTCCTGTGCGGTTAGATCCGCCCGTGCTGCTCCACACCCTCAGGTTATGGAGAGATAGAACACACGCTTTCCTCCGTGCCAGACTCAGATGAGTATGCAAGGCAGGGGCTGCCGTCTTTTTAACCCGCCGCCCAGACTTTGCATACTGACACACACAAAAATATACAAAACCTCGCTTCATGCTGATGCCTTCCTTTGGAAGAGTTGAGGCGCTCAGCTTGGTGCTTGCTGGCTGGTATCGGTGAGCGCAGAGCTGCTGTGGTAACACTGCCAAAAAGACTGGTAAGTGCTGCAGAAGTGCTGCATTAAAGGAATACTCCAGTAGCTTCATCTTCATCTGCTGCATCTGTACGGTATGGTCCATTACTGTACACAATGATTTTGATGTGTTTCTTTGTATTTAGAAACCTGTTGCCTCAGTAAACCTGTAATAAAATAACATGTGAGCAGGTTGCCTTTTATTGTCAACACAAGTCATAGTATAACAAGGTAATTGTATGACACAGATGAAATAAATTAGTTTAAAAACCATTGTTTTCCACTAGGGATATGCATGGGTGCTTGATTGCCGTTGGCTGTTTGTTATGATACATCATGGAATGTCAGGGATAAAACATATAGGCCAAATATTCAGTGAAACACCATCCTCAACACCATCTGCTAGGCCATAGCTACTTCTGTGCTCTCCAGATTATATACATCGCCTATATAGTGTGTACTATCTGTGTTGTTTTAGTTTTAAAACCATCTACAGACAAACAGGCTTACAGCTCAACAGGAAGCCTATTCCACAGCATTGGACCTGCCACACAGAAAGCTCTTTTTCCAGTGTTACTTAACTTAAAGGGTGGATCCACAAGCAAGTGTTGGCTTGAGGATAAAAGGGTACGCACTGGAGAGTATGACTGGAGTACATGCATAAATAATTTTCATAACACTTTGCAGCCCATCCCCTGATTAAAAGAAAACCTGGTCAAAATTATGTTTTTTCCTGTGAAATTGTGATTTTGGAGATACTAGGTGTTGTTGTGACAGCAGTGTTATGTTAAAGATCAAATATGTTCATGTGTTCATGTGTTCTTTTAGGCATTTCTGGCTAAACTCCAACACTTCAAGCTGAAAAAACTCCAAGATCAACCTAAAGCCAATCATTATGTACTTCCAGGTCCATGACTGAATATGAATATGGCCAGCAGGGATGGAAGGCGGGGATGATCTCTCTGTATGACTTCTCTGTGCTTATGTGGTGCTGCTCTGTCCAGATGAAAAACAATGCACCCCATTAAACAGAATTCTTAACACCTGCAAAAAAGAGTGCATATAATTACAAGTTAACACCGCCTACCGCTGTAGCTGTTAGTGCAGTGACCAGCATATTTCCCTGAATAAGACAACAGTACAGCCTCTTTTGGCCTCTAAACCCAGCGTGCTAGTTTATCAGTTTTATTTGTCTTTCCTCTGATCAACCTAACATGCATTTGTCAACTCTTAAGGATACAGAATGGATATAAAAATCAGCAGAGAGAAATTATTTGGTGAAAAGCTGGAGTACTCCTTTAGCGTTTATGCATGCAGAGAGCAAGTGTTCCAAAGAAAGGTTTGAGAAATGCTAGGTAACGACTGATCACAGGCGCATGCTCACCAGCCAGTGATGTCTACACGTAGATTCTCGGATTCAGAGAGAGACGGAATTAGAATGCACCACTGTGTGTATCCAGAGAGATGAAGAGTTAAGGCAGGAGGGGAAAAAACAGGGAGAGCAAATGAGGTATAGAGGAAATACTAACCATAGGGGTTTGTTGCCGGAAGGGGAAAAAACAACCAAGGGAAAAATGGCTCTCTTTTCCTGCCACCCAACCACATCTCTCTCTTTCTCTCTCTCTCTCTCTCCTTCTCTTTCTCTCACTTTCTCTCTCTCTTTCCCGCTCAGGCGCTTGATTCATTATGCTGATATACACAGTATTTGCTTCCTGAATTGGCTCCCTCCTGCCCTCCCCACACACACACAGAGGCTAGGTGCTGGTGCCATAAATATAGCAAACGACAGAGCCTAGCAGCGGAGCAAGGTCAGCCGTGGCCCCTGATGACAGTGCCGTGGGCACTGCAGTGTGTGCTCTTGTTAGAAATACACACAAATAGCTCATTAGCAAGGGCCCCTGAGGCCCCCCACCCCACACACACACACACACACACACATACACACACAAATACAAGCTCTAATACACACACTCCACACCCTCACACTCCCAAACTAATGTATACTGTAAATAAACATATTCTCTTTTGCACAGAAATAAACATAAACAAATACGGGAAAACAGGCTAAAGAATAATAGCTCTCACAGGCGAGCAGGGACTGAGGCAGTAGGGGCTTCTCTGGGTGTGCAGCACTTTAAGAGTCGTTTTTAAGTTGTGAGAATCGAGCCTTGTTCTTTTTTGTGTCACTTGAGGAAGTGAATCTCTGTGATTGAGTCATGTTTACAATGGCCAGCTTGAAGTAATGTAACTAAGATATTTCAGATATTAAGATACAGTCAGTACAGTATTTTAATTAGTTGAACTGCTTCTTTTAGCTGTAATTTGATGTGATATTTTGTAGTTTTCTTTTATTCTAAAATTGTCTGACGTCTTTGCAAAGCAGAAGACACCGGAAACACAGTGCTTTAGGCAAATGCTCTTTATTTAATTCCAGCAGCGGTGAGAGCCTGGCACTTCCCACCAGCCTTTGCATGTCAACAGTCACACGAGCCAATAGCAGGATTCTACAAGAGTTTAAAGGAAAAAAATTAATTAAAGCATAACTAGTTTCAGTTTTAATGCTTTGACAGGTCTGGTAAACTGAAGGCTTTCTTGCATTAAGTATCCAGAATTCAGACAAATGGATTGGTGGTAAATGACAGGCTTTCAAGTGATCATAATATAAATACCACTGCATAGTATGTTTAAACCTGAAGTGGAAACTCAGTGTGATTTTGGTCTAGTGAGGACACTCCTGTCCTACTCTTCTAATCTCTCTCTCTCTCTCACGCTCTCACACACACTTACTCTCTCTCTCTCCCTCTCTCTCTGGGCTGTCAGACAGGCAGTGGGCTGTGACCGGCGACCCACGGTTGCTTTTTCCTCTTCCTCCTCCTGCTCTTTTTCTCTTTCTCCTGCATCCCCCCAGCTTGGTCTGGCGCCTGCCACTGCTCATCCGGCCTGTCCTGCCAAAGACCCCCTCACCTCCGCCCCTCGTCCATCAGCTTCTGCACCCTACTCTCTTTCCCTCTAAGTAAAAATTGCTCTATACTGCAGTTTCTTTATCACTGGACTGTAAAAAGGTACTTGCTGGCCTCACAGATGCGAGTTTATTTTATTTTATAAATCCTCTTTGTGTATATTTAGGGTCTGTGTCTGAGAAACTTGCTTTGTGCTGTTTTGTTGTCTTTCTGGACTGGGTCTAAAATTTTCAACCTTGAAAATGTTTAGTGCTTGGAACTCAAGAATTTGGGGGCGCTGTCCCATAATTATAAAAACTGGGCCTATGAGATTTTTCTTGACTTTAAGTAGATTAACAGCTACAGCTACAATGGAGGTCCCATTGCTGCAATCGTAGGTCTAGTATGTGGGTGGGAGACCAAACCCTTTGTCAGTATTTACATTTTAAGACACAAGGTAGTTAGAAAGTAGCTAGGAAAGCAAAACCCCTGTTTATTTGTTTATTTAATCCTGCACCAATTTCACTACAGTAAGCATGCAGATTAACTTTACCTGGCCTTTTTAATATTTAATCAGAAATTTTGCTCTTTCATTGGTGTAATATCAAAATCGAATTATTCAATTTTGTCTTCTATTTTGTTTCTATTCATTTTGACTATATGTACACAGTCGGTGTTGCTCTTCACATTATGTGAACATTTTATGAGGACTTGTCCAGAGATAAGTCTAAAAATACCATGAATAAAACTTGAAAGGCTTTAAGATCCTGTCCATCTTTTTGTATTGACATATAACAAAAGTCCTTTATCTGGAATTATGTGGCCACGTCTGAGAAAGATATGATCATGGACGCTCATTGTAGGGGAACTGAATTAGCAGGGGGTGTGGAAGAAACTTCCTTCTTTCTTTCTACACAGGCATGACTTCTTCAGCTTGTCTTCCCCTCATACAGGTGCGCCTCACTCTCTCTGTCACTTTTGTGCAAGAAAAGCTCTTGTGCACTTCTTCTGTCATTCCTCACAGGCTCAGAGAAGGTGGAACTTTTCCATCCCACAGAGGCTGCTGAAGACGGGTGACAGTGTTTGGTAGTGTGTGTGTGTGTGTGTGTGTGTGTTTGTGTGTGTGTTTGTGCCCCGCCCTTCCTCCAGCCCCGTGGAGATGCAGTGTCGGGGTCAGGGAATATAGAGAGAGGAACACAGGGAGGCCGCACTCCACAAACTTGAAAGGAATTCTAATGAAGCGAAGCAGTCGTGCTGCCTATTCCCTCGACAACAGGCCCCAAACAAATAGTTGCATTTGATGTCCCTCATTTTACGGTTTGGAAAATCCAGCGTTGGTGTTTGTGTGTGTTTGTTTGTTTTTCCAGTGGGCGTGTGCGTTTATGACTCTGTGTGCGTGTGTGTTTTCTTAGATTTCTGCCAAATTGCCACAATTTTTTTTTCCTAAAGCCTTTCAGCCACTATTGTGCTATTATAAACACACAGATTCATATTCTCCCATTTGTAGCTATCCTAGCATAGCAAAGTTCTAACAGAAGAACTCATGCTTACAACACAGGGCCAAAAGACTGGCCAAAATGTTTCGAGTTCCTCCTGAAACGAGAATGAGCCCGGACTGCAGCCTTCAATGATAACTAGCCTGGAGCAGAGGCGTGTAGGATATCTAGGAGCTTCTCACCTGCTTCATATAACCCCCCCACATTCCTTTCATCAGTGGAACAAGACAAGAACATAAAAAAAGAAGTGGCCACCAGTTAGCCTGGCCCATTAATATTAATACCAGCACTTAATACCCCACATTTCTTCCCCCTCTGTTTTTTCCCCCCTTTGACAACCACAGGATGCGTGTGTAAGGGCTGGTGTGAAGCGAGCCGTCTTTCATGTTGCAGTCCAGTGGCTTGGCTCTGCTGGAGCGTGGCGCTGCTCTTGTCTCTCCGCCAGCCGCGCTGCTCCGACACACGCGGAACATGTCAGCCTGCGACAGCCCCGCCGCTTTGCCTGTGTACACAGTAAATAATAAACAAGCGCCTCTGATACATTATTGAGAAAATCACTTTAGGCAAGCGTGGAGGCGGCGGTGTGGGTCATATGCTCATCTGGAGCACACTACTTTGGGGGGAAGTGACATTATTGCTTGTACAGTGTAAATAAATAAATAAATACAAACTTCATATGGTCCAAACATATCAAATCTAAAAGCTTTTACTATCTCGGGCCATTGCAGTTATCACTGCATCACTTAAATGAATGATGTAGCATGTAAAATGTTAATTCAGTTATTATGTGAGTGTAAATTAAACGTTAGGTCGTGCCCTGTTTTGCTCCTTTCTTATTCTCTGCATAATGGAGTAGGATTACATTTCATAATGTCAGCTGGTATAATGTCTTATTAATTAGAGCACAGTTTCTTCTTTTAATCCTTCAGATTCGTTCAAGAATGCAACGCATTATAATCTCACATATAACTCTATTTACACAATATGCATCAAATTACCTCTGTTAAATATGCTGTTGGGATTCTAAGTATCTTTACTGTATATTATGTAGTTAACCCAAACTAAATCTAACCCACGCACGTGCACAGCCTAACATGATTCAAGCTCATTAAATCCGGCTGCTGTATTCTCATGAATATTCTCACAGCCTTTTTCGGTGCCAGCTCTTCTATTTCACTCTCGTCATAACTCATATGCAGCCTCATAAAATATGTGATTGTTTTACACGAGACCATAAAAAACTTCTCTTAAAAAATACATAAGGATTGGTGTTACTTTTTAAAAGAGATGTTCTAAACTTGATAAAAAAATTATGCAAAATTATTTTTAGAATGAAATATTTTTCCCCGCCATAAATGTAGCTACACAATAATGCGTTTGATTTTTCTGCCTAGAAGTAATGACCATCTTTGATTTTGTAGGGTGAGTACGTGTGACGATGATGACGGCCTGTAGATGGCAGTCAGGACTTTAGAAATCAGCAGAGCTGCAAATTCCATCCACTGGCAGAGAATTACTCCAAAGGAGAGACAAGAGCGTGTGTCACCTGATTCACCCCCCACCTGGATGAGAGACAGAGAGACACACTGAAAGCTTCCGGATGGGGACTTTGCTGGTGGTCACAGAGGTACAATTTTAATCATTTTCATGAGATGCAGAACAACAACAGCTTACACGCCACAGTTACTCATGAGATACAAAATGAAAGACAGACTTTAAACAAATCAGTTAGTTTGGAATTATATAAACTCTGTTGTGATGATGATTATGATGATGATGGTTATTATTAGTAGTAGTAGTTTAAAAAGTGTCATAATGGGTTCATTGAACCATTTTAAATTATAACCTATCTACAATTTATAACCTTTCTACAGTTTAAGGGTTCTTTCTCTAAACTATACACTGTATGTAGATTCCTAAAACATTTAGCTTCTTTACACTCACACATCTCATTTACAAAAGTGGTTCTCCAATGAACCTTCCATTTAAAGGTTCTTTAAGGAGAATGGTTCCCATACTGTATGTGGTTATGCAAGGACCCCTTTATATTTCATATATAAGATTGTTAAGGTTGTCACAGTTCACTTGAGCTTCATAGTCATCTTACCAGACCAATATAAGAAAAGTTGTTGTTGATGTTTTTACATTGTTTCCAATATCTACCACCTACTGGTCCTAGGGTTAGGGTTAGGGTTAGGGTTAGGTTAGGGTTAGGGTTAGGGTTAGGGTTAGGGTTAGGGTTCTGTTAGCAATGGCCCCACAGTGGGCTGAGTGTGCAGTGTGTTGTGCTATAGGTATGTGATTTTCACGTGGTTCTTGGGGGGCTGCAGTGTGGAGCCCTCGTGCAGTGCTCGATGATGGGCAGACTGACTGAGTCTTGATTATGGACCCTTTTTTTTTCCTCAGCTGAGACAATAGTGGGGGTGAGAGAGAGAGAGGCCTGTGTATAGAGGGGTGCAGACAGTGGGAGAGAGTTGCGGGGGCAGCGGGGTCAGTGATGTGGGCTGTGGCAGCGGGGGCCACTTGGTCACGCCCGTCTCTTCACACTCCGCTTCTCCATTATCGACGGCCTGAACTGATACCCCAACAAAGAGCCTCTGCTCACACAGATGTCACAGAGAGCAGGGGAGCCATCGATGCATCACCCGCACCCCAAACACAGACCCTCTCCCTCTGTCACACTATACACACACCCCCACATATGCTCGCATATACTGTTCACACACCCACTGCTGGTATTTTGCACACACAATAGCGCTGTGCACTGGATAGAAGGAAGGGGAAGGAAGGGGCATTGTGGCGAAAATCAATACAAGCAAAGTTGCAAAACTGCATGATTACTTGTGTGCGGGGGGCTGCTGTTATTATTGTTTTTATTTAATCAACAAGGCCCATTAGCATTCAGTTATTGATTTCATACATTCATTTGTATTCTTATAAATCAATCAAACAAGCAGAAAAACATTTTGAAGGGCCATGCAGAAAAAACAAGATACTGTACAGGTGCACCAAGTTACAAGCAATGTAAAAAAAATACTCAGACATATAGTGATAGTCTTAAGGTTCATGTGTGCAAATTACTTTACATTGAATTTCATATTTTTACCTTTACATAAATATATATGTATCAATAAATATATATATATATATATATATATATATATATATATATATATATATTTTTTTTTTTTTTTCATCATCATCTCTCTCTGCTGGACTATGTTGGGGGGCTGCTGCATTGTACATTTGCAGTGTACATTTGGTCCTGTAGGGGAATCATTTCAATAAGGTGTGACTGTGTTTGGTACTAAAAGGTTTTGTAAACTCAGAAACTAGAATCTTGTGTTTTTTATAAAACTTTCTGTTAGATCTGTATTTGTCTGTTTTCTCTCATATTGTATTTTCTGAGAACACAAAGAAAGAATAATGAAGTTATTTTGGAGGAATATAACTACCACTGCAAAGGCACAGTGCTGCCAAACGAAAGGAAGGAGTCGTGAATTAGTAGTCATAAGCTTTAGTTGTGTTTGGTATAGGGAAGTAAATGAATGCATTAAAAATAATATAAGGCAGACAACGAAATCCGAAAAGTCTAGAAACTCTGGTATGAAACAGTCACTCCTTTGGTTTGGGAAATGTTGTATTGTGAATCTTGCATGCAATTCTCCCTTAAGATGTCCCTGAAGCAGTTCTTAAGTGTGTGTGAGAGATTATGTAGTTTGAATACAGTTTGAATATATTTTTAGCAATATACATTTCAGGGCACAGTCAGCAGTGAGGATGTTCTAAATCATCTTGCTTGTTTTCAACAGACAATAGTACCACCCACCTCTAGCTCAATGTTAAGGGCAGGATTTTTAATAACAGTATGTTTGAACAGTACCAGTGTCCACTTATGTCTCACGCTGGCCTATGGTTTATAATGGATCAGGACCTTAAACAGTCCAGCAGGTATGTATGTGAAAGTGCCCTAATTACTGTCATTCAGTTGCCCAAATTGCTAAAACCATTTTCACCAACTTTTAAGAAGCTTTAAAAAATTGCAGAAAGATTTCGTTTACTCACATTTGATGCTACACAGTTTTAGAGCTTCATTAAAGCCTTGAAGCCAGTGTGGGAGAGAGATCATGTTTTATATATCAAATGTACCTTATTTTCAGAAAAAAAGTATTTATAATGGCAAAATGAATAAAGCAATTATCGTCAACAGACGTGCTAATTTGGAAGATGATGATCAAAAGCTGCATCCTTGTGGTTCTGGCCTGAGCTGTGGCCTCCAGCAGGCCCAGGCCCTGCTCCTTTATTATTTCATGCGCTGGTTAAAGATTTAGCGAGAGCCACAAACCGCCGCCTTTAATGACCAATTAGCAGAGGGAGCGCTGCTGCACGCGCGCCTCACTAAGGTAAACACACACACTGCTGCTCGCACTGCTCGTTACCACAGCTCCTCAACAGCGCACTTATTAAAACCTGAGAGAGAGAAGGAGGCTAACTGACTGACGTTCCTCTTGCTCGCAGTTTCATAAGGTAGGCTGGTGTGAATGGAGAGGACGATCGTACCCTCGTATCTACACAGTTTGTAGAATTGTGCTCAAGTTAGTTTAAATGAGTGAAGACAGGTTATTAGCATTACTCAATAATGTAGCTTGAGGGCAGGACGCGGCTCCTCAAGGCCACAGCTTTTCTGCTCATTTAGGCCCTACAAGTGCACCAGGCTCAACTCATCTGACTGGCCTCAACTCCTGGAACTGATGATTGCACACCACGGACACGAGATTCCACACAGAACCCCAAATTTTATTAGAACACTATCTGGCGCTGGTTCCTTATCTACAGGATTAGATTTAATATTAAATGTAAAATTAAGATTTAAGTTAAGGTTAGATTTAATAGACTCTATTACATCTAAGTTCATATGGTAGATGTTAACTCGAATGTTTGCTAAAGACAAAGGTACAAAGCAACTACAGTGGACTCTCCATATAAAGTAAAACTATTCTAAACATAAGAATAGAGTCTTTGAATCACTTCAGTTTGAGTGCACAGGGTGAGATTTAACACCCTAAATGCATGTGGTGTGATGTAACACTGATTTTCTTCTAGAAGCACAGAGAGCCTTTACGATAAAGTTCAATAAAACAGTGTGACAAGAGTCTCTGCTCGCCTGGGGTCATATGGTCTATACATTACGGAATTTCACAGATTCTTTCTGCTTGCGTCTTCAACAAAAAGACATAATGAGGAGCTGAAAATTCCTCAGCAATGAAGGAAACGCCATGACTGAACATTCATGTGCTTCATTTGTGTATAGCCCTCCGCCTTACAACACAACGTGCAATTACACCTCAACAACGAAATTCAAACAGACAACTCTTGGGGAGAATTTGCCTCGGCAAATGATAAAGGAGAACACAAAGAATGAAAGCAAAGAGAAACCCAACTGCCTCACCAGGGTTTTGTCTATTGTGTCGGTTAAAACAAAACCGAATAGAAGACAAGTAGAGAAGGAAAAAAACTGCCTTTGCTCTGGCTGCTACGGATGGTTCAGAGTATTTAGCATAATACCAAGGCACTATCATGCAACCAGAGAAGGGTATTATGTAGAGATTTGTTAGCGCATGTAAACATATTTGATCATTATTAAACGTGTAAGCTTCAGACAGGTTTAGTGCCGGTGGGAAAGAAAGGGGAGGAGAGAGAGAGAAATGATAGATAGTGATGCTTTGTTTATGATCTGGCAGTGAAGAGGAATTCACTGAGTTGGTGTGCTGTTAGAGCTCTGTGTATATGTGTGTGTTTGCATGTATGTACATTGCATTCAAGTGATTCTAAAGATCAAATACCCCAGAGGTGATATAAAACCACAAAGCAAGATTTTAAAAGAAAATTGCTGACTTACAGGATACAGTTGGAAAATGATCAAAAGTCCTCCTCTCAAGGCCTGGTAGTCTAGAACTGATAAACAGTACCTAAAGGTCCACTCTGGCTTTAGATCTGAAAAAATCCATGTGTTTCTGTCTGTTCTTCCACTGTAAGAAGACAACTGAACACTATGGGTCTGAAAGGACGTGTAGCTGTTAAGAAGCTTAATGAGATTTTACAAAAGAAGACAATTTATAGGCCAAACAAAGAAGTTAGTGTCCTCAAAGAGTCCAGACCTCAACACAATTTAATGTTTTTGGTATTATTTGGAAGTAAAAAAAAAAATACAAAATTGAAAACAGCTGAACATTGAAAAGTTATTTAAGTTATAACATTTTTTTATGGATATTATATAGATGTTGAGGCTTGTGTAGGTTGTCTAGGGTTGACTTGATACAGATTTTTTGTATTTTTTTCTATAGCAATACCTATACTCCAACTGTGAGTATCTGCTATACCATCTTTTTCTTTCTCTTAAGCAACTAAACTGTTACTAACACATTAGTCTGGAAGCTCTTTGCTTAGCCATCTAAATAACACTAAGCTCAAACTGTGAAACTGTGAAGGGAAGAAATGCATTGCTTACATTTCTCCATTGCACATTACTACTGTTTCTTTTTGTTACTACTGTTACTTTTTTTTCACACACAAATTTTAGCAGCATTTCTGATTGGTTAGCACCATCAAACATTCAAAATGTAATTAAAAGTGCAGCTTTGTACAAATGTTTACCTAAGCATTAACATGTTAATTTAGGCTAATTGATCATATACTGGAATATATATATAATGAATTATACTTTTGATATTCAATCCAGTGATACTAGCCAGTATCAAACCAAAATCGATACTGACTACAGCACCAGCACACTCCTAGTAATGTCTAGTATATATATATATATATATATATATATATATATATATATATATATATATATATATATATATATATATATATATATATATATATATATATATATATATGTTCTTGCTTTATGTGAAAATTCTGAAATATTAGTACCTTTTGCTTAAAGGCCTGGAAATTCAGTAAATGAAGAGTGGTCTCTAACCACACAGTACTTGGAGACTATTAGAACATGTGAAAAGGCAAAACATTTCCTTTTGGTTCCTGATGATAAGCTGGGTTGGCACAACAGCATTTAGCTAATTAAAATTAATAATAGGATGAAAATACAAGCTTTACACTGTCAACCTACAGATCAAATACAGTGATATTACTATCATTAGGGTACTTTGTTCATTCCTGCATGCCACATACATTTGTTTAGCCTTTGTTCAGTACAGAACACAATAACTTAATGGGGGATCTTGTCTCTATCCTTTCATATGAAATCATACACTGATAACAGTTTCCATTGAATGCGGTGTAGATCCTGCTGTAGGCTGCCGATGAATGCAGAGCGTTACGGTATGAACAGTGGATTATGGTCATGTCTCCACAGGCTTACTTAGTGTGCTCCATGTATGTTTATGCTTCAACCCTGTAAATCCAGCCCGTGTGTTAGTGTATATCAGTAAGCATTGCAAGCTCATTTTCTGCTGAAGTACACACAGGTGTTGGTGCTGGGTGGGATTTAAATACGTTATTGGATGTATGTATGTGAGCTCAGACTGCTAAACCATATTGCGTTCAGTGTGTGTGATGCATTCTTTTTTTATTAATAGAATTTCAAAGTGATTATTTTCCTTGTTTTATGTGTCTAGTGCTTTATACTTGGCTGTTTCCAGTAGTGTCCATACCACCATACTGACAGTCAGTTCTGTGCTGCTTTGAGCTGAAACTAACAGTTCATATTTAATATGAAGGACAGGGACACAGTCCTCCGTCAGGTTATTATGTGAGTTTTGACAAACTAAATCCAAATGTAAATAAATCCAATCCATTTCCACTTTAAGAGAACACACACTATCTTGTTTGTATTATGGGTCAAATAAATGTGTTGCTCGTGCACACACTGTTAGGGCAATGCATCCTTTTTGGAAGGGGTGGGGGGAGGTTGGTCCTTAATTATTTAGTTGTTCTTGTTACCACATCTTGTTGTTTTTTTAGCTTGAACGAGCAAAACACCTTTTACCAAATGATCATCTTTAAGCAGTAACTACTGTTTCTTACTCGCTGAGGTTTTACACAGTATGCAGTGTTGGTGTTTGGTGTCCCCTGTAAATGGTCTCACCTCTATTTGAGCACAGCATTGTAACTGCACTTTGATCATGATGCACAAAAACTACAAGGGCTGTATGCAGAGAAATATGTGTTTAGATATTGTTAGCATATGCTTTGCAATCATCTGAGAATAATGAGGTCTGAAGACTGTTATAAAGGGTAAAGGCTTGATTTTTTCTTGGTCTACTTTGAGACTGATCAGGAGCATGCCTATGCATAGGCCTGTGTCTCTGCCATATATAGGTCAGCTTTTATAGCTGTATGATGACCAGGATGACAGCTGGAAAGAAATGGTCAGTGAGCTGGGACAGTGTAAGGTACACAACATATATGTAGATTGTGTGTGTAAGAGAGCAGTACAAGTTCAGTATTCTGCTCATGGCACTGTGGTCATGCTAATTGCTCCCAAGGTCAGATTATGTGTGTGCGTGTGTCCATTTGAATGGCATGTTTTGATCAGACCTAATTTGATCAGTCTACAGTGTCTGTAGTGGACAGGGACTGCCCTGCTGATTCTGATGAGGCTTGTGGATTTGTAATGTGTGTATGCACCTATCTTCATGTATGCTAACCTGCATCAATTAGTCTTTGTCCACCATTTAACTCTACCCTTTACATTGTATGATTCCATGATTGGGATACATTTTGTTTCCTAAACAAACATTTGAACATGGACAGCTGCTCTTTATGTCCTCTGAAAGTTTCATGGTGAATGGACTAATTGGAATGCTCCAAAATCACCTGAGAAAAAATCTTTGCTTGGCAAAAACTTACTTCCTATTTTAGATATACTTGTTTTTCTTTAGACAGCGACAATATGGTACACTTTTACTATAAGTATGTACTTTTTTAACACAGAATCTAACAAAACGTGCAGAAATAACATTTTATTTTTTTTAAAGAATCCTTCTTTGCTAACTTTAATGAGTAACAGGGTTGAAAGTAATGGACATGATACACAAATACACAAAACTTGGCTAACTAATGGCATGACAGCATCAAGGGTTCTCTAATTATTTTATTCAAATGTATTTATTTATTATTTTATTTATTTTTAAGTGACTTTCAATCAGATTTTCAATAAGATTTTTTTGTGATTTTTCAAGCATTAGATGTTAAAAGGATTCACACATTTTTCAAGATTAAATTTTTTTAAAAGTGTACTTAAAATGTGGTAGTAGAGTCAATCGTTTTTATAAATGTTACTAATTTATTAATTATTATTGTTATTTATAAGTTATTTATTTGAAGCTTGCACACCAGTTGTTGTGAAGGACACTTTGAATATGTTAAATGTCTTTTGCCCTCACTTTACATATTTGTAAACGTAATATACCAGTGATACAAATCGCTCATGGAATCATGAATATGAATATTTTATGATGAAAACAAAATGCGAAAAACAACGCATAAAAACAAATTATGCAAAATACTTTTAAATAGAAAATAAATGTGTATCTATCCCCCAAGCCTTATCAAAAAAACTATTGTGAGACATCAGGCAGCATGTTCATGAACATTTCATGTATTAACTGTGAGCTTGTGTGCTATTCTAAGTGCTTTTTTACATCAAACAACTCTCAATGACCTTAAATCTGAATGACTGAATTATGCAATCATTTTCATAATTGAAAAAATTTCCCCAATAAGAGTGTCTTTTCCTTTCTTAGCTTGTTGGTATATAGAAGTGGATTAAATTGTTGTCCTCCATGCTGTAGACTGTAGTTCGATTCCCCACTTGGGTAACCAATAAGAGTCCTTGGGCTAGACTCCTAACACTACGTTCACCTCCCTGTGTAAATGTAAACTGTCTGTTGCTCTGGATAAGAACGTCTGCCAGATAAATGTAAATGTTATACGCCATTCTAGACATTTCTATTACAATAGTACAGAGCTCACAGCAGAGTGTGTAAAACCCAGTGTTTATATGATGATAGGATCATATACATAGTTTCCCATACAGGAGTTTATAGAGATGGGGTATGTATTCGTTTTCCAAACATTGTGAAATTATAAAAAAAACATATATTGAAACTGTGCTTACATGTAGATAATTTGTGTTATATTAAAGGGATGCTTTAACATTCCTTTATCAGCCCGATCTCCATCTGCCACATTCCACAGTGATTTCCTTCTTCAAAGAAAAAGAACAGAAAACTTATTGACTCAAAACACTTTTATAACAGAAAACAAAGAGCAGGTTATTCAACTGTTTCAGAAGGTTTTCCGTTTTTATACAGACAACTGCACCAAAATATACTGTCCATGTAAATCTAGAGAACGCTACACGTGCAGCAGACGGAGATGAGGCTGAAAAACGCTGAAGTGTTCCTGCTGGGTTTTACAGTGCAGGTACAGCACCAGTCTGCTGCGTGAAGTGATGTCTGTGACAGTGGCACTGATGTCAGTCTCTGAGTGAGATTGATAGGGTCTGTGATCAGGGACGTTGCGTGGCCCCAAACAGCCCAGAGATGGATCACATCATACATGCACACACGCACGCACACACTTCTCCTTCTCTTCCTGGATAAATGAACTGAGCAGGAATACATCACTCCCAGAGAGAGAGAAAGAGAGAGAGAAAGAAAGAGTGAGAGAGTGCATGTGCGTAGTGAGAGAGTACTACTGTCTCCTGCTGGGTCAAAGCCCGCTCCCTCACTCCATCTCTCCCTCCCAAGGCTCTGGTTCTCCTCACAGGTTAGGTGTCAGGGTGCGGGCCCAGTTTTATGTTGTGGTGTCACCGCGCGATTTGTCAGTATGAACGATTTGCCACTCAAGTGAATTAATCACCCGCAGGAACAAGAACCGGGCTAGAAAGAGGGACACAGCTCTCAGCATGAGCCTTCATCTTAACCAGCCCTTCATCTTCCTCAAACGCAGCGCTCTCGTGCAGCCTTGTTTTACCCACTTTCGCTGCAAAATGGCCACTGCCCAAGTCTCCAGACTGCGGTCTCAAGGCAGCGGCGCACATTTTGCTCTCGGCTAACATTACTTTTCCTTTGTCGGTTGTTATTACCTTGCGCCCCTGCATGAATTAGTCTTTGTTATGGCTGATTGGAAATAAGCACCTTATTGCATTAGCTCATGGCTTATTAAGCAAATGCTCTTAAGACAGGCCTTGCTTAACTGGGTGACAGCCTTTCAATTAGGTCTTTCCAGCAAAACATCCGCAAACTTCTCGCCCTTGCCAGTAACCTTTGGGGACAGGATTAGAACTTAGACATGTAGCTTTAGCTGAAAGATTAACGTGTACATCTGAAATACCAGACAGTAGTAGATTCATTCTAATTTGTCTTAGTTTTGAGAAAGACATAAAGTGATGGTTGATGGTTTCTTAGGCAAGTGTTAACACATACACTTCACTGTGCTATTCATATGCAGTTACATAATTACATAGTGTATTACACGGTAAAGATGCAATGATTTATATGAACATTCAATTTCCATTCCACACAGCTTTGACTGTTTTCATTACTCAATTTTCAATAAAAAGGAGGATTTACCATGTTCAGTGACTCCAACAGAACATGCAGTGACTGTGTCAGGAACATGTTTTGTCCAAGCCATAATACAAATATTCAAATTCATTTTAACTGCATTGTCACATATAAGTTCATGGAGGTCAATCACATTTCTAAGAGCAGGCCTCAGTTATACAGAACTTGGCTGCCAATTATTTCATGGCTGCTCCGAGTATTATTTATGATCTCCACACTTTGTGAAGACGTCCTTGAAGTTACTTGGTTCTTACTTCATTTACCATCAGTGTTTCTTCACTGTTCATTCTACTTTTTCATTTTCAACTTGGTTCTGGAGGACCCCGGGCTGTCTGCTGGAGTGCCAGCACCGCTTTTGATTGTGTGCTCAGCAGAGAGGCAATAGTGTCATTACGAAGTGGCAATTTGTCGGGAACCCAACAAAGAAACGTTGTAACAATTAATCACGGGGTGAATGGGAAATAACGTGTAATTATGTTCATTAGTCGGCAAGTGCAAGGGCAATTATCTCTGCCTAGCGTAGGCTGTCACAGACATGTCGAGAGTGATGTCGTAATAATTCACGACTTCCAGCGCTTTATCTCCGAGCGCATTGAGTATGGTCTAGTGCTTACGGAAATGGACTGAGCGCTGGCAGGTCAGCAGGTTGAAGTCCCTTGGTCTGCGCAGCACTTCTTCTCTTGTGTCCTTGAACTGCTATAGAGCCTTATAAAACTGCCAACAGGAGAACGATGTACAGTGTGGGAGCAGTCCTAGTGCCTGCTTGCTCTGGAGTTCCTCACTACGCCTCAGCGTATTTGTTTATGAGAGAACCAAACAGCTGAACTAAACATCAATGAATAAGATGCAGCTTATTAGTGTCCACTTAAAAATAAAAAAACAGGTGCCCAAAATCGGTCCTTTGGAGCAATGGCTAGTTTAAGGAATCACGTAACATAGGGGTCATTCAAGCACAGCAAATGGAAACTAAGAACACAGATAAAACTTGACGTCTTTGTTGTACCAACTGCAACCATCAGATCGTGATGCCTGCTGAAAACGGCTTCAACCCTCTGTACCCCTATCTATCCCAGACTGGGAATGATACTGCAGAACATTGCTTTTCAGTTCCCCTTTCAACTAATTGCACCGGCTGTCCATAACCAGACTTTACCTGTCAGTCAAGGGAAGATGTTATTCCTGTAAGAAGGAGGGAGTCTCTTTTTTCCCTGCCTCTGTGTGAGACTGCAGCAGAGCCTAACCTGACAGCATGCAGTCTTATGGGGAAAGCTCCGAAATCAGTATGTGTCAATCAGTTGATGAGGAGTTGAGCAATTGTTCACCCCAACATTCTTGTGTGCTCTGGAGTACTATCAAGTGTGCAAAACATGGGACTTTTTGTTTGTTTGTTTGTTTGTTTTTTCTTTTTTTTTTAGTTGGGTGGCAGGGGGGTTCGGGATTAGAAATCCCATCATAATTACACCCCTTCTTTTACAGACACCAATCCTTCCTCTTCTCTTGGTAAGAAAATGGAAATATAAATGGTAATGCTCTCCAAGAAAAAAAAAGAAAAAAAAAGACACGAAGCAGATAAATGATGTGGGTTTATCTGTGCAGCCCTCTGTGATCCAGACAATAGCCACAGAGGCCTTTTTTAGTCACTGCTGTTTTGGCAGCCAGCCTTTCGAGCCCCATCTTTCTTTTATTTCTCACTTTCTCCTCGGGCGCTGTTCTCTTTCACTTTCTCTCTGTCTCTGTCTCTCTGTCTCTCTCTCTCTCTCTCTCTCTCTCTCTCTCTCTCTCTCCCTGTGTAAATTGCAAGCCTATTTGGTTTAGGTCTGTATTCACCCTCTCCCTCTGTCTCTCTCTCCCTCTCTCTCCCTCTCTCCTCTTTCTCTCTCATCCTCCTGAATGTCTCCCTCCCTCTCATTTTCTCTCACCCTCCCATCTGTGTGTGTGTGTGTGTGCATGCGTGCAAGCAGCTGGTAGCGTATAACCGCAGGTAATCTGGGCAGAAGCATCCTCACTAGCCTGTGTGTCTGTGGGAGGCTGCGCCTCATCTCCCTTCTGCTTCCCTGCGGTTCTAATCTGTGACAGACCATTTCATAATCGCTGCTAAGGGGGGTTCTCTCTCTCTCTTTCTTTCTCTCTCTCTCTCTCTCTCTCTCTCTCTCTCTCTCTTTCTTTCTTTCTTTCTTTCCCTCCGCTTTTTCCCTTACTCTCTCTCCCTTGCTCCTCTTCCTTTTCCTCTTTCTCATCTTGTCTACCTCCACTCTCCTTCTTCTTTTCTCTTTCACCAGCGTGCAACAGCAATCATTCACCAGTCTGCGCCCTCACACAATAAGATTAGCACCCTCCGTGCTTGTCGTACATAATGGTGCTACACTGGACCCTGCAGTTCACTGATGAAAATGGAGGTGATATTCTACAACTCCGCCATAAGCTTGTCCCCCAACAGGCCTTCGTCTCCATCATCATTGTTGTCGTCACCATCATCCTCTTCATCAAATTTTATCTTGACACAATTCTCACAATTTGAGATTTGAGATCTCCTCAATGCAGTCCATAAACAGTGTTACCATCATCATCATTAATCTTGCCACTGTCATCACACTCTTTATCCTCCTCCTCATCTTCACTATTATCATCACCAGTGTTGCCAATCTTTTTAGTGCAGTTCTGCTTCATCCTCATCATCATCATCAACATCATCATCTTTGTTGAAACCACTAACAATCTTGCCACTATCATCATCACCACCATCATCATTACCACTAAAGATCACTAAGGATCCCAGTTCTTTCAGTGCAGTCGATGGCTGAGTTTGGGGGAGAGTGGAATGTCCGAGTTGGGGGCTGGGGCATTGGGGGGCTGTGTGCAGGGGCGCAGCGGGATGGTGTGGACCAGAATATTAATCATGCAAAAGCAGACAAACACAACAACCCACAAGCAGAAAGGGGAAGCTTTTTCCTCTTCCAGCTATTCTGCATCTGCAGGAAAACACCACTGTGTACTGCTCAAATTTCATACATAGCAAATACAAGCCCTGCTATTACCTTCCTCAGTCTATACTGAATCCTATTTCTCTTTCCTCTTTACATTTATACTGCTGTAATATTGTCTGTTATTTCAAGATATTCTTGTTCTCACTTTTGGTAAAGATGGTATGTCATATACTTTATAGTGACTTTCAGCTTTAAAATATAAACACAGAAATATAGACATAGACTTATTTAGCCAACTATTATATACAAATCACCTTTTCTACAGAACATATTTTATGACCGCAGCACATTTATATTTAATATAAATGATTTCATTACTGGTGCAGATACACATACATGGTACACTCAAGAAAACACTGGTGGTTTTGATTAAAAGTCAAAAAGCAGTTACACTTGATTAACTGAATGATAATTGCATTTTATTAAACATCAGATTAATTAACAAATAGGCCCTAAAGCTATATTCTGTCTAGACGTGTGGTACTGAGAAATAACTTTATTTAGCCGACTCTGGCATTCAAATAGACCTACAGTTCCCTGAAGCAATTCTGGAATAAGTGCTTTGGTCAGGATTACAATGGCACTCATCATCTGGAATAGAACCCATGGTCCCATCTTCATTCATAAGCACGTTCTTATTGGATTACCACTTGTAAACTTTACTGTGTTTCACTCTCTGCTGAATTTCCATGAAGCATTTGCTATAAAATTTACAGCTGAATATTACAGTTTGATGTAGCCATCAATTTACTGTTATTGCTACAGTGGTATGTTATGAACTGAAAATTGAAGGGAGGGAGTTCGATAAACACGTTAATAGACCGAGATTAAGAGATGTATGGCTCAGTCTGCTTTTGTTGAGTGGAAGTTGGGTCCCTCATGTCTTTCAAAGTTTAACGTAATTTAAAGCATTCAACTAGCTCTCAATTAGCTGATTGTTAGTTAGGTTTCCTGCTCTAACTAACTTGCTGTTTTAGCAAGGCTACCTTTATAGAGACTAAAGACACAAGCATATACTCTGAACAATGTATTAAAAATGCTTGATGAAGACCATAAGTCATTATTTACAAGATAACAAGATTTATGAAGAAAATAACTGTATTGTATTGACCTAAGTCATATATAATTGTTTTATTGTTCTAGACTTGTTCCGTTTGATATGAAGGATTATTCATAATTAGTGGAACTTGAAAGGTAGATGCCTAGTTCCGAGAATCATATATCTGTAAAAGACCTGTAAAAATTCGGACACCTTCAACACTAAAACTAAACTAAAGGTCTAATTTTCATGCATGTTTTGCCATGTAATTACCAGAGATGGACATATTACTTAGGAATCCAAAGTTGTACACAAAACAAGTGTCAGTCAATAACATTTTATTTACCTCATACAGCATCCTGCGGGTAATGTAAGTTAAACTATACATACATGTGAGAATGTAGTCTATTATACATGCATGTAAAGCAGCCAGGAGCCTCAGACTGCCTTGCCCTTGGCTGGGCTCTGCTGACTGGACGTCCTCTTCAGGCGGTGAACTGTGGTTGACGTTGGGGTGCTGGGCGCTCCAGTGTACGTCCTCGCGCAGACACGTAGAGGACATGCAGAACGTAATGTATGCAGGGCCAAATGAAAGAGAGGGGCAGTGGTGTGAATTCGGATGGGGGTTAACATGGCCGTGACATTTGGTTGCGAGCCCAGGGGAGCGCTTGTGGAGTTTACTCAGGATGGCGAGAGTAAGGAGGGAGAAGGTAGACGAGTCTGAGAGGGAGAAAGAGGTAGAAAACAGAAATGAGCTTGGAGTTATTAACTTTTAACCCAGCTGCGGCAGAGACAGGATTTGCACTAGCAAGGGGGAAAAAGGCTAATGCATCTGAGAGATAGCATTTAAAAGGGTGTGGCAGGAAACAGAAGAGCATGAATAAAAAAAAGTGAAAAACAGTAGGAAAGAATGAGCCAAAGCAATTTTAAGTTCACCCCTTTCTCTCTCTCTCCTTCTCTCTCTCCCTCTCTTTCTCTCCCTCCTCATGTCAGTGCTCTGATTTATGGCTCTGTTTAAGCGAAGGCCACACGTCTCTCCCGATGCAGCTATTTGTTTCACCCCCCTATCACACCCACCCCCAACCTAGCTTCCTCACAAGACATCAGCACACATGCACACACACACACACACACACACACACATGCACACACATGCGCGCACACACACACACACACACACACACACACACACACACAATGGAAGATGTGGAGATATCAAACTAAACACTTTTCCACAAACCACACCTAAATGTAGCTCTTCTTTTATACCTCTCTTTGCCTTGCATTGCTTCCCGCCTCCTGAAAGAGCAGAAAGGTCTCTGGCACTCTCTCTTCTGCTGAGGAGATGCAGCCTTGCAGCAGTGTTTGGTGGGAATAGAAGGCAAATATGAGAAGAGAAGGAAGGAAAAAAAAAGATGACAGTCAACAAGCGTGCCATTAATAATTCTCAGATGCAAGGTTGTCCTGACACAAGTGAAAAGAGGATGCCAGGGAAGGCCTTTCATCTTCTGTGCAGGCTTTTGTTGGGGCATTATTTTGTGGTGAAGTTGGGCTTTTTTTGCCACAGATCTTTATTCATTAATACTGGCTAGAACTAAATTTACTAAATATACTAAAATATACTGTAGTATATAGAGCTTTCTATTTGCTAGAACCACTGACCTATTTTACAAACTGGACAAAACTTTCTGCTCTGATCTTTACTGGTCTCTCCTCTTCTACATGAACATGCCTCCATTATATATTATGTATATGTACATAAAAGTAAACAATATATTAAAAAGCACTTAAAATAAAGTTGAAAGAAAATTTCATCATCTTAAGCAAAACATACCTATTATGCTCATTTTTAGTGTTCATAATTGTATTTTTGAGGTCAACTAGAATAGATTCACATGCTTCACAATATTTATCTCATACTATCTTATCTGTATTTACCCTCTGTCCGAAATGTGTCTTTAAAAAGCTCCTGTGTCCTGTGAACCGATAAGCCCAGTGTGCTCTGATTGGTCAGCTTACCCACTCTGTTCTGATCAGTCAACCGCCAGAGCAGTATCCTGCTACAAGTTCCAACCCCAAATCACTGTGGGTATTCATACAATGGCATCAGTTCTGCTGTTTGATACAGATTTTGATTCTGAGAGTCAGGCAGAACCAATTCACCTTCATAAGTTTGTGTTATGACATCACCTTGTATGGGAAAAGGGCAAGGCATTTCAGGTATTTGAGAAAAGTGGATTGTATCTCCCTCTGGCATGTGTTTTATGCTGGGACTGGTCACATGCACAAAATAGCTACATAACACACTAAAGGAAAGATTAAAAATGGAAATGCGTAATGGGTCCCCCTTATATGAGCCAGTGTCAGTCAAGTCAGATTACATAAAAATTCTACCTGGAATTATGAGACCTGCTGTACTTAGGTACTAAAATAGGTACTAAACTGATTTGACCTAGACCGTAATATTTTAATGATTTCTTGTATTAAATATTTTATTGGCTTCTAGCTCCATCTGTTTGCATACTGGGCATGTCATTTACCTGGTTTTATTTACCATCTCTGAGTCCTTTAGAAAAACACGTTCACTCTCGCTGAGTAGAGCTCTAAACTGCCTGAGCACTAGATTTGACACTTTTAAGCTAACTGTTTAGCGATAAGGAAGGCAAACAAAAGTTAATCAAATTCAAAGTTCAAGTTGAGTTGGAAATGTGCTAACAGATTGGGTTTGGCCAAATTTACCAAGTTATGTTGGATAAGCAAAATGTAATTATTTTTCAAAAGAATAGAAATAGAAATAGAAATATCTAGAAATATTCCAGCAAGAGAATGGATTTATTTGGACTAGTCTTATCCCAGTTTCATCATCAGTGTTATAAGATTATCTCCATCATTTTCTTTTGCATGCCTATAGCTCACCCTATTAACTGTGACATGACTAATGCTTGTCAGCCACACAGAAGAAGCAGTGTGGTTAAGATCTTTACAGTTAAACTTGAACTTGGTAGTCGACAAACTCCAGAATGCTGAATTTCACCCAGTCTGCTTCTTGGTAGATGTCATCTAAACATGATGATGAAACATCCCAGAGGGCCCAGGTGAACATATATCTGTCGATGAAGATTGCTCTGTGTCCTGCAGTACATACACCTACACTCTGCCCCTAATCCAGCAGAATCACTGCTAAAAAAAGCCAGTGTGTTACCAGTGTAAGACATTTGTTTACTTCGGTAAGTTGCTCATTGTTCCTGGTTAAAATTCCCATTGGGAGACAGCATTGCTTGAACCAGGCCCATAACAGCAGGGAGCACTGTAGGAGCCTTTAAGGCATTCTCCAGTCTCCAGTGGGAGCAGTTGACAGGGATTGAGTGTACTGTAGGCCTCTAGAGACCATCGCAGAGGGGAACAGAGTTACAGCCATAGAGATGAGAGAAGAAAATGGGTGGTGAACAACAAAAGCCGAGAAAGAGATGATATGATCTACGAGGTGATCTACATGAAGGAATGAAGAGAAATGAAAGAATCCAATTTAGGGTGTGCAGCAGGTGAGGGTGTCATGAGGACAAAAGAAAAGCAGAGAAAATCAACAGATGAGACAGTTTCTCAGGTTAAGAGGAAAATGTATAAAAATAAATGAAATAAATGCTTATAAAAAAAGAAATCACATTCTGCAATTTAAATTAGAAGAAGCTAGCGCCCGATGCAGACAACAGAAAATCCAACAAATGATTCACTCCATTCACCCGAGATCCACCTGTCAACCACATTCAGAGACAGTCTGCCAAAAGTAGCCTAACAGCCCTGCAGCCCATCAGAACACGCAGGGCCGGCGTTAGGCCCAGCCATGCCTGGGGCCGGAGTAGTGGGTAGGCCTGAGCTGAGGTATGTTGATGGGGGAGTCAGGTGCTGCCAGTGCAGGTTAGGCTAGTGCTCTGATGCATGCTGACAGCACAGATACCTGTCAGGCCTGGAGAGACAGATACTGCTCCAAGCTTGAGAGTGAACCTTTCACACTGAAAGCTGCTTGAGGGGTTTGGGGAGACATCAGTGGAAAAAAAATCTGAATCATGACTTATGGGGTCCTCTCAATCACTGTACATTCTGTCTTTGTTATTTTTAACATGTTTCAACTAATGGGCTAAAATAAATATCATAGCACAACCTTGTATATGCATAATGGTGAATTTTATTCCTGATGCATTTAAAGCAATTTTAGAGCATTTAGGTTGTTTTATTTATGATGAAATCTCCACACAATCTAAAGAGTAGCTGGTGTTTTGAAAGGAGAAAGGTAATAAATAAGTGAATGAAATAAATCTGCATTGCTGAAAAGGTAATGGTAAAATGTGCAGTGTGTATTTTTTAAGATCCTCCTTGTTTAAGAAGAATTAAATGTGGATAAAACTGAAGAAAGGGACATAATCCTCAGCACCATTGCACCAAATGCCGTTTTTAAGGTGAGCCATTTCCCCAGTTGGCCACATTTGTATATGTCCCCTTATTTACCCGGGTGGGGGTGGGAGGGCGCTGACCTTTACAAGCAGAGACGGTGTCTGAGAGTCAGCGCTGCTTGCTGCATCTTAATGGCCACCAAACAGCCACCACGCCACCCCACTGATATTTGCCTAAATACATGAGCAAAATACTTATCAGAAGTATTTACAGAGAGAACATGGTCAGCAAAAGCTGTGGGGCAGCAGAGAGAGAGGGAACCACTGGCCATGAGGTGCTCACTATTTTTAACTGTACCAGTTGGCAGTAGGAATACATCAAATCTATTTAAAGGAAATACTGAGAGAAAGGATTTATAACCAGTAGCTGTTTATTGTATTAGTTAATGCAATAAACAATAAACATTTTGTATTTTCAGTGATGTTATTTTACTCTCCTTGTTCCAATGCATTGTTGCAGAGGACGTGTTATAAACAGTATTTATGAAGTCACCTATATATAATTTAATATGATGAGAAGACATGCCAAGTTGGTCTTAAGTGTTAGAACCAAATTTTCATTCAGTTTGCTGTACAAATGAATACATTTTTGGTCATAGGCTAGTGGCTGCACAAAAGCTTGTTCATTGTTCTTGTATGTTATTTACATTACATTCAGCACATTTAACAGTATGTGTGTAATGTTTGAGCATATCAGCTTATTAAACAATTAGCAGAAACCAAGTAATTACCTACACTATTTGGCCAAAAGCATGTGGACAACATATTTATTGAGCTAAGGTATTTCAGACTTTCCTATCACGAACAGGTGAAAACTCTAGCGCAGAGCCATGTAATCGTCATAGACAAACATTGGCAGCAGAATAAGCTCAGTAAGTTTAAATGTGACAGTGCCACAGTCAGTTTGTGAAATTTCATCTCTGCTAGAACTGGCACAGTCATCTGTGGCTCAGCCACAAAAGCAGTAGACACTGAGCAGGGCTGCTAAATTCCGAAGCATGTACCATGTAAAAATCACCTGTCCTCTGTTGCATCAGTCAGTACAGAGATCCAGACTGCCTCTGGAAACAACACCAGGACAAGAACTGTGCATTAGGGGCTTCATTAAAAAGGGTTTCCATGTCCGGGCAGCTGGACAGAGGCATAAGATTATAAACAAAGCCAAGCAGCATGCTGCCACTGGATTCTGAAGCAATAGAAACATGTTCAGTGGAGGGATACATCAGCATCACTATCTGGAAGTCAGATGGGCAAATCTGTGTTTGGCAGATGCCAGAAGAACATTACCTGTTACTGGTTTGGGAAGGCCCCCTTTTCAGCCCTGACCTTAGCCCTGCTGAGGACCTTTGGGATAAACTGGATCGTCAACAGTTTGCCAGGCCTTTTTGTATAACATCAGATCTCATCAAATTCTCTTTTGACTTAATGACCACAAGTTCCCACTTACATACTTTAAAATCTTGTGAAAAGAGGAATAGGTGCTGCTCCATATTCTCCATATTAATGCCCATGGTTTCAGAATGGGATGTCCAGCAAGATATGGTAGTTGAGTACCCTCATACTGTTGGCCATATAATGTTCAAGGCTGTTGTTGATTCAAAGTCAAAATTGTGTGGAGTTTGTCTGAGGTGTGCTCTAGTTTTAAGCATCTTCAGGTTAAACAGGAACATCTCAGAACATCTCACTTTATTGTATGTCATGGATTTGTACATTTACAGTTTATCAAGGGCATCTAATGTTGAACATGATGAAAAATAGAAATAAAGACATGTGAGGCCATTCTTTTTTTTCCTTGGCAATTTTATTCAATGAAACAAAATTTCTGAATAATTTTATTATATGTTTTATGCAGAAATGGTGCTTCAGTGACCCTCCAGCCCAGTTAGATGAAGTTCAAAACCTTATAATGTACAAATCTGAAAAGTCAAATAATACATTTTTAGCCTGTCGTTGCATAAAAAAACTTCTATTTCTTAGGACAACAATTCTAATGTTAGCTTAAATAAATTTTCTTTTAGTGTTGACTATTATACAATTAATATTTACAGAAGTTGAGGAAACAGCAGAAATGAAGGTGCAAATTCTTCTTTTTAATGAACATATACAATTGCTAAAGTTATGGTATTTTTTTAAGGTCTCCAATTTTAGCCAATTCCCAGAACACACCAGGTGTAAACCCACGGATATCTAACCCGAGGAAACACTAAAAATTCAGTTATTTATTACAGCTTAGTATTAGAGGGTCTTCATTCTGATTCTGAATCTTTTCTCATTGATGAGCATACATTGAGTCAAATGAGACACAGAGAAGTATTTAATAATTGTCTACGTTTCACTGGCATTAATAATTACATATA
Organism: Megaleporinus macrocephalus; assembly: GCA_021613375.1. NCBI lineage: Eukaryota > Metazoa > Chordata > Actinopteri > Characiformes > Anostomidae > Megaleporinus > Megaleporinus macrocephalus. The sequence continues at coordinate 27,732,218 of CM038705.1, forward strand.
AATGTGCTTTATCAAAATAAGCAACTTCAGTGTTTTCTCGCCTTTTTTTTTCCCTCCGTACATGTCCAGTTTTATACCTGTAGGCAGGCTGAGCAGAGTGTGTGTGTCTAGGCTTCATCACTATCCTTCTCTGGCTCTCTCATATACCCGCTCTGTTCTTTTTCTGCCCGGAGCCAACCCACTGCTAATGCTCCCCTTCCCCTAGCTGCACACAGGAGCGGGGATAGATCACAAATGCATGAATTTGTCTAGACGGCTCTCTGCATAACTTCTGAATGTATCAAATTCTGACAACCGATTCTAGGCCAGTAAATCTATTCCTAGGGGTATCTGTGTACCTTTGGAAAATAAGCAGATCCCTTTAGCGAGCAAATATGCTGCTACCATCCTTTTCCTTTAGATTTCCCCCCCTCTCTCCTTTTTATACCCAATTGTCTACTCGGAGGCAAATGGCACGCTTGCATTTTAAAAGCACATCATGCATTGAGAGAGCGAGAAGGTCGGGAAAATTACAGGATCAGCGATTGATGTCACAGGAACAAATCCGTATGAGGGTGGGGATTTTTCAACTGCAGTTATGTTTGTAGGAGTGTGTGGTTGTTCATTAGTACGTGCTGTTGTGTTCTTCACTACCTTTTGGAGTGGTTTGTAGAGCTGGGCCTAAGATCTGATACCAGCTCTCACTATTGAGTTTGCAACATTGTACCCAAATTCATTTTGACCTCATCTATACATACAATGTCTGTTTTTTTTGTTTTTTTCTTCTCTTCTCTTTTCTTTTCTTTTCTAGAGACAATCTGTATGTTTTTTTTCTTGTTTTTGTTTTTTTTCTTGTTTTCTTAAGGAAACAGAATGAAAGTCATGTCTTCCCACCATTTTTTTATTTCGCAAACACATTCACACTCCACTTGGAGCTCATTAATTATGCAGCAAAGAAAAAGCTGCAATGTAGAGAAAGGAAGGAAGGTGAAAATGAGGACTTCAGTTTTCCCCCTCGTTGAATATTCATAAAAGATCCATTTTAGGGGCTTACGGGCGTTGTTGTTCGTTCCAGTTTTGCGCAATCACTTCCCATATCGCGAAGCTGTTAGCTACTAGGAAATCGACAAATCCTCAAGAAGAGGAAGGTGTCACACCTCCTCGCAAACAGGTGCGAGGCGTCTGATGCGCACTATACACGATACTCAAAGAGAGACGCCCGTCCTAACCTCTGCGCAGAGCCCCGCGCTTTGTGTGAACGTTGTTGAAGTAAGTCATGTGCCACATTTCTCTACTGAGGCTCTGACAAACTGAGAACTGACACATATTGTGCTTTTCTACACAAATAAGACTCTTTTTAAACAATATGTAGTCATAGTTTTGATGGCTGCATGAAAGCACTTAAAGAATAATTATTTCACTGTGAGTGCTGCACAGTTGTCGCAAGTTCTTTACAGAATCAAAGGGGGTACAGTATCCCCCTCTACCTAAAGTCTAAAATCAGCCTCCTGTTTTGAGATTAATTTGATATATTTCTTTTCATTTATTTATTTATTTATTTATTTATTTGACATTATGTGTTTCTGAAGCCGTTGCCTCACCCCATCATGTGCTGCAATAATTGGGCAGGTTTGCTGGATGCAAATTGCAGCTGGTGTATTAAAATGCACCTTAAAGGGGGGTTGGTACTGTCTGTTCACAAGTCAAATTACCATTTTCCCTCTCCCTGCTTTTTATTTTTTTGTCAACTCACTTAAACCTCTTCAGCCTGGGGATGAGGTCAGACGTAGCTTTTTATTTTGCTTGTGAAGATTTTGCGGCTCCTGCGAGCCATTTAGAACTATCTGCAGGGGGTCAGGGACCTCTCTGTTAATTTCACTTTATCTTTCGCTCCACTCTGCCTGACCTCCAGCTCATCGGTCTGCCAGAGCCAGGCCTGCCTGTTTTCTGCTTGTTTATTTGTGTTCTTCTTTTTTTTTATACCCCCATCTCTCCAACCAAATGAGGATGACAGAAAGTAGTTGCTAGCAATTTAAGAACTTTTAAAACATTTTCACCTCAACCCTTTAAGGGTGTAACAAGCTGCTTATGAGATGTTTGATTGCCTTGTGCGAAAGGTTCTCAGGAATCACGTTGGTCTACTTGTGATAAGGTAGCTCTTTTCAAGCTGCTCGCCGCAGCATCGTCTTCGTGTCTTCATATCTTTTTATTTTCCCCTCCATGCTTTAGTTATGGTGGACATCAGTGAGTGCTTGCATCTTCTCTGAGCTTTCATAATGCTTTCTAAATCTGCCTCAGGTCTTAAACCCTCTTTCCACACAGAGCACATCGCTGGTAATCCAGATAGCATGGCTGATGTGCACGGCGCTGGAACTAATGAAGACAACTGTTCAATTACTGTCTCAATTAATACAAGTGCCTGGAAGCACAGCCACCCTGAAGAGAGGCAGCTAGGGCTGTGTTGTGGCCCAGCATAAACTCAACCACCAACATTCATTCCACACCAAATCCCACGGCTTAATCGTTAATGCTGTTTCCCTACTGGAGTGGACTTTGTGTGTGAGTGAGTGAGGTTTTGTGAACATACAAACAATGGCGCTAAAATCCGACATGGCTGCAACGAAGGGTGGCAAACTGATTAAGTGTTCAACCTCCAGGGAAGGTTGATCTTCTGTTCTGAGCCCCAAGTGGCATCTAGGAGCTCTTTTCTCAAGATTTACTAGGTCACCTGAGCCCTTTGGCCAAAATGGCCAACCAAAAATGGCTATTTACCTTCATGTTATTTATTTACTCGCAATGCCATTATTGATTTGGGCTTCTCTCGTTTCATCCCCTTGTTGCCTCTGATTCTTGTTTGGCCGATGAATCGGAGCTGTTTACAGTATGCGATGACCCATGAGGGTACATGAGATTATTCTTATTTTTTACCCGCACCGAGGTTTAGCTGCACATCAATAGTGAGGGAGGTTTGTTTATAATTAAGTCTCCTCTACCACAGATGGGACTTCCTGTGAACCTCTCAGCCCAATTAAGCCAAGGTTCCCTCGGCCAGCTTTACCTGCTGCTTGGTCGACTCCGCCATTGGCATGCATGCCTAATAAGCGCCCTGCCGTCAGCACCCCATGTGGCCAGTCGGTGGAAGTGCAACAGTGCAATTGCTCTACAAACCTAAGGGATATCTTCAGCACCTTTTAGCCCAAAGGGTGCTGCTTCACACTGATTAAAGATTAAAGGCACAAAACACACATACATACATGCGCACACACACAGCTAAAAAACTAATTATTTCCCTTAAAATGAAATTTAAAAAAAAACGTGCTACCACAGGGGAGTTGGGTCTAATTATTTCATTTAACTGTAAAAAAGGCCCTTGAGGATATTTTTGAAATTTCTTTGGGTTTGAGCTTTTGTTCTCCTTTTCTTTGTGATGAAACAATCAGTAGGTCTTCACAACAATAGATTTTTCAGATATATTAATATTTTTTAATGTAATGATTTGGTTTGATTTTGGAGAGTTGATATAAAATGGCACCACTGTAACAGACAATGGACAGATTCATTTCCAGTGTGAAATTATATGTGAGTTAATGTTCACCATTGTCTAATAATTTTTTAAATTTAAAAGTGTATTAAATATTGCAGCTGCTGTTTTTCTACTGGCCAATGTTAGGCATTTCTTTGTGCTGCTGGCAATTTATCAGTATTTCAGACAATTCAAAGTAAAAAGGGGTCAAATTGACCCATAAGATAACAGGAGGGTTAAGTTGGTACCAGGTTCTCTTTCTACATTCATAATTTTCTCATGTCCAAAAAGTAAACATACCCAGTTGTAGGTCTGGATGTACTCTTGTATATGCTATGATCTCCAAAATATACCAGGATTGTATTATAATGGGTTATATTTGCTTACAATATTCATGTTTGCAGTGTCCTAACGAACTCATTATAAATGTATAATTGATTGTGTTATAAAATCTGACATTATGAAGTTATTTACATCTTGTTTTTAGAAAGTGTTATGCATGTCACTATACTTATAAGCAATTATACAAGCTTATGATAATCATTGTAAGGTGTATGCCATACAACACCTTATAAAACCATTGATAAAGCATTATGAATACAGGATTTATAGAAAGTGTTACTGTGTATACCTTCAGAAATGACTGATGGCAGTTCATATATGTTGATTTGGTGGTGACTGGCTGTCTGTATTCAGTTTATTACCTGTATTAGGATGGAGATAAAACTTGTAAATAAGTACAGTGAACAATTAATGAACTTTATTGTCCTATTTAAAGAGTGCAATAGCTTGCACAACCAAATTTGTTGTTCAACGTAATACATTAAAACCACTAGAGATAGAAAGGAGACATTTAGTTGGCTTTCATACATGCTGCCAGACGAAGACAAACCTATGTGGGGAAGCAGGCAGAGCAAGCAATGGCTGCAATGATGACAGTAATCATATGTGTTTGCGGTGTGGTGTTTCATCACCTGCCCAGTGCCGGGCCTCGTTAGACGACAAATGACTCTTAATAAAGAATATTCCCTCCCTACTGCTGCCTTTCTCTGCCCCACCCCCCAGCTCTGGAGGCCCTGTTACCGTGACGCCGGCTGCGGGATTGGGCGGCTCGGCAGCGAGATTGATTACCCCGTACAATCTCGGGACTGCCAATGTGTCTCCAGGGTGAAAGATCTCCCCATCTATCTCTCCCTCTCTCCCTCTCCTTCTCTTTCTCTCTCCCTCCCTCTCTCTCTGTAGCCTGGCTGCCAGAGGCAGCGGGGGATGACAATAAGTCGGGGCTGCAGACACGGCCTCTCCTGTGCCACGTGCGCTTGTTCACCATATGTCACAGCAAATGGGGCTCCAGCGCAAGAACCCCACAGTCCGAGCAGGAAGGGGACAGAGGGTGCAAGTGCAACGGAGACAGAGAGAGAGAGAAAAAGCTTGATCTGCTGTACGTAAATCAGTAGGGACCTGTAAGCATGTGTTGTCTTCTAGTGTGCCTCCCTGGACAAATCAGGGGCTCCTTCCTGTGATCGTGGCTCCTGTTCAGAGTCAGAGTGTATGATAATTTGGCAAAGTGATGAGAGCGCGATGATGAACTTTGTTACAGGTTTAGTGTTACCCGCAGGCCCCTAAGTAGGGAGGATAGTGATGGTGATGATGGGCCGTGTCACCCGCATGCTGTGAACTCTGTCTGTCTTGCCCCTGCTCAAACACCTCACGCCAAACTAGCGTTGACAGCCGTACACCCTGTCACCTTTTACACCCCGAGGTGGCACCTTTCCTATCCCCATTAAACAGGCCCCATAGGAGACCTTTCTTCTTACCCGCAGAGTGGGAAAACCCTGTGACAGTGTAATTAACAACTTTAGGCACAATGTTTCCTTTCTGAGAGTAAACCAACTCTGCTTTCAGACAAGGACACTGATTTTTGCCACTAGTGTCACTAGTGCTGGTTTCAACGGATACCGCCTATTCATAAAGCTAAAGAAGCAGAGAAGGCCCACTGGGTCATCATGAAGCACCTGGCAACAATATTTAGCCATGACATAGATTTAGTTACAGGGCCTACGGTGATACCATTTCACAAAAACTCTAGTTTATGACAAAGTGATGCTACATCTGTACAATATAAAGGAATATTTTATGGGCAAGCTAGCTCGCTGTGTGTGTCTGGCTGTTTTAGCTGTGCTGTAATTAGTGCTTATTGTGAACATAGATAAGGTAGAAGGAATAGTTTTTTATCATCTTGTTTCACCTTCATACAATGAGTATTTAGCTCATCATTAAACAAAATTGCTAAGACTGTTTTTATTCAAGAGTTTTACCACTTCGGCAAACAGGCCTTCATAAATCTATGAAAATGTTCTCATGTGATCTCAAAGCTTGCTGTGCCCAGAAATGCATTCATTCTTAACAAGGGCATAACTTTGGCTTTAACATTGAAAAGGTTGAAAATGACCTTTCATGTTATTGGTTTAAAAACAGAACTTTGGTTAGGTTACCATAAGGCAATGCAAACATGTTACTCCAGCTAGCTATATGTAAGAAAGTTACATTTCCTGAACAGGTACAGTGTAAATGCTATCGCAATTACAGGTAGCAAATGTGAAATGACGTAAGAGACAATATACCATTGCCACTACCAAGCTACCCATGTAATTACATAAGTTAAAACTGAAGTTTCACAAGCTGTACTACTGTAATCAATCTGTAACAGCCAACACTTTATCAATAGTACTTTGTCAGTGTTGTTGCTAGGGGTGTGCGATATATATCGTCTACGATGGTATCTTAATTGCCGTGTTAACGATGCGCGAGCTGACGTTACTGCCTTAACAACACACCTAAAGCAGAAAATGAGTGAACACACTGCGCCAGGGGAAGAAACTCAGACATCGCCAGCCTCGCAGTCTACCGCTTTAGATTTAACTCCTAGGTGAAGATCATCTTCACATGCGTGGAGGTGGTTTGGATTTGAAAAGACTGGCGTTGCTTGAAAGAGCAATTTGCAGACTTTGTAAGAAATTAGCCGTTAAAGATCGCTCAACTGACCTGTTCCATCATATCCCAACAAACCACCACACAGAGTATGAGGAATATGAAGTGCTTTGGGAGCACACTGTCTAGAACAGACCTAAACCAGCTAATGTGTCTGGCAAAACACTCACTCAGCAAACTTCAGCAAACAGTCATGCACTAAAACAGTGCCTTCGCCCAATGACGCTGGAAGATGGAGTGATACATGCTCACAGTCCAACGTCTACGCACTCTGTTGTGGTGAAGGGTACTGTGCGCCAAACATTTAATGTTACATGTGTTCTTTTAAACAGTAACAGGTTAAAGTATGTACTAAATACACCTGACAGTTAATAACAACTCAGTAGCTTAATATGACTGAGGGAACAAAACTATTTTTAATAATATTTATTATATCTGCATTAGAGGTAGCATGACGTTAGATGTTTAAAGGCGGTAGTTATGCTGATGATGTCATGAATGAAGCCACAGGAGAAGTTTTGTGACAAAGCCAAACAGCAGAGGAGATCAGTAAAGCATGATGTGCCCTTTTCGGCTAGCCCTAAATCACGTTGTTTGCCCTCAAGGAACCAGAGATACTGATCCTGGAATCCTACAAATTTGGACCTGACTTAGAAACACCCTAGACGGCTTGGCCAAGATGCTCATGCGTGCTGGAGGAGTCACAGATATTTAGTAACTTGGCAAAAGTTACCCTATTATTACTGTTTATGTTAGTCCTCAGTATTTGATCTTTGAAGCTGTGTAGATCAGTGGAGAAAAGTTTGAATGAAGCTAACTCCACATGCCAGAAAAGCATGACATGCTCATTTCAACAAGAACAGTATGGTCACATTTATAACCTTTAAAAAACAGAGACATGAATCCCCAAATTATCAGGTTCCTCACCTGTTGTTTTCTCTGAGGCATCTACACTACTATTATTTAAAACCCTTTGTCTTAGCAATAGTTTCACTAGTCAGAACACCATACATGATTAGAACAGATGTAAATAAGCGTAAATACAATACAAAGTAGCATAAATATCTTATTTTGAAAAAAAGATTTGGCAATGTCTTGAAGTTATTTCTCCTGGACACTCCAGACATTGTATGAATTGATTTAATTCCTTCCACAGCAAGATTTTGCTTAATGAAGTACTGAATAGTCAAAGTAGATATTAGATTGTAACTACAAATAATACTGGGTATAATACTGTGCTGCCACAAGGAAAAGCTTGCAAAGGGTTAAATGTAAATGTAAAACTATTACTTACTGTATTAGTAATATTTGAATATTTAAATCTTCCTGTCTGAAAAATAGCTTTTTAAGTATAATATCCCCGAGTTTAAGTATAAAGTCCCCAATAACATGCATAGGAGTGCATGTTGTTAATCACATAGTGGGTGACGAGACTACATCAAGTCTTTGTCGAGCAGTAAAGTTGACAAGTATGTTTAAGTGACTCTGAGAAATGTATTTCTGGTGGCAAATTTTGTCATGTTTAGCTACAAAATTATTATTATAAAAACTGATTTTAGAACTGAGTTATATGACCAATGTATGTTTTTTGGATGGAGTATAATCGCCACCCTCCTGTCCCTGGAAATTGAAGGTTCTTAGTGAATGCTGTGAAGGTAAACAAGTTCACAGAAAGTTGGCAAAACCCCGCCATGCCCTAACACAAACTTAGTCTGCAGTGCTACAGTTTCTCATTAAGTTAAATGGAAATTTCACAAACAGTGATACAGAAGAATGTGTTAGCAGATGGAGCATAGATAGGTTAACTGTTGCCTTCTTCTGGCATGTCTAATTCTAATCGCCATCTGGCTTATTTATTTCCAAGATTTTGGCATATGGTAGTTGCCAAACTCTGGAATATGCAACATCTATGGTTTGGTTATAGTAGCTTCGGAAAGAAGTAACCACAGTCCTGGCAGTTTTGCCAGAGAGAAGGTTGATAACACTGGAGCCGAAGGTGATGCAATACTCCTGGAAACACTGTAGATTCCTTCACACAAATAACTCGTCCTCCCCATCTCTCTTTCTCTCTCTCTCTCTCTCTCTCTCTCTCTCTCTCTTTCTTTCTCCCTCTCTTTCTCCCTCTCTTTCTCCCTCTCGATCAGTTCCTTCATTAATTTGTTGTGGTGGTGAGGCCCAGTCTGGTGTGCTGCGCCTCCAGCCTCTGACAGGTAGCGTGGCGACAGGCTTCCTGATTCGAGGCGAGGGGATCGAGGAGAGAGACATGGAAAGTGAGAGGTACAGGGGCAAAAGTGGAATCAGGGGGGATGGGTAACACGGACCATGTTTACATAAAGCCATGTGGCTGTGCTGCCCAAATATGTGGCTTGTGCCTAACATAGGCCATATATGTTTATTGGAATATATTCATTGGATAGCCATCTCAGAGGACTATCCAATTTCAGCACAGAAACAGGCAGCCTGTGCCCATACACCTACCCTGTGTCTACAGTCATTGTCCATTGTATAAGGTCCTCTTACCCTGTAGGTGTGAGGATGTGTTCTGCCTATTTCTGTGCTGAAATTGGATAGACGTCCATTCATCAATAGTTGACCATTAAGCTAAGCGAATCTTATAGAGACTGCTCCACAACATGCAATATCATAACTTCCATATCAGTGTCACTGCTTTGCCAAGAATGACCCGCCACCCACATGATATCTGCTAAGTCGTGGTTCTGTGGGGGTCCTGGCCTAAAAATGTGCTACTATCTATAACTGCAGAACTACAATTTGAAGTTATAGTGGGAAGACCTGGTAAAACAATGGACAGTGATGGTAGATCCTGCATCTAACAAAGGTCAGCGATTGTCATGTGTTTCCAGCAAAGTCAGGTCTCGTTCTGCATCTGGAAAAGAGATTTTTAAAAGCACTTTACTGTGTAGGGTTGATGGAGAAGGAGAAGCTTCTTCTCTAGTGCATTTGTTGAGATAAATATTCCTCATCTTAGCTGTCACTTTTTGATGCATTTATTGCCTGTAAGAAGGCATCTCCAGTATACTCTGAGAGAGTGTGTGTGTGCGGTTTTTGCAGTCCAGTGGGTGATGAAAGTGGACAGAGAGCTTTCGAAGGAGGTCCTCTGGGCCATTGGCTTCCAGCGTCTTCAGCCCTGATAGAGTCTGAAGAGAATTCCATTGGCGTTTTAAGGCCTCTTTGAACAGGTGCTCCACTGTTAGTGCTAGTGGCTCCTCTTTGTGCCACGAAACACAAAGGGCTGCTATATGCGATACATTTAGAGTCCCCAGCATAGACACACACACACACATGCACTTTGAACACACATGGACACACATGTCCACCCATGTACACACACATTTTCGGGTTCCTTTCAGCAGGACTCCCATTGCTGCACCTGTTTATTTTTCCTCCTTTTTTGCTTTTTCTTTCTTTTTTTTTTTTTGCCCCTCCACCCCGTGTGTATGAGTCTGAGTTAGCCAAAACAGCGTGGGTGAATTTGAGAAAAGAAACATCCTCTGGGTTTTCTCCTTCTCTCTCTTTCTTCTAAAGAACTCCTCCGGATCTCATGTTTTATGGATGGGGCTGGGGCATGATTCATCTTGGCATGGGGAAAGGAATTTGTCCTTTGTCTCCTGCTCTGCTGGCCACACAGGCGTCCTGAGGTCCACCACTGAACTCCGACTTCCGCCGGATCCTCCGCAAACATGGTGCGAGGTCATGTGCGTATACGGCGTTCAGAGCTGTTTTCTTCTGGGGTGCTGGAGTTTGGCCTTCAATCATTAGCCAACTGGAGCTGGTTCAGTTTGGGGCTAGAGCCAGGCTTTGAGGGGAACGCAACCATGCAATAAACAAACAAACAAGCAAACAACCAAGCGAGTGTGGCGAGAGCAGAAGCTTGTTCTTAAATGCTTTGCTTTAGCGCAATGGGGGGATGGAGGGATGCAGAGACGATGATAGCATTCATTTCCTGAAGGCTGTTTGACATGCACTGTTTTAGACACCCTTCGTACACTGCTCAATCCAAGCCTCGGAAAGTTATGCACACACACACACACACACACACACACACACACACACACACATACACACACAAAGGAGTGAAATCTTGTCAAAGCAAGCAGAAGCTAAAGATTAGAGATCCTTGTCCGCCTTCACAGCCTAAAGAGCTTGGTCAATCCTGGGGCAAAATGCGGCGATATGCGATGGAGAGTGGTAAAAATGAGACCGAGAGAATGGGAGGGGAAGGAGCTGTTGTGGAAGGGGGGGGGGTTAAAGTGGGGAAGCTGCTGGTACAAAACTGCCAATTTCATAGTACACATGTGGATTAAGTCTCCCCCTTTGAAAGCGCTCTGCAATGCCCATGTAGCAATTACACCCTCCTGGCTGAAGCAGGGGTGTGCTGGGCCTGTATTCTGTGTATTCGCTCTCGTGCCTGGCAGTGCCCGGCCGCTGCCAGATTGTCTGCAGGCGCCGTTCGTGCCTGCTTTGATTCTGCGCCAGAGGGGCCTCATGGGCTCTTGGCTCGCCGATCGCTGTGCCGTCAATATGCTGGCACAGTCCTTCTCCTATCAAAAGTGACCCAATTAGGAGATGGCAATGTGATCTGACAGGCACTATCTGCTCTGGTAAACAGCTCAGGCTGCTTATTGTCTGTCTGTCTCTCTAGCGCTCTCTCTCACTGGTTCTATCCACGTGTCTCTCGCCCACCGTCTCCCTTCCCCTCTCTTTTACCACTCTTCTGCATACTTCCCATAGCTGTGAACATAACAAGAGAGGAAAACGCAGTTGTTTCTTTCTGACTCACCTAGCTGTCTCAGCACCGGCTGCCTAACCTCCCCAGCTCCCCCCACCCCTCTGTCCCACCTCCCCCCCAAAAACACACAGTGTAAGGTGCTCTTTGAACAGCGGTTTGGGTGTCAGAGCGCAGGAGGGGAGCGTGCTTTAACTAAAACCATAGTGATGTGATTAGAGAGAGCAGTGACAGCAAACATTGTTTTCCCACTGACTGATTGTCAGCACTCATCTCTTCAGCTGACAGCCTGCATCCCAGTACAGCCCCTCATCTGAATTATGTGTATACTCCGCGAGTGTGTGTGTGTGTGTGTGTGTGTGCATGAGAGAATTTCTCATTGTCTCTCTCATGCATGCCTATCAGCACCTCAGTCTGCCACGGACTGCGTCTTCCTTACTGTGTAGAAGTGTGTGTGTGTGTGTATGTGTGTGTGGGGCCCAACTGAAGATAGTGGTGGAATCATTAAACATTCATACCCCACTCACCTCAGTGATAGCAGAAGCACTGTAGCTCATTCTCTTTGATTCGCTCCAATGCAGAGTGCTCCCATCACTTCTCCTGCTCTGCTTTCAACTCCTACAGACCGCTTGAAATGGAGCCTCCATGGTGACGCAACAGGCAGTCCACCCGGCTACTACAGCCGCAATGTAAATGAAACTCAATATTTCATATGGCCACCACCAGCATAGCCATCCTTGACTGTGCATTCCGCACTCTACAGCACCGGTCATCGAAAGTTTAGGGACATCTAGCCTTCAAACACTCCTTCCTCTCTCTTATAATTTAGGATTAACCAGGTCAGTTTGGGCTGCTTTCCATGTAATTTAAAGCCTTAGTGTGTAATAAGCCTGAGAATTTTAAGTAGCAATATTAGCTCTCCAAAGAAACAAGTATCTCCAAAATGGCAACTTTACAGGAGAGGACAAAATTAACTTTTCATTTTAATGTGAATCAATGGAACCAGAATATTTCTATTGGGCCATTCATCATGGAATTTTCATACAATGCAAACAGTAGCTGTTGTGTTCAAATTATGTTATATTGAGAAATATGGAGATACCTTGACAGCAACAATATGTGCATCATGTTGGTGCCCAAAGTAAAACAAATATCTCCAAAATGGTAACTTTGCAGAAGTTATTTTTATTTGAAAGTTAAATTAATAACAATGTTATTAACCACCCATTCAAATTTGAATGATTAAAAATAGTGCCAACTATATAAAATTAGGATTTAAATTAAAGTTTAAATTGATAACCCTGTTCTGTAAGTGGTCACTTTACTTAATATTACTATTTACCTTGATAAGCTGATAAAATTTTCATAATCATTCCTTTAATGCTGATGACATTTTCTATAAAAGGACATTCACTAGGTTCCACTTTAAATTTTCTATTGCACCTTAAATGGTGGCTGATGCTAACACAATATAGATTTATAGTTTGTATACTGGTATTTTATAGGAGGGGTATAGCTCCAGTACATCACTGTCCCCTGATTTCAGCCCCAAAAATCCTGAACTTAAAAAATAATAAAACAGCTTAACTTTTTCACACTTTCAGTAATTATTAATCATCAACTTTCAGGTGAAGGCATGTAATTATCAGCAATTTTAAGCACTTCTATTGGTCCATTTATTATGAATTATTTGCACAATGGACAGCTGCTGAGCCCAAAAGAAATAGAAAAATAAATATTGCAACAAATGTTACAGTTGTTATACATAACAAATTGCATGCTAAGCCAATGATAATGTCATATTACAGTGTTTGAATTACCATCATAGATGTAGACTCCTAATTACAATTAGCAATGATACTGCACGCGTACATTAGACTTACAGTATTTTCCATTTTCTATTCCTGCGCATGCAAATCAGTCTGTTTATCACTGATTGATATTACTGATTGTAATGACTGATCATTATGGCTGATTATTATGATTATTTTTAAAGGTAAGTCTTTTATTGATAAACTACATGTCACAGCAAAGGTAATGAACTTTTAATTAATAGTTAATCAATAACCCTCCACCTGCATAAATAAATAGGTCCCAGGTGCAACTGTTTTGGGTTTTTATTCCTCTCAAATACCAGGAGAAGTACCAAAGTTTCCTTAATTCAATGTACAGAAAGGGCATTTTTACTGTATCCCCAAATTACTCACTCTGGAAAGGAACAGAATGAGTGGTCTGCTTTTAAAAAATACCACAGTAACAGTAACATGAACATGGGTGTTGCTGTTAGATTGAAATAACCATGAAATTGACTGCAACCAATGAATCAGACAGTCAGGGGTGAGTTTCCCAAAATTACAGTGGCCTTCAGACATGCTAAACTGACACAGAGAAATGTGTAATACTCTTCTTGATAGTCTCCCTATCATCTTACAGTGATCTTAGTGGTATAATCATTTTGGGAAAATAGGCTCAGGGCATTTCTTTACAAAGGAAGTACCAATTGTAGAAGACAATTTTATTCATTAATTCTCTCTCTCTCTCTCTCTCTCTCTCTCTCTCTCTCTCTCTCTCTCTCTCTCTCTCTCTCTCTCTCTCTCTCTCTCTCTCTTAATGGTTGTGAGGTGCTTTATTTGAGCTGAGAATGAGGAGATGCCTGTGGCAGAGTGCTGGTCAGAGGCGGGGTACTGCAGGTTTCCGCTGGCACGTACCAGAAAACTGCCAGCGCAGACAGACAGTTGGCATTGGCAGTCCACCAGCTGGAGTCGGCATAGCTGCCATTCTGAATGTCCCCTAATGTCACCCTGCTACTCATCTGTCACCCAAACGCCACATTAACACACAGATTTGTTGCTGTCCTGATCATGCAGGCCAGAGTAAGTCAAGAGGAAGTTGTCCTCAAGAAAAGGTCTCATCTTTAATCGGCTGTAAAAGCAGTGAAAAGGGAGAGTAAATGATTGGCAGGTTAAGTGAGATGATGGTATAGCTAATGTAAGTGCAAGCAAGCAAAGCTGGGTGTCCTCGGGGCATATATAGAAAAAATCTGAGGATGAGGTTGCTGCTTACCATACAGGCAGCAACTCTAACATGAACAACGAGCTCTGTACTTTAACCTTAAGAAGTGGAGAGGTGTAAGTTTAGATTGTTACTATTCAAATGTAATTATTATTTAATTAACTGATAAGTACCACATTTTTATGTATTTATTTATTTTATATTACAATATTCTACATAATATGATAATATTATAATATAAGGTCAGGCCACTAATACTGGCTTGAAAAATCCTTGTATTCACCTGTGGTTGCTGATAGCCTTCATGAAATACATAAGAAGGACATGTGTATTGAAAGGAATTTATTTAATAAACATGTTAGATTTAATAAACATGTAAACATGTCGCTGTCTGAACAAAATGACATATCTCCAAAATGGTATGAAAATGGTACAGTCATAACAAAATAAGGAAAATAACTTATTAAGCTTTTGTGTCCCATTCATTTGTATGGAAAAATGATCATGTAATATAATAATAATGGTATGCAATATGGTAGGCAAACCATACATCTAATAAAAAAATATATATATACAATATATATACAAGCCCAACTTTTTTTCTCATCAGGAGCACATTCAGGAGTTGGAATGGTGTCAATATCTCAAAAACCGCAGGGCGAGTTATTGGACAGAAATCTGGCAGAAAAGTAAGGAGAGGAATGTACCATCAGATAATAATATTGCTCTACATCACTAAATATGCAATAAAGGAAAAAACAAACGACAGCACAATAATGGTGACACAGCATTTTTGCATAACTGTGATGCCATGTTTGTATTCTGTTTTATTTATTTAAAATGTCTGGTCACTTCTGCAGCTCAACCTGTAAAGCCTGAAACAGTAATTGAGGCTGGAGATTGGATTTCATGATTTTTTTTTTGTACCACTTCTTTGTGTTACCATTAACACACCGGCTCAAAAAGAGAGCCAGCTTGATTTTTATGTATCACATTCAAATCCAACATTAAGCAGATGAAGATATGAGAATAATAGTAGACACACCCTGGACCAAGTTTAACTTCTCTCATTACTGAAACCTTCTTCAACATGCTCGTAATTGTCAGATTCACCTGCTCGGGGGAGAAGTCTAAAATACAATCAATGCTACAAATAATTCTCCTGCACGTTAGTCATTTACTAATAAATTCCATTTCCACTTGATTCACATTCTGGAATGACGGATTTAAGTCTTCGATGTTTTTTGCTGTTGCTTTAAATGCAAGTAATGACAAAAATGTGGGGAAAATGACAGAATGAAAAGAACCTTTTTATTCTATTCAGATTTCTTCCTTTGCAAACACAAATGTGTTATTGATGGAAGCTTTAGAATCTGTACTTCGGGCAGAATATCTCTTCTGTTTGTTTCAATGAGTTACAAGTGAGAAATAATTAGCATCAGATAGGCACCATGCTCATCTTATCACCAGTGATGAGTACGTCTTCTAAGGGTTAAAGGTTTATGGTAGAGTGAAGCTTTCCTGGCTCTGAAAAGAAGCTCCTGTGGGAGCAGATCAGCTTCTGGCAGGGGTTGTGTTTGGGGCAGGTGCGAGGAGGTTGCTGCGCCCTGTCTGACTCGGATATGGCTGCAGTCCACCGCTTGCTAGCTGCAGGAAACAGACAGCCCAAATATTCCCCTTCACCACCTCGCTGCTAAAGCTGGAACATATCACTTCAAACAGCACTAGATCTGTGTGTCAAATGAGGACTCTGTAGCCATATTATGTAGAACCGTTCTCAAAGGTATCGCCATCAAAGAGACCGCACCTGATCCTATGGAAGCTTGCTATATGACGAGCATTGCACTATTGTGTTTTGTAATCAGCATGCGACTGCAATGCATGTCTAATGAAGTATTCTGCTATTGAAGAAATACAGAGGGTTAATATTGCTGTAATCCTTTTCAGAGGTTGATGAATGGCGTTTGAATACATTTGTTATGGACCTTCAAGAGCGTACATGGCTTCTTCTTTCATCATTAATATTTCCACAAAACAAACACATGTGGTATCTCGGAACATTAGAGCAAATATGCCACTTCACCCCAGGCGTGTTTTCTTAGTGATTTTTGTCAAGGTTATTTTTCACAGATTTGCAGGGGAAAGGGGGAACTGCAAGATGGCTATTTATGGACACTGTTTATCCATGAGTATGGCAGCTGAGGCTTATTTGTACAACTTGCCATGTCTTGCCTGCAAGAAGATAACTTTTCAGCTTTTACCATTATGTTATGATATATGCTGGGCTTGCAGGTGCTTAGCCTAGGCCTGAGGGGAGCAGAGAGGTTTTAAGATAAAAGATGTGTTATCACCCACTGACAGTAATTCAACAGGACCTGCAGGTCTGGCCACTAATGTTGGCTTGAAAAAGAGCCTTATGTTGTCTTCTTGTGGATGCTGGCCTGCTTCAGAGTGGTGGCACACCCTGCCCACAACCTTTGTCTGCTGCACAGAGCTCATTTGAGCCCAGTTCGAGTGTAAAAGTTGCTGTAAAGCGACAACAGCTTGTATCGTTTTGTATATACAGTTGTCCTGTTTTCACTTTTGCCATTAATCTGCCCTTACAGTGGTTTCTTATTCCCTGTCTTTAGGTCATCATTTTAAACTCCTCAGTCCTAAGACAGAAATTGTTGTGAAATGAAATGTTATTTTCAGTGACACTTTTTTTGGAGTCGTTCTTTTTTTACATGAAATAGATGCTCAACAGACTCTCAGTTACATAACAACAACATAATGATGTAGTAACATTGAAGCCTCTGTCCACATTTAGGGATTATCTATAAACCTTTAGTGAACTGTTTATTTAATATTATTTATTTAATCTTTTTGTTTGTAATAAGATTTATTTACAACTGACTTAATACTCTGCTAAATTTATATGTTTTTCCTTTATTTGGAACGTTCAAGGACATATCTGTAGATATTAACCTGGGAAATCACCAAACAGGCATAATACAGACCATCAACATCCTCAACAAGCTGTAGTAGACATTCTGCTGGCATTAGCCCATGACTCGAGTTTAAATGGATTAGGTTTAGATTAAGATAAAGGTTAGGATTAGGACCAGGAGGGGGGAAAGGGTTAGTTGTGGGGTTAAGGTTAGGGTTAGAATTAGGGCCAGGGTTAGGATAAGTGTTTGGGTCAAGGTTAGGGTTAGAATTAGGGCCAGGGTTAGGATAAGTGTTTGGATTGAGGTTGAAGTTAGAATTAGGGCCAGGGTTAGGATAAGTGTTTGGATTGAGGTTGAAGTTAGAATTAGGGCCAGGGTTAGGATAAGTGTTTGGATTGAGGTTGAAGTTAGAATTAGGGCCAGGGTTAGGATAAGTGTTTGGGTTAAGGTTAAGGTTAGAATTAGGGCCAGGGTTAGGATAAGTGTTTGGTTTGAGGTTAAGGTTAGAATTAGGCCCAGGGTTAAGATAAGTGTTTGGATTGAGGTTTAGGTTAAGGGCAGAATTAGGGCCAGTTTAAGGGTTAGGATTATATTTTGGGCTAAAACTAAGGTTAAGGTCAGGATTAGGGCAAGGGGTTAGGATAAAATTTTAAATTGATGTTAGGATTAACATTAGGGTAAGGTTAGCATATCTACAATGTAACAATGTAGGTAATGTATTAACAGTACATATTTTAAATATTTTAATAACAATGTAAGTACTGTATCAAAAATACATTTGAAAAATGTTATTAAAATATATATTCAGATGCTTCACCACTGTGGCTAAACGTGTGTTATTGATGTGTTATTGTTATTGTGTTAAGAGTTTAATAACCATTTAAGAAAGCCCCCTCAAAAATAAATAAAATAATTCAATGATAATTTTCACATCATTATAATAATCAAGCAACTTTTTTCTGATGTATAAAAACAACTTTTCTCTTTAGAACAGAGTTACAAGGGTTCTAAGGTGCTGGAGGCATCATATGTTCTCGAGTCTCGAAGAGTGCTGTACAAGGTGATTATTATGGACATAGCACAGCTGTCCAAAAGAAAACACTAGGTAAATTAGAAGTGTTCAGAAACCTTTTCTGGATACTGGCTCTGTTATCTTGGTGATGATAAATATGTTCATTGTTTAAACTCTAGCACACATACAGACAAAACATGTCTAAAATGAACACAGGACAATTTGTTTCACTGCGTTTGTAAACCTAGAGTACCTGGTGGAAAAATGGACATTCAAAATAGGAAGGATAAAAAATGTAACCTAAAAAGTCCTGAAAATGAATAAATCCCATAATTAGTCACATAACAAATTACATCTGCATTCAGTTTCATTCAGAATCGGCCAGCTACAGTATTCCATTTGTTTGGGTGCGAAAATATTAAAACAAAACACACTGCAGAAATATAAAGCAAGTAAAAAATCTGGGGGGCTTTCACAGTCATTCTCTTCATGCAAGAGCTGAGAAAAGGAAGGGGAAAAGAAGGGGGAAGAACAAACGAAAGGTGGGCTTTGTTTCTGATGAGTGAAGCTTAAAGAACCTGACAGAGGAAGAGTATTCTGGATTAACACATTTGATTTGGCATTAAAATCATGACATAAAATCCTTGCAAGAATGTTAAAGATCATTTATTTTAATTGTTTCCATTCCTGAAAACTGAACACATAAAAGAACTTCTATTAAAGTCGGAACATTATAAAACATCACTAATGCAGTATTGATTAAAAGTGCATTGCTGATAGAATTCCTCTGGTGTGAGTTAGGAGTGAGAAATAGTTAATAATTAAAGTGCCAGTGACTGGGCCTGAATTTATTTAGTTGATATAGCATGAAAGTGAAAGTGCTGATTAAGACTTTGCTTGGAAGAGACTAACATTATCAAACATTTGCTTAGAACCTACAAACCACATCATATAACACTTTTTATAATGAATTTAGATAAGACGTACATCATCAAACAAGTGGCTTTCCATTCATGAATTATGATATACTCATAATTCACAGTTGCTATAACTTTGTTATTACAATCCTAAACATCAAAACAGCATGTCTGGTGATTGACAGCACACTATAGAGTGAGTTAACTTAATTTTATGTGTATAATTCCAGAACCGTTCTTTAATGTTGCCATGTAGGTAGTGGAGGCTGTCTTAGATCAGTGCAAAAAAGGCAGCCTGGTCCCGGTGCATGGAAGATCTGAACATTCATACGAATGTCGCCTCCAAAAGCAAGACGAATTTGACTGAAAAACTTTAAGGAGCAAGGTTTTGTACTTAGTAGCACTGGGTATAGAAGGAATGCATCATAACTGGCTTTCTAGTTTCTGCTGAATAGACTTGGAGGAAACTTTGGTGGTGCTGAAGTTCATCCGTGTACAGATGAAGCATTGCAGCTTGTTTTTCTCATAAAGAATCCTGATTTGTTTGTTTGACATGGGTGAAAATACCTCTGAAAAGTCATCCAGGGAAGCAAGCAAGAAAAACCATGCTTTACAATTAATTAACCCAAATCCTTTCAGCAGGGTTTCACCATGTTTTAAAAGCTCGAAACTTGACCATTAACCTCAAAATGGAAGAGAAAAAAAGAGCTCTCTCCCTGTCTTTTTTTTCCCTCTCCACAAAATGTGACATAAAAAGCTTGTGAAATGAAATGATGAGTTTAAAATGTCTTTTTGTGGTAAACCCAATTACGGCTTGCACATTTTTTTTTCCACCTCACAAAAAGCCCCTGCATTAGGACGAGGGCTAGTTATTAGTTCCGCCTTCGTTATTTTACAAATCATTTCTGTTTGCCTTCCACGTGCCACCGTGCTGAAAAGTGGGCTCCAATTAGAAAGGCATTAAAACAGCAGCCAGGACTTAGCTGCATTACACCCTGCTATGACATTCCACCTGCCATTATGTTATTAGGGAAGAAGTGGATCGAGAGAGAGAGAGAGGGAGAGAGGAGGAGGAAAAGGGGCTTTTAATTGAAAATATCAAGAAATAAAGCCATTTTTGAAAGTAGCAGCCTTTAGCCTTTGGAGCTTCTGGCAGCTGGGATGCTCTCAGAAAAAAGTCCTAATCCAGAGCGATTTGACTAAAAATCCTTCTCTGGAGTGAACTCATTGCACAAATCAGCTCAGCCCAGCTTTGTTCAGCATGTATGAAAGAAAATCTGTTTATGAAACCACCCCTTTAGCCCTTAAGGCTCGCTGGGCTGTTATAGGCCTAATCTGTGTAACTAAGACTGTAGACCTTAAGGTGGAGTTCAGTTACTGTGGCTATGTTTTGTAGCACGGAGTTATAGGACAGTGTTTTGTGTGTGCCGTTGATTATCATTGCTTAGAATATAGCTTTCTTGCTTGCACTCTGACAGATGGGCCAGGAGAGATCCTCTGTGTAGTCTTCACACACCCTGACGTGTCATCTGTCATCTGATTCGGGTCATTGTTTGCGGCTCAATGGCAGCGTGAGGCACTGGGAAAGGAGCCTGGCGACTGCGTGCACGCCTCTCGGAGCCCGACACCCTGCTGTCTCATCCCCCCACCCCACATGACCCAGCCATCCCCGCAGCCCCTCTTCTGTCTAACCACCAGAGTTGCATTAGCAGACTGTTTCTTACAGCTGACAGGCCTGATGCTATTATTATAGAGAGGGTTTTCTCAGTGTTGGGTTGACCGTTGGTTAACATTCCTACCTCGTGAACCCTTCAGGATGTATTCCTTACAGTTAGAGAGTTACTACTGTCATTTTGCTGTGTTATTTAAATGTAGCTACAGGGTTAATTACATAGTAAGTTATGGAGGAAAATGCATATGTTTCAGTTTGAGATTTGAGATTGGTTTAAGACTGAGTGTTTTGATTTCATTCTGTTTGTTTTCAGTGTCAATGTTCAACTCTGCCTCATGCTGTAATCGCCATTGAGGTTTCATTTTTTAGGTTAACAAAAATGTACACATTTGTGCATCCCATTATATGATAAATCCTCCAAAATAGGAAAAATGTACTGTACTCAAATATATTCTGATTACTAGAAATAGAGACAAAAGAGACTGAGAGAATATCAGCTCAGCTAGATGGCAGTGATGATATGGAAGTTCAAGGCGTGGATCTTTTAAAGTCTTCGTTTATTTGTTTTGTATTGTCATTTTAGCTGCTTTCTTTAACACATCACTCACATAGTTAGCCATTCAGTTTTGATGGTGTGGCATGTTATTTTGTGTTTGATATCAATTTATTGGTTTATAGGGTTTCCATAGACCCTTTGGATCCACTGAACCAGTAAGCTAGCCTTATATCTCTACGCAGTTGGTGCCCCAGCTATTGACCAAATGAGAGACCAAGGATGCACCCCGAAGGGTGTCGTTCAGCAGTCACAACTAGAACTGAATAAATGAACTTGGTTGCTTTTCTATAAATGCTGGTTATTTACATGAATAATAGTTTTGTTTAGATATTTTTGAAATTTTGTTTAAATATAAGTGGGTTGCACCATTAACAAGAATTTGCAATTATCATTGTCATATGATTCTGAAAATGAAAATGGCCAGGAATCTACAAGAGTGTTCTAAAAAATCTGTTGGGCGTGTGAAAAAAAGGAGTGTGGTGCATGCAAAAAAATGTTTTCCTTTCTGCAGAACCAGAGTGTACACACAGTCTGTCTTTCCTCAAAATAATTATGTTATAATAAAATATGAATTGTAATAAAATAAAATGTATACTTACAAGCACTTACAAGAATAGCTATGAGTAACAAATACGATTTTGTATTATAAAATCTTTGTTTTGCTATCGTTGGTATTAATGATAAGGGTCAAGCAGCAATCATTGTAAAATTATTTAGAGAGGATCCTGTGCCTCTTTACTGATAACACTATTACACTGCTGTTATAAAAACTCTAATCTATCCTGGGTGCAGGAGAAACCACTCTCAGACCTCATTTGTTGGTAAGCTGTCAATGCTGCATTGTAGTTAATAATGGAAAGTGATCGTATAGAGTAACTCTGTTTATAGCAGAGTCTGGCTGCTCGTACTGGTTTAGCTGTGGCCTTGGCTCAGGCTGGAGATTTTAATGATGAACTGCAGGCTGTCTCTCCTCTCTGTGGCCTTGCTCTGGACCTCAGGTCATGGCTGCCGTTCTACTGACAGAGGTGCATGCATAAATCTGCTTAGCTACATGAAATGAAGGAGTGTGTGTGTGTGTGTGTGTGTGTGTGTGCTTGCATGCTGTATGAGAACATTTGCATGTTTGTTGAGATTGTGTTGAATTGATGGTGACACAGATGGATGAAGTAGTGGAGAAAATGAATGGAGTGCATAAGCGGAAGGTGTAAGTACGCATGTAAGCCCTCAAACGCTTTGATGTTTTAAGAATATCTTATAGGTCTTGACCTTTTACCAAGAACCGTACTTCCACTATAGAACTTCCTAGTAAAACCATCATTTTGCAAGCGCTGTCCTATTTGGCTCACTTGGGTCCTGTGGCCGTTAGCCCGTAGGGTGTCCCATTTCTCATTTTGGCATTCAAAGCGGCATTCATGAGCACCCTCTATGTGATTTGTTCTCAAATCAGTTGTTGTCTCCTTTAGAGTTTCAAGCTGTAGCCTGCTGGGCTAGAGTAACACAGAGCAAACAGTACCCCCCACCGTGGTGCAGGATCGGTTCCAGCCAACTCATGCTTACAAAATACCTGCTTTTTAAACATCAAAATGAGGTTAAAAACTCTGAGAGCACAAACGTATCAAATGTCTGGAGTTGATTTAACAGAAAAATAAAAACTAGACTTAATTAACTTACTTCACCTCATTTTAGACAGAAAACAGCATGTTGCATCTTACACCCCACCTGCAGCAGTAACATCCTAGCACCTGGTAGACATTTGTGAAGTGTTAGCTGGTTTCAACTGTAATAAATCTGCTAAATAATGTTGAGAGTTTTATTCCATTATATCTATACTATTGGGATCTAAAAGGAGCTTGGTGTTAATCTGCAGTCTCACTGCAGCGTTTCACACACACTGTCCCTTAAGAGCTGATTAAACCTATTTGTTTTTCTTGTTTCTGATCTGATAAGTAATTTGGTAGCCATGTGCATCTACATGACATCTCAATAAACATGTTTAGTGAGACCACCAGCTACAGATCAGCTAAAATCAAGGAACACAGGTAGAAAAGTTTATGTTTTCCAACTATTCTAAACCAGCCTAGACTAATGAACCATGCCCCAATGGCAGATCACCCATAAACCCCTGTGTTATTTTATCACATTCAAGTTCTACTGTTCTGTGATGCTCTGAGCTGTTCCCTGCATGTCTATGCTAATGCTATCATAGTTAGCTGGCTACAGGTGCAACCCACTGCAGTACAGGCTAGGGGTGTATCTGAAATCGCAGCCTATTTATTCAGGGTGTCCAAATTCTCTGTGGACAATTAGATTCCCTATAAAGGTCACAATATTGTTATCCACAATGCACCATAAAGCTAGTGGACAACTGATGTACACTACTTACATGGTGACGCCCCACAATGCATAGTGGTTTCTTTGGAAAGATCGTCGTCTGAATTCTTACTTTTGTCTCCCTCACTGCTCCCCTATATAGTGTTCTAGATACAACAGTCTAAGTAGTGAACATAGTAGGGAACGAGTTAACGAGTGGATCATTTCAGACACACCCCTGGTTTCTGAGCATGAGCAAGAATGTGAGCATACAGAGAGACTGGTGTTGGAGTGAGAGACATGATGTACTGTAAGTGTTTGTGTGTGTAATGTATGTGTGTGTGGGTGCTAGACTGTTAACACTTAGCAGAACAGCAAATGTTCAAATAAACTGTACATTTTTGTCGATTTTCTTTTTTTTTGGCCTGATTTTTCTTCCCTCACTTTCCTTAACGGTGATATGCAAAGTGGTGTGGTTTTGCCATGAGGCATTGTGTGTTTTGCAGCAGTGCCAGCAACTGCCATTTGGGCTGTGAGAGGCATGGGGGATCCTCCTCCTTTGAACTGCTGCCAACTCAGTATGCCTTCTCCTTCTTTTTCTTCATCTTCTTCCTTTTCTCTTTTTTTTTTTTATAATTTCCCCGGAAGGCCCTTTCATCTTTTTTTTTCTCTCTCTCTCTCTTTCTCCCTCCTCCTTTTAATTTGACCACAGCTCTCTCTCTCTGGTGAGGCTGTGATGCTGATAAGAGAGGTATGGCTGCTTGTAACTGACAGCTTGCCACCTCTCTGGCTATGTGCATAGTTGTGTACATGATAGTGTGCCTGTTTGTGATGTGTAATGTGTGTGTAGGCCTGGGTTCCTGTTGCCACTCAATGAGCTTTACTCTTAAGCAGATCTGGAGGGGCGTTTGGGCTGTTATGTTGTGTTAAACTGCTGCACCTGGGAGTCAAATGATCAAATCTTTTTTTGGTTCACTTGTTGGAGTCTAATTCACTGGTGAGGGATAGCGTCAGTGACAGACGTGTGAATAGATCGTCTAAACTCAACTTGCCCAGGGGGACTGTTTTCACTTGGCATGAGAGATACAGAGAGCGAGAGAAAGAGAGAGAGACACCTGTCTGACAACTCTCATCAGTGGAGTATCCTGGAGCCTACACAGGGCCACTGAGGGTCAGGAACCTCACACCTCCAAAGCTACTGTGTAAACTCAGCTCCTGTCATATCTATTTTCCACAACAACAGCTTCACAATGTGCTGGAGAGGCAGGAGTAGTGGAGAAAAAGAGCTGAGAATGAAAAAAAGCAGAAATGTCAAATTACGGCATTGTAAGATGTGTCACCCACATCACCGTAGAAAGCATTAAGGAAATAGCCTCTTATGCGCCAGTATTTATTTTGTCAAGTGTGATTATCTGTAACAGACTGGTGCGTGCGTGTGT
Source organism: Megaleporinus macrocephalus (assembly GCA_021613375.1). NCBI lineage: Eukaryota > Metazoa > Chordata > Actinopteri > Characiformes > Anostomidae > Megaleporinus > Megaleporinus macrocephalus. The sequence continues at coordinate 27,757,303 of CM038705.1, forward strand.
GTGTGTGCGTGTGCGCGTGCCTGAATGGTTGTGTGTGTGTGTGTGTAAAAGTGGGATGATGATTTAGTATTTGGGGATTTAATTTGTTTTGTTAGGAAAAGTAAATACTTAAAAGAGAAAATCCCACTTCTCTCTCTACTTCTTTCTTTTCTTTTACTACTCATCTTTTTTCTTTACCTATCATTCTCATTCTCTCTTTCTTCATTCTTCTGGCCCCATCGTTTTCTTTTTTCTCTCTCGCATTGTCTCTTTTTTCCACTTTATTTTTCTCTTCCTCTTTTCTCTTTATCCTTTTCCCTCTCTTTTTCTCATTCTCTTTTCCTCACCCCTTCCCATCTTTTTACCTCTTTTTTGCTCCTTCCCATTGCCCTTTCCTTCTCCCTCCCTTTCTTTTCTGTCCCTGTTCTCTATCTCTCTCTTCATGCCTTTCTACTTTTCTCCCATTTCACCCCCTCTCTCTCTTCCTCTCTCTCTCTTCCTCTCTCTTTCTCCATCTCCCTTTTTCTTTCATTTTCCATCTCTCCCCTTTCTCCCATTTCTCTCTTCCTCTCTGTCTGTCCCTCTCTTCCCTGTCTCTTTTCTCTCTCTTCCATCTCTCTCCTTTTTTGCTTCTTCCTCTATACTTTTCTCTGTCCCTCTCTCTTTCTCTATGTATTCTTTCAATCTCTCATCTCTTTAACCTCATGTCCCTCTCTCTCTCTCACAGTCCTTTACCGCTATGTGTTTCTTTTCTCACAATCTTTCTCACTTTTCTCCTTCTCATTTCTCTCTATTTTCCTCTTTCTCTTTGTCTCCTCATTATCTGGCTCTTCTTCCTCATTCATCTCTCTCTGTATTTCTTCCATCTCTCTATTTCTTTCTCTCTATCTATTCTTTCAATGTCTCATCTCTTTTACTTTCCCTCTCCCTTTCTCTCTCACTGTCTCTTCCCTCTTTTTTCTATTTCTTCCTCAAGACTTTTCTGTTTTCCATTTTTCTTTCTCTCCACTTTTTCTCATAATCTCTCACACTTTCTTTCTTGCCTCCTTCCCATCCCTCTGTCCTTCTTCTTTCTTTCTCTTTACCTTTTTACTTAATGCCTCACCCTTTTTCTTCTCTTCTTTCCAGATTCCTCTCTCTCTCTCTCTCTCTCTCTCTCTCTCTCTCTCTCTCTCTCTCTCTCTCTCTCCTTCTCTCTCTCTCTCTCTCTCTCTCTCTCTCTCTCTCTCTCTCTCTCTCTCTCTCTCTGTTGTCTAAGAGGGTGAGTGTAGAAGGAGGTGACCTTGCTGTGTGTAATTAAAGTGAAACACCTTGACTTGTCACCATCGCCTCAGACAGTTTAAATCTCCCTAATGTAAATGGGCCGCTGCTGACGCGCTGCTAGGCATGGCCACGGAGAAGATACAAGCACTGGTGATCCATCTCTGTGTACGCACACATACACACACGCACACACTCACAAGGACCCCTGCCTCATCCTGCCAGTGGAGATTTTTTCCCCCTGTAAAGCAGAACAGCCTCACAGGATAGCTCACATGCTACCTTAATACAATGTGGAGGAAGTGTTACATGTAAACATGTAGCAAATGTATTATTTATGGACTATGTGGAGTATGGACTTGGACTTGAGTCAGACTATGATCAGACTGCCAGGACACTCCAGTTTTTGAAATATATTGTATTCAGACTGATTTTTGATAGTCTGGACAGCAAAAATGCATAAAGTCTGATTTTTGCTAATCAGATCCAATGCAAATGTGAAGGTGGGATTCTAGTAGAGTCCTAAAGATTTGTGAACCATGATTTTTGTTTGAAAGGTGAAATGATACACCTCCATCTCTCCTGCACCTGCGTATGGAAGCAAGTCACTTGAGTGACTGCGTAGTTACTGATGCCTACATTGTTATCACAGCAACTCATGCAGATAAGTTGGTGATGTTTGGACACACAAATCTGATCTTATCACTTACAAACAGTAGTGCAGAAAGTCGCCTTCAAAGGTCTGATTTGGGAAACAAATTCACTCTGCCTATAGTCTGAACGTAGCCTCAGTCTCGTCTAGATATTAAAGAGTTTTGTATAGATATTATAGATAATTACTATGTAATAATAATGTTATTATTATTTAATATAGTGTTATGGAGCACTTTTTGTCTAATGGTCTAAACAGTAAAAATAAGAAACATGGGATATCTTAATGTTCCTTTATTCAAAGATTTTCTTTTCGTGTTCATTATAATATTTATTATGATATTGGTGTTTTTTTGTGTAAAGATTATGTCTGATTATGGAACACTTATGTAAGCAAATGTAGCATAATCATAAGGGCTTTTTTTTTTAACTATAATAAACCATATAAGCTTTCAGATGATTGGTTAAAGTGTTGTCCTGGTGCTATATATGTATAATTACTTTCTTTACTAATAATCCTAGAAGTATTGTTTAATAGCGTGTGAACACCCAGGCAACAAGTTTCAGAAGCACATTCCACGGACACACAGACACAGACACACACACACACACACACACACACACACACAGACACACAAAAAGGCGGAAAAGGGACCAGTTGAACTCATTTAATGATGGGGGAATGTGGGACTGCCTGAAACAACAAACAGGACACGGGGGGTGGAATGCCTGCCAAATTAGTTTCGGCTGAACAGCCCCATGGCATGTAGAAGAATGTTACATGGTCTGGGTGCCAACTTCGCTGGTTGCCAGTGGCCCGTGCCAGGCTGCTGCTGGTTGCCTGGGTGCTGGGCTCAGTGACAGGAGTCAGATGCCCTTCATGTGGCAGCATCAGGCGCACCGGCCTTTCTCTCTGACCCTCAGAGTGGGACAGTTACAGGCCAGCATGCTGCCAGGGCACAGAGGCCATGCCAGCTTCATCTTACACACACACACACACACACACAGACACAGACACGCACACATAGATGCACATACCTCAGTCAGGCCTATACAGGCCCGAGGCTGGCACAGTGGTGGTGAAACAGCATGGCTTCAGCTTGGCATAGATCCCACCACTCCATTGGCCTGCAGTCAGCACAGACCCTTCACCAGCAGCAGCAACATCTGAATCACGCATAAAAAAGATAGGTTACATACCATTTTCAAAATGTCCCCCCCTCCCATTATGAATGCTGTTGTTAGTGACATGTTGTTAGTGTCATTTTACTTGTGTAAGACATATGAGTGCTGCATTATGATAAATACCACTTTTATTAGAGACCAATGAGTGTTTGCTTCTTACATCAGCTGTTTCAAAACATGTTACAGTACATCAATAACGCTGTTTCGTTTGATACTTCAAAAAGATTTGAATATGTTTAATTGGCCAGATTTGCTGTTAGACAGCTTGTGCTTTCCTGGAAGCTCCACAAATTTGTATAACTTATGAACTGCATTATGCACAAGTCTCTTGTTGTTGTTGTTGTTGTTGTTCTAACAAACTATGTACAGACAAGCCTCAAGAATATATTAATATTGTTTGTAATGTTGTTACATATTTTTCTATCAGTTTGCTCATGTCAGGAGTAGCTGACAAGAGTTAATTCTCATTCCACTGTTGTATGTAAGCTAAACAGCTCGTTTCAATGGAATCATGCAGCTTGTTTTCAAACTTCAATCACCTGTTATCCACTTCACTAATTCTGCCCTGTTGGCTTTTTCTGTAGGTTGCTAACTTGGACAAGCAATGATGTGCACACCTCTAGTTCAGACAATTGAGTTTTGTTTGAATTTACTCGGGGAGGTCAGAACAAATTCCAAAATGCCATATTTGGATTTGGATTTGAAATGAGGTGTTTACAATAATATTAAAAAATGATATACATAAAATGTCTTATTGGGCTAGTAGATACCCACTGAGTGATACCCACAGTATAATCACAAAGAGAGACAAAATCAAAGACATCTTCTTTGAGATAACAAAATTGTATTATAAGAATATGCCTATGAATCACTTACATGTGTGCTTTGTCGGGGAACGTATGTTGTGGAAGGTACCCAGGCTAAGATGGAGATGGTGCAAGAAAAGCAGCAGTGTGTCATTTGTGTGTCCTTGGGCCTCCAGTGTCATTGTCATGGCTTATCAGGATCTAGTGGGAGGGGAAGGAGGGGGGGAATGCGCACAGCTTTAATAAAAACTCTATCTGGAGTTTCCCTTCTAATACTGTATGTAAAGGGCCGCAAAGGGAAACACGTTTAACTTCACCAATTTCTTATTGCCTGTCAGTCTATTTAATTTGATCTGACGACGGACAGTTACCATTTTGGGCAGCGGAGTCAAGACACATATTGGCAGTGAGACTGGCAGCTAATAAAGCTAGCTGGAATTCACTCACCCTGATTTTCCCCCCTCTGCCTTTATTTATAAATCTCAATATTGTTATTATGAATATATCATGTGGGTATTAAGGTTCACCTATCTCTTTCATGCCCTCGCAGCTAATAAAGTATTATTGATTTCAACACTGGCCTGCATACGTACTAGCTCTACCTCAACCATCCTGCCCTCAAAGCTTATATCACTTTTCCTCCATCACGTGAACCATATCTTCATTTTGGTTCATGTGACAATGGAAGAAAGGGCCCTTTTTATTTCTTTCAGAGATATTCTTTCAGAGACAAATACAGTCCCTGTATTTGTCGTACCAAATGTGATCATATCCAGTGCCCACATTAGAAGCAGCACTGTTTGTTGAATATCTGTGTAAATCCTATTGGTTCTTGGTCCTACACTTGTGGGCCATTTCATCAGAATAGTGCAAAATAGTGATTGACACAGTCGCATTCCCCCGTCGGGGGGAGTTTAAACTTTGCAAAATAAGTCTGAAGTAAAAAAAGGTGACTGTAGTAAATTGTAGTATGTTACTAGGTTTAATGCTGCTTTTAGGTTAAACTGTATGGAAAAGCACCCTCTCAGCCCAGTGACAAACCAGTTACAAGCAGCTATAAAGCAAGCTAAACAATATGTAAGTAAATGTATATAGTACATAAATGTTGACATGATGTTTAATAATAAACAACATTACTGAACACTTTCTTCTTAAAACTCACTTGTGCAATTCTTTTATGAAGATTCTGATATTGATCAGTGTTTTCTTATTGGAGATTTGTTCTTAGGTGAGAACAAAATCTATGAACACTTAAAAGCACAGAGGTGCAGTTTAAGAACACACCATGAATCGAATGTAGTCTTTTTCAAGAATTAATTTAGAAAAAAACTTAGTGAATGAGGCCCAGTATTAACTAACACTAGCTTGTCTCTATGTTAGCTTATGTTGAGTTTTTCTAACATTTTCTCTGTAAAATATTCTCCTCAGCATCTAACATTGCGCCAGCTATCTCCAGTGTTAGCTTTAGTATTAGCTCATTTGAAGGGGCAGCTTCCATTACTCACTCATTCTTGTCATTACACATGGAAATCTAGATTTCCAAAGTTTGATTTATGTACATGTTTCTAAACTTAATTTGTTGTTCTAATTGTTTCACTTTTAATACATTTCCAAACATGGTAGTCCTGCATTTGGTAAATCAGTTTTATTTTAAAATAATATGCAAAAAATATAAAGAAATGTTTCAAATGAATTCTTTGGTATGCTTATAATTTTCCCATTGTGCCTCTGAACTTTTTAGCATGTAAGCACAAGTACTACATGTGGTACAAGGTAGCATGTACTGGAAGCAAGAGTAACTTAGAGAGGTGGCAATTTTTTGAAACTTCACAATTTGTCAGTTGCTATTTACTCTATCCATCACTAGAAAGGGAGTACTGTAGCACCACCACTGTCCAGACATGAAGTGGGTGGTGAATCATTCTCATAAGTGCTGAGGTTGTTAAACACTGTGTGCAGTACACCAAGAACACCAAGATCAGCAGCTAAATTCAGAAGTATTTCACAGGAACACAAGTTTTTAAATGATCATGTTTTTTGTGCTATTATGCATTCACAATGAAGCCATGCTTGAGCTTATAGGTAATGTATATGCAGAGAGCTGTCACTTTGCATGGATCATCCTCTTAGTGCTATAAAGTCACACTAGCCTCAAAATCTCCCTAGCTTCCATCCCACCACTTCCTCGAGAAAAAAATAAAGGGCTGAAGAAAAAGAGAGGGGGGAGAGAGAGAGAGAGAGAGAGAGAAAGAGAAATAAGCAGTGCATATATATATGCGAATATATGCACCATCAGCACAAAATGAGGCTGACTCAGCTGATGGTGGGGCTTTGCTGCATGCTAAAACACATAGTGGCAAAGCCCATTAAAAATGAATGCTGCGCGATAATCACATTCGCACTTAAAATTTAATGCCTCTACACCAAAGCTGACAAAGAGAAGGTGGGGTAGGGCAGCGTGATTAAGGCCCAGTCTCGCGTACTTCCGTGTCGGGGTGACGGCCTGCGCTGGCCTTTCAGAAGCACGTGTGATTGGGAAGCGAGAGGAGGTCACAGTCCCTAATTGTGGTAATTATGTTAAAGAGGCACTACAAGGACAGGGAATGTGTACACATAAGAGAGGAGAAAGGGCCTGGGGGACATCATGAAGGAAAGCTGCGAGACACACTGCAATTGTCCCAAGCCTGACCCTCAGCCACAAGGGTCAGGAAGAGAGGAGGACATGAAGTTCAAATTAAAAATGACCTTGTGCAATCGTGTCAAAGGTCTTTTATGCTGCACTGTGCAGGAGCGCTTCAAGGCTACAGCTGAATCTGTCCATTGAAGAGATTAGAAAGAATGCACTGGAAATGTTTTAACCCTTACGCTGTGTTTACATTTTGGTCCTGGGAAAAAGATTGTGCGTTGTCTTATAGCAGCAGTATATGACTGCCTGTGGGGTGCAGACATAGAAATGGTTCCATTCAAAAGATGTTTTTGCAAGAAAATAAAACATTTTAATGCTTTGAGAAGTTTGCTATTGTAGCCTATGGAAGAGGGAATTATCAGTAATATTTTATGTATGCTGACAAAACTCTTTGCCCATTTTACTTTTGATTGCCGATACCTGAAACAGTGTTCAACCTACATTAGATTCTTTTAAAAACAAACAAACAACAAGAACATTGCATTTATGAGTACGATTTATACAAACAGAATGTACGCACTCTCAAGTGTGCGAGATAGAGCTGGATACTAAAGGTAATGAGAGCACTTTTAAAAGAAAGCTGAAACATTTCTGAATGGACAGAGCTTAAACTGCTCTATATGTCACTGGGGTATGATGGCTCACATGAAATAAAATAAAATAAAATAAAATAAATAACAAAAATATTTTTATGGCTGGTTGATAGAGAAGTCATGGAAGCCTAATGCTGTGGCGTACATGAAATTAAAGTTGGAAATATGTCAAATACAACATTTCTAATACATAAAACTTATGCAGTACTTTGGGTTTTATAACTCTATAGACTAATTACATACACAGAAAGCTACACAATAAAAGAAAAGGCAAAAACTACAAAAGCATAATAGGTTAGCTTAATGGTGGAAAAGGGTGGGAGGATGCTTTGCACTTGTTTTAAATAGAAGTGGGTGCCCCCCAAATGTATCAACATCCAGTTTATTCCACTGCTGTTGACAAGGTTGACAACATTGAACTCTTGACAGAATGTGCCACTGAATGTGCCACTGACCTGTGCCAGTGCACAGCCATTGTCACTACCAGGGGCTGAATTTTCAGCTCATTTGAAGATAACAGATTAACTGGTTGCTGTTGAATGTGTGCTACCATAATGTAAATTCAGTGTTAAAGTTGCAGTTACTGCTGAAGATAACGTAAGCGCAGTGTAATTCAATATTAATTATTTCTCATTTATTTGCAATGAAACCGACTGAGACATTCCTGTAAGATGTGGATTCTAAATGTTTAGTCAATACCACTTTTGTATTTGTGAGCATAAGAAAAGATATCACTATACTTTAAATTTGGTGATGATTTATTGGTGTTTTGTGGAAAATAAAACAGTAGTCATTATATTTTTGCATCATTATTGTAATTTTTGACAATGATACCTTTCAATGGCAAACAAATATTCTTATGTATTATTATTATGTTGTTCTGATGTAATTACTTTCAGTTAATAGTTGCAAAATAAATGATTACATAATTACATTTGAATGGTACGACTAAACAAATATAACTTGTTGTCTCAGGGTTAAATCAGAACTGTGCAAGAGAATAGAAAAGAAGAAACTGAATGCACAGTTCCTTCAATGCCCTTTTAAGAAATTTTTCTTTTTTTTATAGAAGATGAGGCAGCAAGAGAGCGTGTGTGATTACATTTGTATGTGTGCGAGGGAAGCAAAGGTTTACCTCTCCAAGCCCTCTAAGAAGTGGGCTGGAGATGGCCAAGAAGAGCACTCTGTGTGAAAAAAAGCCAAATTAATTTTCTTGTGTTCCAGGCAAAACATTGACAGGCACAATAGACCCTCTTGGGGATGTGCCTTGCCCATTTGTCTGTGTTTATGAAGTGGGTGCAGTGATGGGGGCACGCATGGGGGTGGGGGCATTCTCAAGCCTCAGCTACTTGACCAAACTCCTAACCGACGAACCTTTTCCAACTTTCCTTGGGCACCTTCAAGGTCAGGTGGGTCTGAATAGTTGTCCTCAAAACCTGAGGTGCTGCTTCATTAGAGGCGGAGATATCACTTTCTCTGCCATACACTGTTTCCCTCTGCTCCCTACCCAGAGCGCAGCCTTCTGTGTAAGCACAAAGGAACAAGAAAGGAGAAAAGAAAAAGAGAGAGAAAGGCAGCGTTTTGAATGACGAGAGAAAGGGCAAAGACGAGCAAACGGGGGCAGTGTGGTGGTAATGGGAGTGTGGAGCACTTTCTCATCAGTGCGGTGCAATCTTGGTTCCTTCAGACGTATGTGCTGTGGTCAGTTATTATCAGTTAAGTTCAGTCTCAGGATGCGTTTTTTATTTTCTGCCTCTCACGACTCATCTGGATCTCACTCCTCGTCTCAGATGTCCAGTGTCGGTGTTGCAAATATTCAGATTTCTTGTCTGATTAGCGTTGAGTTGTCTTCTTGAAGTGGAAGGATGAGCAAAAACATCTGGTGGTTTCTTCAGATCTGAAGCTAGATGCACACATGTCTCATTTCAAAGATGAATGTTTCTGATGATAGGTCTTGATGGTCCTCCAGGAGTCACGTTTTTTTTGTTTCTATGATTCATTCTTTTATTGAACTCCTGTATTTTTAACTTCTTTTCCTTTGATTTTCGTCTTCATAAAGCACATGGATTATCTTGTGGATATCTAATATTCTCCCTTGTGTGATTATAATGAATTATGAATAACTTGTACAAAATGGTTGTTTTGATTGAAAAATGAGAAAGGCAAGCTAGTGTGGAGTTTCTCTTGTCTCACAAAGATGAAAAGTACTGTTTATCTGAGGATGACAGTTCTACTATTGGAATACACAATATCTTGCAAAGGTGTTTTCGTTATATCTATGAATAATGTTTTTAAACAGTAGTTTTAAAAAATATATGATTTATACAAAAATATTTTCACTATATTGTAGGCTTGTGAGAGGATTTTTATTTTTTTATTTTTTTGCATCTAAGCCAAGAACCATTAAAGAAACTTTATTTTCTTACACAATATCTCCAGTTATCCAGAACTGGACCAATGACTTTTTTAACAGATATCCTTTTGTTAAAGCATTTGAATTAACCCTTCCTAGTGTCATTAAGGACATATCTCATGCCAAGTGCGCTCTCAAATTATGCAGAAGGCTTTGCTATTTTAAGACAACTAGTCCAGCAAAATAAATCGATATGTGTCAAAAGCCGAGACATGGAGCCGGAGCTACCTACGAAGCTGAAGTTTCATTATTATCTAGGTCACAATATGTGGAGCAATTTCAACAGATGGGCCAGAGTGAACTCCCCAGGCGAACAGAAGTTTCCTTTCTTCTTTCCGTTTCTTTCTTTCCTTTCTTCTTTCTTTATTCCTTTCTTTCTTTCTTTCTTTCTTTCTCTCTCTTCTTAGAAGCCTCTCTTTATTTTTTCCTAAGCAGCATTTCTATATTGTAAACCTGTTTCTGTTATAGCTGAGGCTAAAGTGTTACTACACTGTTTTATGTAACATTTAAATACATTTGCACACCCACACGTACAAATAGCCTACCACATTTACACAAACAAAGCCAAGTAGGTCACACACTCTTCAAGTCCTCATTCCTCCTTTTATTGATTTATTAATGCACCAGTAATAACACAATAGCAAAATATGCAATGTATACGACTGCAGGGAGCCTCATTACTATTAATTCATGCAACTTATCAAAACAGGAAAACTCATTTAGTGTGTGTGCACTGTGGCCACAATGTATCTTTTGTAATGAAAAAGTCATGAATGGAATGCTGTACAATAGAAATGTATGCTGGGCATATACAGTAGGATATTTGTATTGTGTTCACCTGTAGATAATTAGGATAGTTAATGTCTTGCGGTGCTTTGCTGTACGGTATACGGTGAGAGTTCGAAATATTCACCTGCGTGCAGTACTACAGCAAAGCAGCGTGAATAAAGTGTGTGTGTGTGTGTGTGTGTGTGTGTGTGTGTGCGCGTGTGGGCAAGCGGGTGTTGTTCAGGGTCCATGTGAATACTGGGAGCAAAAAACACAGTGATATGGATCCAGGGAAGACCCCTTCCACTCTGAGGGTGTCTGAAAGACTGTGGGGGAGAGAGGCATCTTAGAGGACCAGGCTGATTGTTAAAGGGGCAGCACAAGCACAATAGCGGGCTTTTGGAAAGTTTGGGCACAGAAAAGGAGAAAAAACACAACAAAACAAAACCTCACAAGATGTAGAAGGATAGAGGAATGTTAAGTGTGAGTGTGTGTGGTGGCGCGGGAAACTGTGGAGGTCCACAAAAGGACAGCTCCATCTGTTTACACTTCTGCTCAGACTTCGTTCTCCAGCAGGCCTCTCGAAAGCCTCTCAGTGTAGCCAGCCTGCTACAGCCGCCAGCAGCTTCCTGAACACCCATAAAAATGTAACATATTGCAATATGTACCTCATTATAGTGTACTCACTGATCAATATATTACAATGTCATATATGTATCTATCAATACATTGACCTATATTCAGCTATCTATAAATATATGACATTGTTGTACTTGTATCTATCAATATTTAATATAATCATATATTTACCTATCAATATATTGCAGTGACATAACATTTATCTATTGATAAATTGCAGTGACATATATTTATCTATCTATCAATGACGTTGTATTTTTATCTATCAATTTATCACATTGTCATATATATTTATAACAATATGTCATAGTGTCATATTTTCCTCTATCAATACAGTGCATTGATGTATATCTATCAATGAATACATTGCAGTGGCATATATACATATACATATATACATATACCATTTACTATATCAAATTGTTTTATGTTTATCCATCATTATATCACATACATGTGTCTATTAATTTATCGCACTATATCGCAACAGATCAATATATCATACATTTATTTCATATGTTTATCTATCAACATATTACATTGTTGAATAGTTATCTATCAACACATCACATAGACATGTTCATCTATCTAACAATGTATCACATTGTAGTATATGTGTCTAACAATATAGTACACTGTCATATGTTTACCAATGAATATTTTTGCACTGATGTATATTTATCTATGAGTAGGTCACATGGATACTTATCTATCAATATATATCACATTGTTGTATAAAAGGTAGAAGGAAACCAAAGTCTTAACATTTCATCAAAGCTAATCTATTTTTTAGATATACTCATTTTACTAAATATAAAGGGTACTTTGTGTTTACAAATTATTTAAACAAAACAATAGAAATGGAATGGAGATAGATAGTATGTCTAGTATATGTCTGTATATTATGGATTATTATTTTAAGACGTTAATTTTAAAACACTGTATATCTATTTTGAAAATCTCTGTATTTCAAGCAATTTCGCTTTTATTAATGTATTAATATTTGTCCCATTTAACAGTTTTTATTACTCCATTAACTCTGAAATGTCCATGCAATATAAAGGACAGCTGCTGTTTTTAAATGATGTAAAAAAACAAAACAAACTATGGGGTTACGAGGTTTTGTTATGACAGCACCAACAATGTTTAGTTTTTACAAGAGCAGTGGGATGGAGGACAAGCAGGACCATCCAAAACAAAAATAGGAGCTACAGATTTGGTAGGACAAAGAAGGCAAAAAAGAAAGAGATAATAAAAGGGATGATTCAGTTCTCCACAAAATACTGAAAAAAGTGAAGATGGCAAAAAGAAAACACAAAGACAAGGGAGGGAAGGGCAGAGATGAGGTTATGCCTGTCTCCCAAAACAATGTTTGTGGTCTCCGGACAGACGGGTGGACGGAGGGGTGGAATAGCACAGAGAGCTAGGGCCAGACACCGGCCCTTTGTGTCCATATTTCCCACCACGGTCCCGGCAGCTCCTTAGCAGTTAATTAAGGAGGCAGGAGGGGCAGAGAGGGGCGGGGAGCGGCTCTAACGAGCGCTCTACCCTGCATGAATGAGGGGTTTGTCCTAAACTAAGCGGCAAGAGGCCAAACAATGTCAAAAGCAATTAGCGCTGGCACTGGGCAGCCAGGGGTCCTAGCCGAGAACAAGCGAAGGCTACAACACAGACAGACGCACACACACAATCAGCAGGCAGGAAAATGACACAGGTTGCAGTGGAAGGAAAGAGGGTGTGTGTTGGAAAACAAATCTCCAGAAGCATAAAAAGGTGCAGGAAGGACCAACTGTCATGTGCATATGTGGACATACATACATACAGACTCATCTCTGGCCTAATCTATACTTGTTCTTGTGTGCAGGAACACATTTCTATTCACTCAACAAAATTAGATAGATGGTTCTTTAAACATCAATTCTGGCAGTTCAGCTAAATGTATATAAAAAAAGAATCATAATCACAATAATATTAGCAATAGTAATAATAATAACACATTAAATAAAAATGTGTTGAAAGTAATTATCTCATTTTCACATCAGCCACAAAATTCATCCATTTGGTACTGAATTAGCCCATAATTTGCTGGTAATTGATTCTCAACATATCAACACCTTGTCAGTATTTGAATCGAATTAGATGCTCTATTTTACATTTTGCTTTGCGGAGCTGCCACCCATCTGTTACCCCACTCCCTTACTTCTCATTCCACTACTCTGTACCTGGCACTGCCTCTTTGGGTTGGCACATTCTCATCACTCCAGCCTTTCTCTGCAGGGTGAAGTGCTACTTTCCTGCCTCAATGTGCAAATCCTGGCACTGTTATAGTGGACTGTCTACCAATTCAGGCCAAACACAATGTAGGTTTGCATAAGAGAGTCTTTGTATGGGTGTGAGAGGTCCGTGATGACAGCAAGCTTCGCTAACTATTAGTACTAATGTATTTAAATATCTTTATGCATTGATCATTTTCTCTCAGATGGAAGAAGTGATGCTGGCTGGCTGTGAGAAAGCGGAGGCCTGCGCTCTAGGGGGCCAAATGCTGTCTGAAGTATGTATGTGTTGTGTGTGTAAGTGTAATTTGTGATTGTTCCTTTTCATACTGTTTGAGGGCATGAGAAATGGCGAGGGGGGCAGGAAGTGAGTGCCAGACACTGATGCCTCATGAGCTTTCCCTTTCACATTGCCCATAGAACACCATTCTCTTTATTTCCCATTCACCAGTATCTGTGCTATTTTTTCATCCTGCCAATGGTACTCCACAAAACTCACTCAGAAACTTTAGATTACCATTTCACATTAGCTTAGTAGGCTAATAAATGACATTGGTACACTCAAATGTTGTCACTCTTCAGTACATTAGGTGTAGCATTTTCCACTGCAGTAATGTTTATGCTGTATTGACTTGCACCCTGTCTTGTCTCCAGTTTTGTGTTTGTTGTTGAGTTTTACAACATGAGGTTATATAAAAATATATACATAAATGTACATTTACCCTGAGAATAACCTTTCCACAGCTATACCTAGAAACCACTGCTCTACCCTGTAGGGTACATCTATATTGTTCGTAATCTAACTAAAAGATGTACCCATATCTTTTTTTTCAGACAGTGTAGATTGATGTACATAGACAGATCAAGTGTTAATCCTAAAAGGAAACCATATAGTTATACATATAAGCTGTATAGCCCATACAAACCACATCAAATTTACAAGGACACAATACAAATCATAAGTAAATTGGCATGACTACTAGAGATGGGGCAGGATGGCCAGTTGCAATGATGTTATTTATTTCAAATAATATTTATGTATATGTGTAAGTGTGTGTAACTTAACGTGCAACTTGTATATGTTAACTTTGACTGTTTAATAAAATGACTAAGGTCTTTTGTACAATGCAGTGCCTGCAGTTAATAATGAGGCTAAACAAAAATTTACAAAAGTTTTAAAACTCAGCTAGAACTCGCTCTCCAGTGACCTGAAATCAGACCTAGACTTAAACCCTATAGACTCAAGACTTGACTTGGAGCTTACCTTATTTACTAGAGACCTCACTGCAACTTGTACTGCACCCCATTAACTTGAGGCTTCACTCAGCCCTGCCCCCCAGTGACTCGAGGCTTTACTCAGCCGTGCCCCCCCAGTGACTCGAGGCTTTACTCAGCCCTGCCCCCCAGTGACTCAAGGCTTTACTTAGCCTTGCACCCCAGTGGCTCAAGCTTCAAGTTTCAAGTTTCAAGTTTATTTGTCATTTGCACATCATGTCAGGACATAACATGCATTGAAATGCTTGGGGTGAGGCTCAGATAAAACTCTACAGCAGGGCAGCATTATAAATGTAAAACAGTGCAAACATACAATAAATAGACAATATTAAAGTAAAAATAAGCTAGAAAATATACATATAGTTATAGTATAGTTAGTATAGTATACTAGTATAGGCTTAAGACTTGATTCAGAGTTGAACCTCAGTGACTTAAGACTTGACTTGGTTTTGAACCCCAGTGACTTAAGACTTGACTCAGGCTTGCAATCCAGTGACTTGAGATTAGATTCAGATTTGCACTGCAGTGACCCGAGACATGACTCAGACATTCACCCCAGTGACATCTCTGCCTTTGAAATGTACACTAGTGGGATAGATTTTTTAGTTTTAGTCTAGTTTTATCATGTAATGAAACTAATGTAATGTGGAAATTTTATTGTAATTTCTTAACTGCCTTAATTAACAACATAATTTAATTAAGTAATCCAAATTCCAACTTGAGTTGAATTAAATTTTTGCCAGCATTGGGTAAAGCCTGTCAAACATGCAACACTTGCCAGGTGTAGCCTGAATAGGCAAAAAACAAACAAACATGTTAATACCAGTCCAATTGAAACACTGTAGAAATGGTTACTTATGATTTATTGTCTAGTAATGTTGACTACTTGACTAAGTACATATCAAACTCAAGGCCTATGTCACTGTAAAGTCCAATGGCGACTGGCTGGAAGAACTTCCTGCATCCAAGTAAAATAAACCTTTCCATTCTAGAATGGCCCACACCTTCCCCCTTTCTCACTTGCCTTTTCCTCTGTCTTTGCATCCCCAACTCATAAATCCATTAGATGATGCTTTCTTCCGCAGTCAGGGAGAAAGAGAGGGAGTCCATGGCGTCCTATCCCCTGATCAATCATGGCTGGGTGAGTGTAATCTCCCTGAGGCAGGCCAGGAGGAGTGATCAGTGACAGAGGAGACGCACGGCGACACAAACCGCCTTTCTAGGAGGATGGGGGGGCGGGGTAATCAGAGAGAGATTGAGAGAGGGGTGAAAATTGCCATGCAGATTTAGAGCCCATAAAGACAGAGCGGGTTGCTTTCCCTTTACCCCCTTTGCCGCCCTCCCCCCCTCCTTTATTCTCCCCCACCCACTCCAGCTCTCTCTGGACTGCTAATTGGAGGCAGGTAGCTGCAGACGAGGGCCCAGGTTGCAGTAACCTTGGTGGCAGCGTGGCTGCTCGCCTGCATGCGGCTGGCTATTCATCACGCCACCAGGACGGAGGGGGGGAATATGCAGCACTGGGAAATGAGCGGGCCAAGACAGGCTCCCGAAAGAGTAACAAATCACCCCCCCAACTCGCCCTGCTCCATCCAGAGCAGCGCTCACTGAGCTAGCCTATACCAGCCCGGCTGCGATCAGCCCTAGAGGCCTGTACACTGCGACTCAGACTGAAGGTATATACAGCTCTGTCTACAGCTGTTTAGTGATTGCTCATGGCCCCCACAATGCATTTTTGCCTATTTTCTTGATCCATGTTTTGCTCACAAATGTGTTTTTTTTTTTTTATAGCAACCCTTTCAAGTTTAGACAAGCTTCACAGAATGCATTCAATCTAGAACTGCAGCAAGCCAGTTTTGTAATAGGACTGAAATTAGGAGTGTGTTGTTACATTTTAATTTGAGTGTGAAAGGTTAGGATATAATCATATTAAAGTTATCATGCTGGAGAATGCATTGCCATTTCCAATATGATAAATGCCAATTAGTTTTGTGGTGTATTGTTGCTTTGTAGAAAATCTGAATACATTAAGTTTAAGGTTATCAGCAATTTGTAGAGCTAATCTAACTTTATAACAATTGTTACAAAATAACTGATAACACAATTACACTTGTCTGATATTCCCCCATGTACCAAACAATGAAAGACATAAACTGAACAAGAATAATCTTCAAACTTTGTTTACTGGTGTACTGGTGTTTATATGAAAGGGTGTGCCAATATGATAATCAGTATTGGTATCAGTCTAATACTGGCCAGAATAACTGGATTGGAAAAAAGTATATTCCAATATGATCCATTAGCGTAACCGTATCACATAAATGCTTAACCAAACTTTTGCACAAACTGCAGTATAAATTAGATTTTGCTTGGTGCTGACCAATCAGAGATGCTGCTAAAATGTAAATAAAAGTGTGAAACAGTTTAAATAAAAAGAAGCAGTAGCTGTATTGCATGAGTCATGTTGTATTTCTTTCTTTAGGGGAGGAAAATATTTGTTTCACTGTTTGAGCATGATGTATTTAAATGCATCCACAAAAATGTATTACTGACAGGGGGCCGGGGGGGGCAGTATCTTTATGTTAAGATGCTTGTGGTATCAGTATTGGTATTGCATCATATTGGTATCAACATGTATGTAGCCTATAGTCTACATACACATTGTTTGCTAATTTTCAAACAAAACTTTCACTATTAATATAAGTGTAATGTGGTATCAAGACACCTCTAGTTTATAAAGCACTTAACTACAAAGAAAAATTCTACTTGTGTAGTTATGTGTGACAAAGACACTTTTTTTAAACAATAACTATCATCATTCCACTGAACAACTCTCATTATGCTGAAGCTTATCATTAAAGATTCTATTTTAGCACATAAGTCCTATTTGGACAGGACTAGTTTTACATGGGAAAGTAAGGTAATCTAATTATTAAAAGCATTTCTTAATGATTTTAGTCCCATCCCAATGAGCCATGTTAGTCCTTTGGTGCTGCCCTATGTCAGTAAAGCTTCCAGCACCCTTTACCTGTAAAACAGGCCAAAAGAATAAACTTTATAATATAAAGTTATAAAGTTATAATAAAATATAATAAAATAACTAGTTTATATTAATCCCATGTAAATTGTATGTAAATATTCAACTATAAAAAGGAGTTTTTGCAGTTTTGCAAGTATGAAGGCGCTCAAGGAGACATTTAGACCTCAGGTGTTGTACAACATAGAACGCTCAAGTCATTGTGTAGCATAGCCTTTAGCCTACATACATGTTGTCTGCTAATTTTGAAATCCAAATTTCACTATTAATATAAGTGGGTTATATGGTTGGTTAGCACCCTCTACATTATCAGTGGTCAAAGAATGCTGTTGGCGGGGTATTTTTGGGTGGTGGACCATTTTCAGTTCAGCAGTGACATTGGGGCGTTTTTTTTAGCTGACAGCAGTGCATAAATCGAGTAGCCAATCCCATTTATGCCGACATTTCTTGTCCCATGTGAATCGGTCATAAATTTTACAGACATTCCGTAAAATTACATTTCTCCACTTCCTTATGTAAAACTAATCTCATCCAAATAGGTCAGACTGGTCAGATTTTAAGGAAGAAAGTTAAAGCAAATTCTAAACATTGCTCTTAAACAAGCTATTCAGCCAGCAGCAGTAAAAGCAGAACATCCAAGCAAAACTGGAAATAGCAAAATAGAATTTATCTAACAATATGAGCTAAAAAACAAACAATGTGGGTGGGGAAAAAAAGAAAAAGGTTTATCTGCACTAACACTTTCAAATTCCATTGCTTAAAATAGCTAACAGTATTCACATTCATCTAAACAAGTCTACACTCTTTCTACCTCAGACGAACTGGTCTTATACTGAAGTGGTAGCTCCACCCAGTTATCATCCTCACTTATCATCGTAATTGATTTGTTGGACTTAGGTGATCAGTCACTCTTATGGCATTGATATTTGAACAACAGGCCAAATCTCACTCATTGAGGAGCAGCATTGATTGATGAAGTTTCGATCAACAGTTCTTGTATCTATTGAACAAGAGCTGGGGATGTTCCCTGGAAATGGCCTGATGTTATAGACCCACCTCATTTAAAAGCCTCTAGTATTAAGTCGGAAATGACAATGGAAGGGACTGGTAGGTTTTATGTAAGCTTTTAGTTTGAGGCAGCTTTTTTGGGGCTATTTATAGCAACTAGACAAACAGCACTAACCTTAACTTAACTCCTCATAATCAATGTTCATATCAATATCAATATCATTCAATATACATGTCCCTGCTGTTCACCCTGAACTTGCACCAGTGGTCATGAATAACTTGCTGTGTCTTGTTCAGACACTTGACTGTCTGGCTTTTTCTTTGTAACTTCCAGCTGATACAGATTTGAATGGATTTCACAGAGTAATGTAGAAGGAAAAATAGTGAGTAATTAGATTTAGCAAATTCATCCCATTACAGATGGAGGAGAGAAGTAATTACAAATGTGTAGTTGATTCTTCAGTAAATACCCCAACACTAATGGCAAATGCTACTGTGTATAGTTCAGTATGAGCATGCAGGGCACACTTTAATACTCAGAGGGGAGTGCCAACTATAGCACACCAAAAGGCCTCAATCCTGTGTGTGTGTGAGGGTGTGTGTACGTGTGTGAGTGTGAGTGTGCGTGTGTGAGTGTGTATAATTCCCTCGTGCAGCCTAGTACACCAATTTTCAGCCCTGGGCAATCACTCACTCACCACACATCTACATACAGGCTGATGAGCTCCTCTGTGGGCTCAGTCACATGATCACAGTGGTCACATGACTTTCCTTCTGTTTGCTGATGATCTGGAGCAGCTAAAGATGTGAGAATAGGTGAGTACAGTATAGGTGAGTGTTAGAGTGATTTATTTTTGTTAATATACTTTTAAGGAATTCTCATTTAATGAGCTAATGAGTACACTCTGCAGTTGACCATACAAGATCACACTTAGTATTATGTACTGTATTAATGTAATAATGTGCATTAATTGAGTTCGTCTGATCTAAAGATATTGCTAAATGTGTTATGTATAGCTGCTTGTGTTGAAATAAAACTACCTGTTGTGTTTGCATTTGTGACTATGGTTACAGATACCTAATTTAATACAGTACTGGGCAAAAACCAGAGACCGCACTTCATTGATTTCATTTCCAGTGAAAAATGCCATTATTACTTTTTTACTGTTGGGAAAAACAAGCTGAAAGCATACATTTACAGAAGTCTCAACAATTTACTGTGTTTTTCAGTTCTTAATGTATCATTTTTTACTTTATTACAGCTTCCATTCTTTTAAGATGAAGTCTGCAAAGATAATTTCTAACTTTGAAGTTGCATTTTCAGCTTGTCATCTTTCTTTCTTTCTTTCTTTTATTCTTTCTTTCTTTCTTTCTTTTCTCAGTAACAGCAGTGAAAGGATAAATAGAATAACCAGTGTTTTTTTTATGTAGAGCTTGATTTTTTTTCTCCTCTCTCTCAAAGATGAAAGCTATAAGTACTGTTTATCTGATAAGACAACAGGCCTTTCTCTCTCTCTCTCTCTCTCTCTCTCTCTTTCTCTCTCTCTCTCTCTCTCTCTCTCTCTCTCTCTCTCTCTCTCTATATATATATATATATATATATATATATATATATATAGTCGCTGATTATTTATTGGCAGAACATTCTTTATCATTTATTTAGGTGTTTTTTTTCCTTTTTTCCCCTCCTCACTTTTTTACAGCAGGACTCTTGGGAAAAGTGCTATTTTGATTAAACAGAAGGTAAAAAAAGGAATTTCCTTAGCGTTGCACAAGATTGGCCATAACCCCCCAATCACACACACATACACACACTCCCCCCAGTGCTGATGTCAGCAGATGTCTCAGGTTGGCTCTGGCTACATACTAAATGAAAGCTAGTGCTATATAGGCGGATAGATAAGGCCAGGCCTATGCAGGAGCATGGTCCCTCTCTACAGGAGGGATTAAACGAATATGGTTTCTTACAGAGTGTTCCTCTCAGCCACTATCAGGCCACTCTGATGTTCCGGAAATGGCACAGGCTTACCCACGGTCACTGGCTATAAAACAACAGCTCCAGAGTGTAAAGACTGTGTTAACTGCAGAATATGAGCATGCAGTAAAGCTTGCCCATCTTCCCCACTGCTCTTCATCTCCAGTCAACCTGGAGCACTGAGCCATAAACAACAGCAATATCAGCTGTGGTACGTCTTAAAATGAAACAGACATTTAAGAGACTGTCTTAAAATGTGGTGCATTTTTTACATAGTCAGGATTCTGTTTCTTCTCCCTCTAGCTCTATTGTTAGAGGATCCGATTTTTCTTTGTCTTTTTTTTAACCTTTGGGTTAAATAAACAATATAAAGATATACAGCCAAGATCTAATACGTGTCTAATATACTTTTAGATAAGCAGTACAAATATACAGTACTTGCAATGATAGTATAGAGAATGTTACTATTGCCGTATCAACAACTAATTGATGCAGTATAACTTTTGATTGGTAACTCACATTGTGGTAATTTTGCAATAGTATATTACAGTTTGCTCATTTTCATATTATTAACCTATTGTGGCCACTCCTGTATGAGGGACCATCAACCATCTCAAGTAGCTTTTGAAAAATTAAAATTCTCTCACATTGAATAAGAGCATGAGCACTAGAAGTAAAGCGTGTTTTTTAGCTTACAAAAGTAGCTGTATCAATAATATCAATACCCAGAAGGCCACATTTCCAACACTGTATAATCAGAGCTTTAAGGAATGTGCATTGCACCGAGTTCACTCGGCAATGTGCATTAAGTAGGGGGAGTATAAACATCCATATTTTGTTCCAGCTTTTTTTTTTAGCTTATTGATCTGACCTTGACATGCCCGGCGTTCAAAAGTGTCCATCAAACATGGAGTGATACATTTGTGTTCACACTCATATGTAATCGATCTGGCTTGGTAGGGATGTGTATCACACAAAACCAAAAAGCAGAGTTTGTTCAGATTCTAACTTCAGAGTTCAAGAGATTTTTTTTTCTTCCATTTGGAAAGTGTGATGTAGTCAGCTGTCATCCTGCATAGAATCAGATGTGTCACTGCATGCTATCTCCCACTTTCAGGATCAAAAATAGACCACCAGACTGGTGGCTTTTTGGCTTGCCTTGCACTTATCAATGCACAGGAATGGATGAGTGCGTTAAATATGCAAGCTCAGGCGTAAACAAACAAGTAGCTATGAGTCTCCACAATGTGATGTCATTATTGAATATTATTTCTTTGAGCCCCATTAAGAGATATTCATTTGATCCATGTATATTACATAAAGCTATAAAATACTTATAGTCTATACTACCACATGTAGTTGATTTGCATCAGTTACTTTGACAGCAGGCACACTTCTGACTCTGGGATCTCTCGCTGGTCATCTGGTGTGAGAAGGTCTCAGGAGAGTGGTCAGACAGACAGAGAGAGAGAAAGAGAGAGAGAGAAAGAGATGGACCTTTGGCCAAAAGGCCTGTTCTGGCCGTTAATCACGGACTGAGTGGGGCAGAGAGGCCGTAATGGAGGATTTATCTGGGGTCTTCACAGCACTTAGAGCCCAATCGACAGCAGCCTACTGACACAGTGATGAACACTTAGCCTCCTGAGAGAGAGCCAGCAACAGAAAGAGGGAGGGGGAAGAGGTTAGATTTAGAGGTACTGAGATGGTACAGAAAGGGACAAGGCTGATTGGTACTAATGGAGTGGGAATACAGACGCTTTGTTGGTACAGGACTTTCTCCTGTAGTTCACACTATGTGAACACACATGTTAATTGGTTTGTATATAGTCATTTGTGTGACTTTCTTATCCAGCATGTAGTGAGTGTTTAAAGAGTAATAGCTGATGAGAATTTGAACACATGTTAAAAGGCCTATGAAAAAACATCATTGGGTTTTAATTAGACCTAAAACAGTGTAAATGCTGGCATCAGCTGAGTGAAGACAGAACTGTGGATTCCTAAACAGATAACAGTCACTGCATAGTTAATGCATGACCCGGGAAACAAAATACATAGAAATTTAATAGAAATAATATGACCCATATTCCTCTGTATGCGAATAGCTTAATTGTGCTGAACACTGGGTATGTTTTAACAATTACTGGAAAGTTTATTCATGAGTGGTTTTGATTAAAATTACTCATTAAAATTACACACATGGGTGACATTTTGTTATTACTGACCAGGGTGATGTCCACAGTGCTCCAGCCTAACCAGGTATTTCATGTGTTTGGTTGGATGGATGTTGGATTAATTTTCATTTTTAATTTATTCATGATGAGTTAAACCTGAGAGATGCTCCAGAATTTGAATAAAAAGTCTCATTACCCTAGCGTACACTGAAGTTTAGATTATTTCATCCCTCTTATATGGTTACTGAATTTGGTGATGCAATGTTTCCCTGTAACAGCGGCTGTATTAGAAGAAGCTATAAAGCCGTAGAACATTTACAAGGCACTTGCAAGAGACGTATCTTTGATCATTGTATACCTGTTTGTGTATATGATCTTGATGCAAATGTGGGTTTAAGCATGTGTATACACACACTCACAGGCACGCGTGCGCTGTAGCAGGCTTGGTGTGGGGGGGTCGGTGGCGGTGACAGAAATTGAGGGGGACGGGGTGGCAGCTGCGGGCTGCTCAGAGCACTGTCAGAGCGGAATGATTAATGAATGGCGGCCCCAGCTGAGCCTAACCTTTGGAGAACCGCACAGGACATCTGCAGAACTGTCAGCGCTCTGACAAGGACAGAGCTGAACAACCAATTATTTCGCCATCACTAAGGTGGGCTGTCAGCTTAATCCTAGCCATTCACTTAGGCAAGGACAGGCAAATTTCTCCTTTACATACACACAGAGCTGTGGTGCTGCACACACACACACACACACATACACACAATCAGCAACATACAAACACACACACACATGCTCAGACAAAACAGAGTTAACCCCTCTTGTGCCAGAGGTGGCAGTGTGCAGGTGACTCCAGCTATTGTGAGCAACACAGACAACTCAGGTTTAATGACAACACTCGTATATAGTATGTGTGTGTTGTGTTCCTGTGTGTGTCCTGCAACAGGAGGCAGATGCAAAGCTTTTCAGACAGTGTGATGCTATGGTAGCAAGAGTGTTTTTTTTTTTTTTTGTCTAGGGCTGAAAAAGTTGTGGCTATCAAAATAAACATACTACCAACCAAAAGGCTGAGGCTTCATATAAAACAGCATTAGTGAAATAGGTAATGAATTTCAGAATAAATGCTGATGCAAGCAAGTTATCTTATGAATTTTATTTGTGTTTTTTTATTTAATTCTGCTGCATTTCACACTATAGAACACACACTGAGAACTTGGTTTACCTTTCTGGAACAGTGTTAAAGTGGTTTTATACATTTATAGAGTTTTATTTCTTATATAACTGATATATACTGTGTGGTGCACCCCAAGGCTCCAAATTAGGCCCAATTTAATTTTCTTTGTATGTTGGTAGAGAGTCAGATTATTAAGAAGCATCTCATTGGTAGGCAGATACATATGTATATGTAGCTATACGGCCAGATTATGATGAAGATGATGATATTGATGACTAGATCACTACTTTATATATGTTAGTGATAAACTCTGTCCTGAAGTGCAGAATTGGGTGAATGGCAAACTTTTAATGCAGACAACACAAAAGTATTTGTAACTGGTAGTAAATCAAAGAGAATAAATGTGTTAAACGTTCTACAGACAGAAAATGAAGAAATCATGGTATAATTCTGACTAATTAATAATATTTCTTTAGGTGGACTGTCCGCTGATCCCAGCAATTCACTCAGGCAGGGACAGACAAATGTCACTTTTACATACACACAGCTTTGTTGCTGCAAATACATACAAACACTCACACAACCTTAATAAATAAAGTACAACCTGTAGAAACTGCAGCAGTAAACATATTAACATACATAGAGAATCATACTAGACTAGTTTAGTATCACTCCACTGTCTGTAAAATTCCACTACTAGTTGTTTTAATCTCTGAATAACAGCTCACGGTGACACCTTAATATCATTTCTGAATGCCTATTAAACAATATTACAACTAATAATTAATACACATATATATTCATATATAACTGATTGAGAAACAAACAAACACTTATTCACTTTAGTATTTAACCAGTATTTATCATTAACATTTTTAAAAAGATGCCCATTTTACTACTGTTGACCACATTTATTTGTTTTTCTTTATATTACATTGTAAAGTATAAAAGCTGCAATATAAACAAAGTGTTTCATGTTGTTGTTGTTGTGGTTGATGATGTTATTATTGCAGCATGTGTATGAATAGATAAGTAAAAACTAGGTACGCTTTTGCTCTTCCGTATCTGAGCAGATATTTCAGTCCTATAGAGGAAATAGTTCTTTAAATGAATACCTCAGTGATTTTTACCTTAACCTCTATCTGCCAAATCTTTAATGTATGGTCATTTACCACAAGGAACAATTTCAGCACCTTTACCTGTAAAAGAAAACTTGCACACTCAATTATATTAGATGTCAATAGGCAGCCAAAAAATATTCTTTTATTGAAATTATTATTATTATTATTATTATTATTATTATTATTATTAGTAGTAGTAGTAGTAGTAGTAGAAGTAGTAGAAGTAGTAGTATTATTATCATCTTTTAATAATTAGAGTGTTAAATGTTTACTGCAATTATTGTCTGTAGTAAGCAAGCATACATACAAACAAATTAAAAATTTGAAAAACTGCTGTATGCCTTTAAATAAACATTCACTTAAAATATTATTTTGGAAAATAATAAAGACAATTCATTTTTGTATAACTCTAATAAACACTTTTTGCACTTTTATATTTTAGATTTTTAAGTAGGAAAAACTGGAGTTCTTGTACAGTTGGGCTGGAGCAGTGTCTTGTCTCAAAACTACATTCGACATAGAGTTTAAACCTCACCAAAACTTACAAACACAATGGTTAAGTGATTGTAAGTAGTTCACAACTTTCCCTGTTAGGCCAGGTACATAATTAGTTCTCAGGATAAGTTTTCATATAGTTAATGAAATGAAAGATTAAGTTCAGTGGTTTATTTGTTAAAGAAAGTTGTGATGGTGATGTATCTCAGAAAGAAGTGATCATACAGCTGAACATCCAGGGTGAACTTAAACTTAAAGTTAGCCTGTGCACTCAAACTACAAACGAAACCAGTCTTTTATCAATTAGTCTAATACATATTAAGTAACTGTAATTGTATTAAAAGCGTTGTTTTCACAGCACTTTGTTTGTACTAATGGTTGATGGTTGGCTAACATTGACAGGTCTGCAGGTTTGATTCGTAAGTGGTTGTTGCTGTCGCTCCATCAGAAGTGCAGAGGGTTAAACATGACTGAAGCTCCACCACACACTTATTACTACTAATGGCCTGGTGGCTAGCATTGATACCTATGAACTGTAGTTTGGTATAGAATAATTGGAAGTTACTGAAAGGGCAAAAACTTCTTTATTAGTTATTAATGAGGGTATATTAGGGTTAGTTTTAGGATTAAGCTTGGTATTTTCTTTACCTTATATTGCATATAAGTATTTACATAGGTGTTTACATAGGTGCACATACAATAACTTTACAACAATTTGCACGTGTGAATACCTGTGTATGTATTTATGAGAGTTCTGTATTTACCTGCTTCTGCTGCAGGGTTCCTGTGTGTGTGTGTGTGTGTGTGTGTGTGTGTGTGTAAGAGGCTGAGTGATGGTGATCTGATTGAGGCGTTTCCTTGGCGCTAACGGATGGAGCTTGGCCGGCAAGCCTATTGACAGACTGCTGATGAAGCTCAAGGGAGAGAGGAGGGGAAATTAGGCAGGGATAAAATCAATTACCTTTAAAGCTGTCCCTCGTCGCTGCCTGGCTCTGTGTGTGTGTGTGTGTGTGTGTATGGTGTGTGCATAGTTTCTTTTTTATTGTAATGATTTTTGTGTTGGAATGTTGATGTGTATTGCATATGTGTGCATATATGTGCCATTTGAAGCTAATACTAATATATCAAAAAACCTGTACAGCTCAGAAAAGAGTGATGAGAGTTGGTTTAGTTTCGAAGGGTTGTGTGAACTCTTTTTAGGGATGAGTAGGTCAGTACCAAGTTCAGTTTGACTTGTATGATTGACGTTAAGGCCGATATTGGTAATCTTTCAGAAAGTTATTCATTCTTTACTGTATATCATTCATGGCACTGGGCCAGACAGGATAGTCGAGGGGGTGATTAGAGGCTAGCTGCTTAATAATGTAACATTACATTAGTATCTAAATTGAAACACACTTGAGACAGCGGCATAGAGTATTATAGATTCATTTAATAAAAAGTTATGGTTGTTGATTTTGCATTATTATTTAAATTGTATTATTTTAAATTAATTATTGTAGTGTGATATTTACACAAAGTTCACAAAGTAGAATTGCACAACTTTGACTTCATTCAATGTGCAGAAATTACAAAAACTTGGCAAAAATGTTACGGAAATGTTTTCTCTGCAAAATGTGGCTACATGTGCAGTAACTTTTCAACACAACTCTACATTTCTCTGCTAGTTTTAATCAGCCCTGAGTGAGATATAATGAATCTAAAATTCCAAAGAATCGCCAGAGATATAACCTCATGCACATTAACTTAAGAAATTTTGCCAATAACTATACCAATAACTTTCAGTGATTATGTGATGAGGGGAGATCATGGCACAGATAGTTTTTTAATGATTAATAAAGTATTTTAGTATTTTAACTATATTAGTACATTTTACAATACAATATAATGAGCAACCTATATATCTCAGCTTTCTGTTTAGTGTTTCCAGCACAATTTTTAAAGAATACAACTTAAAGTGCATGGTTGCAAATGCTAAGATTATCCTATAGATGGGGTGTATTGTAACAGAGGGGAAAGCTAGTTGCTAAACAATCTGGAACATTGTTGTAAAACACAATTAATTCAGTATAAATTTGTAATATTTGATCCAAATGAGCTTTTACATACATACAAAGACCAAGATAAATATGACTAATAAAAAGACATTTTTGATGTATTTGACCATAAATGTTGTTACAATTTGATAACATTTTATTTACATCAAATCTGTAGTAATTAAGTGTTCTATTTACATGGGGAGATATGAACTTCTGCCATTGTTAATACCAGAGAGGCTTTGTTGAGACATTCTGTTATGACTACCCTCTCTATTGTGTGGTGGTTGTACTTTACCCTGTCTAACTCTCAGTAGCTGGGTCTTCTATTCAAACTTCATTCACTTTTTTTTGCCAAAATTTCACAATTAAACATTTAACATTTGCAAATTCGAGTGGCAAAAATGTAAAGTAACTCACATTTCCATCTACTATAGTTATGAAATGACATTTTATATGACATAGGCTATCACTGTTAGAGCCTGCGTTAACCCTTTATTGCAGGGTTTGTTCAGAATGCTACATGACACCTAAATAAGATGATCATAACAACTGACATAAACTTATATAAATATTTATAAACACTACATTACCAAACCTGGCTAATGTAATGTTTTAGCGATGGATGACTACTGGAATAAGCTTTATACACATGTATGTAGGGTCCTTTAACCGTTATGACAAGTGGCGGCACGTTGTGCTGACCACACTCTCTGTTGTGTTTACACTGTATGCCATCCAAATGGGTTCACAATGTTAGGTTCACTTTCTATCATGCTTTTCACATTTTGGTGGTAGTGAAAACGTTTCCACATTGTTCTCCTGTAAAACCTCTTTCTGCGATATTTGGTGGGGTTTTTTTTATCAATTTTTAGGCTTTTCCTTACAGATTAGTTTCTTCAGAGTTCTTAAAGGATGGGAAAGCTGCTGCTCTGGGTTATTCACAGGCTTCAAAATGACACTTTGTCACAGCCATCAAGATGATGATAAAAAAACACAGCTATGATCTGTGTGATATATATATATATCGTCAACAATGTTTTGGATGGTTGAACTATATATATATATTTGTTGTTTGAACTATATATATATATATATATATATATATATATATATATATATATATATATATATATATATATATATAGTTCAAACATCCAAAAACATTGTTGGTTTGATTGCTGTTATACAGATAGTAAATATATAATATAATATAAATAAACATATAAAGATAGTGTTGATGTAAGATTATGAAATGTTGCCTAAAAGTACAAAAATGCCCATGTTACATTTTACTCTATGTTTGTTTGCGCTCTGCTCGCCCATATTAATATAACAGCTTCAGGTACAATATATTAGTATATAGATAAAGACAAGCTGCAAATCAATATAAGCAGGTAAATTACTAAAAATAAAAACATGAAAGAAAAGTATGCTAAGCTTTAAACACACTGCATGACACAACTTTACAGTGGGACATACTGGAAGAAAGAACTACCTGAACGTTTTCTTCTTAAACCCTAAAAGAAAAACACTCATTCAGAAATGAGGGACTGACAAAAAGCTTAAAGGTCAAAACAATTACTGTACATTATGCAAGTTGAGATAAACCGGTGCAATAAAGCAAAGAATTTATCCTGGCACCTGGACTAATGCCTTATGTGGATTGAATACATATTAGCATGTAGAGCTATTGTAGTTGTTCCAAGTGGAATCTGTTAAAACTCATCAAATTATTAGCAATTGCCTCTGACATTTGTATCTGCCATAACCATAACCATAAATGCATTTATACAAGCTGTGTATTTTCTCTTAAAGGAGTTGCTGTCATTATGTCAGCACAGGCATGAAAAGAGAAATACCCGACACCTGAGATGTCGCCACCAATGAGGGACCATTGCAATAATAGCTACAGACTGGTTAATAATTTCTTTCTTTTAATTTAATCATTTCTTTACCTGCATGTCTGCATTATATAAGATTCGTAGCATATGAGCCAGTGTGTATTTAAGCTGTCTCTGTGTAAGAAATACATAACTTTAAAATTAGATTATGCTCTTTCTCTCCTCTTTGTAGCTCTGGTCAATCATGCATTGCATTGCCCTGAGGTGGAAAAAAAGATGCTTTTAGCTTGTAGGAAAAGGGTTTCCACTGAGACAGCTGAAGGATGAAATGCCAAGTCAAGCCATGTGAATCCGCCTTGTGATTTAGCTTGTGTATATTCATGAATGAACTTCATGTTACTCCGATGCATGAGATGTCTCGGCTGACACTCTTCAGTAGGTTTGATCTCTTGAACCGTCTTTGACTCCTTTGTGTGTAGACAAATCAGCTCAGCCTTTGAATTTCATGAAATTCAGAGATGAAACGGCCGTCGCTTGCATTCTGAAGACAGAGTTTATATAGGAACCGCTCGTGTCTGAGGGGCTAAATCTCTGCTTGTAGAGGATTCTATGATTAAGGGTTCATTAGAAGCTCGAGTTACCTTGAACGCCAGTCTGGTCAGACACACACAGGAGAGTGTGTCGGCTGGGTGTGAAACTGGGTTAGTAGACCACGCTGCGGCAGAGAGAGAGAAACTTCAGCAGAGGCTGTAAAGTGGGACGACAAATCCTGAAATAAAACGAAAGAAAACGATCACGGACTGTATGTAGGAGTCTGTTTGCATTTGTAAGAATAATTCTGTGTTTGTTCAAACCTTTTATATTGATTCAAGTGGTCTACATCTTTCCCCTCTCTCCACCCCTCTCTTCCTCTACCGCTTTCTCACTACTTCTATTCCCGCCTCCAATTCTTCCTCTCTTTATGTCTCTCTTTCTCCGTTCTTGTCTCTCTTACTGTATTGCTCTGTTTCTCTCTCACTGTGTCTATACCTGTTTCTTTCTTTACTTCTCTCTACCTCTCTTTCTCTGTCTATGTCTCTGTCTCAATCTTTCTCTTCGTGCCTTTTCTCTTTTTCTCTTTGTTTGCTTCCCTCTCTCACTACTAAACTGAGCCCTCTCTTTACTTATCTTCCTTTCTTACCTATCTTCTTTTTCTTTTTCTCCTTCTGTCTTCTTCGGTCTCTCTCTGTCTACCTTTGTTTCTTTCTCTTTCTATCTCTGTCACCCTCTACACACCTCTCTGTATCTCTTTCCTTCTCACTGAGCCTACCTCTGTGTCTGTATCTTATTCTTTTTACTTCTCTCTTTTTCTATCTACCTCTTTCTTTGCCTCCCCCTCGCCCTTTCTCCTTTTATGTCTCTCTCTTAATCTATCTCTCCCTCTCTATGTTTGCATTCTTCTCCATTTTTTAATGTCTATGTATCTCTGTATATTTCTTTCCCTATCTTTAAGGCTCTCTCTCACTCTCTCTCTCTCTCACTCTCTCTCTCTCTCTCTCTCTCTCTCCCTCCCTCTTTCTCTCTCTCTCTCTCTCTCTCGCCTCTGGGTTCACATGCTGCAATTAGCTTTTCCTCTCTCCTGGCCCGGCAGCTCTGGTGAATGAAGTTGGGAGGTGATAGGGGTCAAAGTGAATCTTCTCCTCAGAGCAGATGATTATGTCTTAACCCGCCGCTATTCAAAGGCGCTTGCCTCTGGGCATGAATCTACTGGGTGTGTGTGCACCAGTGAGACATGGCGACAACTGCATGCACACTCACACTCGTCTTCATGTGAGAATGACAGAGAAAGAAAGGGGCAGAGGAATAGACTTCTAGGTCAAGTACTGTATTCCTTGCATGTTCTGCACAGACCTGCACAGTGTTACATATGTGTGTGTATTCAGTATGTTGAGTTTACAACTCTACCCATATAGCATTGCATTGTGTTATAATAAAGCAGGCAGCCACTCAATGCTGTGTAGTGATTTTGCCATGGTTAAGACTTAATGTTAGCTAAAAAAATCACTGTAACACACATCCTCAAGTAACTAAAGCACCAACAAAATACAGTATCACAATGTTCATTCATTAATGTAAATCACAACAAACTATCCCTCCACCGAGTTAACGTGTTACCAGTTTGTTATAGCAAACAAGTAACACAACAAAGACTTTCAAAGACTCAGGAACATGACAATGTTAACTTTAAATGACATTTATACAGAAATGAGGTGATGTATGTAGTCATGTGTGCACATATAACTAGTTTTCAGTGGCTTTAGATGTAGCTTAGTCAATAATAAAACTGTTTAAAGAAAATTTTAGCTTAGTAGAAATTCTAGCAATCATCTAAAGCAACCTGCTGTGCAACAATAGTCAGGTTATATTGGAAATAATACTCACTCAAGAAAAGTTCTGTTCCAAAGTTTAGAATCAACTTCTGTTTTTTTATATACATTCACCAGCACTTTATTCTGTACATCTACTTGTATCTTCACTTACTGTCTGTTTAATCAGCTGTACTTACCATATAGATGCATTCGGCACACCTTGTAACTCCCCTGTCCTTTAATGCTCAGGACCCCCACAGAGCAGATATTATTTGGGCAGTGGATCATTTTCAGCACTGCAGTGACGCTGATGGTGTGGTGTGTTTGTGTGCCCTGTGAGCACTGATAAAGGATGAGAGGATGACTAACACAAATCGTGCAGGAACAAATGAGCAACTGTGCCTGACTTAGAATCCACAAGGTAGACCAATAAACTAGGAGTGGAAAGTGAGAGTTAATGTTCAAAAACTCCAGCAGCACTGCGGTGACTGATCCACTCATACCAGCACAACACACACAAACACACCACCACCACATCAGTGTTACTGCAATGTTGAAAATGATCCATCACCTTTATAATATCTGTGTGGTCCTGTGGATATCCTGACCATTGAAGAACAGGGTGAACAGAGCAACAAACAGGAGTCTGCAATCATGGAACTACAAGGTGCTTCTATGTGGTAAATGGAGCTGATTCTAAATAATTGGCTTGTGAGTGTATATACTACCAATAATAAATACAATGTGGAACCTTCAGATTGTGTCTGTCTACATAATATATATATATATATATATATATATATATATATATATATATATATATATATATATATATATATATATTTTTTTTTTTTTTTTTTTTTTTTGTGAGTAATAACAAAGACACATTTCTTTATTCTATCATCTGTTGTGCATGTATGATACTGTAAGTAATTGTTTCTTTCTGTTTCTTATTTTCATAATTCTTATTTTAGTAAGGAAGAGTTTTTAATACAGTTTATCTCTTCACTGTATAAGAGTCCACACAAACCAGAGTTCTGACAAACTGAACTGTTGTTGCCTTGCCTTGTACTACTACACATTAATATATACTATAGTATGTATGACAAATAGAATATTTATAGGTGGAGCTTTACGCTTAACTGTAGGCAGGATATCTGAATAGCCTAAATCACACAAAGCTTCTTGTTGAAATTGTTCCATTCCGCCTTAAAGTGTGCAACAGTTACATTCTGGCACATTAGGCCACTGAAGCTCTCAGACACCATTAAGGTGGAACTCTTTATTAGACATTCACAGCATTAAAAGAAAAATGATGTTTCTTATAAAATTTTATAATGTTTTTGTATTACACTGTTAGCAAATAGAACAATTTCTGTTATGTTTTTGCTATTTTCATAATTTAACGTGGCCTTATAATATTAATCCTAGTTACTGGAATGTGTATGAATGTAAAGAGAGGAGAGTTGAAAACAACCTTCTGTCTTAGTTTGAGAGGTTTGGATACACTGTGTTGCATGTGAATCCAATTATCATTTAATGTTTTTATTGAATGATTTTACAAAATATATTATAAAAAGTGATGTTATGTGATGGTATATATATATATATATATATATATATATATATATATATATATATATATATATATATATATATATATATATATATATATGATGTCAGATTATTAATAGTTAATGTACAATTAAATGAAATATTTTCTTTTTTTTAAAAATCTCGTTCTTGTCTCATTCTCGGACACTCCTGCTCTTGGTCTGGACCTGGACTCCATGCGTCCCGGTCTTGACCCAGACTTGGATCTAAAGGTCTTGACCAGAACACTATCCTCTACCCCTTACTATTAACAAGTGGTCAGCTTGTATAACGCAATTCTGATCAGTTGGCATGATTAGCCGGTGCCTAATTGCACTGTATTTACACTACTACTCTGCAAAATGACTCTCTCCTACCTTTAACCTCTAAAATCATATCCAAGGCTGTAATAAAGGCCATCTATGGGCACATATCCAGAGTACAAACGATCATCTAACTAAATACAACTTACAGATACAGTTAAAAACATGTAAAGAACCAGTGTATGTTTTTAAGAAGCCTTAATTTGATTTACAGACAGAGTATGTGTGTGTGTTGTGGTGAGGTTAGCATGTTCGTCCGCTATAGCTCTTCTGCAGCCTCCTTCAGCTCGACACTGAGCTTCAGCAGAAATTTCATCATCTCAGCTCATCATGGCAGCCTTCCTTCACCATATCATCCTCTCGCCACGACATCACTTTTTAAACGTCAGCATTTAGCGCATTCTTCTCACACCCCACTGTTCAAACACTTAGAGCACTGCTGATAGAAGACGGCAAGAACCACCTTTTTAATATAACTGATTTAATGAACAGTGTTCTAAATGTTGTGCAGTGCGGCGGTGCGCTTGTTTTGTAATGCATGATGGTCTTTAGTATGGTATCTGAAACAGGAATTATGAATATGGCATGAATTTGCAGTGGAACTGTGACAAGCGTGTGTGACATCCATGTCTGATTTTTTTTTCTTTCTCCCCAAAAAAATATGAGTGAATGAGTGATACCCAGACTCCGTGTCTATCCTCCGGCTTAGCCTCTTACCATTTTAAACCTTATTTGGTTTGCAAAAGTGAGACTAAGCCCTTCAGTGGCCCTTTGCATGGCACGAGTCGGAGATAAGGGGAGTAGAATAACTTTTAGAATGGTGGAGCTTTGGCGCTGTCCAGGGTCATAGGGAGAGATTCTCAAGGACATTCAGCGTCTCTGGGAGAGTCTTTAGAGCTTCAAAGCGAAGTGACCAGGGCCCCAGAGTGGCTGACACCCAGAGGGAAGGGCTGTAAAGCGGACGCCGCCGCTCTCTTCCCCCTGCCTCGGATCTCCGAGGCCCAGTGGAAAGAGAAGGCCTGGAGTTCCAAGAGCAAACCTATAGCCCAGATTCAACCCTCGGGGAGAGAAGACTCTGCCTTTGAGCTGCTGTGATCAAGGACAAGAGGAAAGGAGAAGAGTAGATTATGGTAGTGTTTTCTTTTGAATCAAAATATAGAACCAGGACGTTATATGAGAAGATTTTTAATACATCTTATTTTGAGCTATGTCTTGTTTTGTGGTTTTGAACCCTCTGGATCAGAGAGCAGACTCTGAGGCTGCTCTGAAACGGCAACAGTTGGCTGTAATTTACTGAAGTGAATTCTGAGTAAAAGTACAATAATCTTCAAATGTATAATTCAAATAATAGGATTAAAATCGAATTATGTCAATTTCCAACTGGTAATATACAGTTTTGCACATTTCTGTACATAAATCTCTTTGTACAACGACTGCCCCAACAAAACTTACAGATGACTGAGTGAGGATGCATGAGGAAGCTGTCAACAATCACAGTTAAAGCCAAACAGATGAACCTGTATATTTGGCTATTTCCATTTGTGTTAATCCTGGTTATCTTAATCTACTGGAGCTTTTAAACAATGTATCCACTCTATTAGACACTCCTACCTTGTTGGGCCACTTTGAAGATTATCTGTTGTACAGTTTGTGTTGGTCATCCTCTAATATCCTTCCTCCTCCAGTCTTTCATTAGTAGTCACAGGACACTGTGGAAAGAAAACTGTTGTCTGGTAAGTTTTGGGTGGTGGACAAGTCTCACAGTTACACTCAGGTGTACACTCAGGTTTAAAAGCTCCAGCAGCACTGCTCTGTCTGTCAGTCTAGAAGTAAAAGTGCATCTACATGGTAGGTTGAGCTGATAGAATACAAAGTGACTGTAGAAACATGAAGGTGGTTGTAATGTTATGGCTGATGGGTTTAAATGTTACGTGAGTTAAATAGCCGCTAAGATTGCTGTGTGTGTATAATTTCTTATTAAGGCTTGTGTGTACAGTGGATGAGTATAGTCTGGGCAGTGAGAGAGCCAGAGTAAATACGTTGATCTCCATTTAAACAGCACTTCATCGATCGTCTTTATGGCCATGATGACCCTCTTTCTCTCTGTGGGACTGGATTAGTGGAGATTGCAGCACAGTGTCCAGTTTGCTGTACTTTATTCACACATTATACAGTGGCACCACAGTCTGTGCTGCGTTAAAAGACTCAAATAAAAATAAAATGAGGTTCTAGATGTTAACAGAAATGTAAATTCAGTTTATCTCTTCGCTTACAAATGATACAGTGAGGTACTGCATTGAATGCCTTTTATTTGTTGATCAATAATTCAGTCAATAATCCAATCCCATCAATTTACTCAACACTTAGGAGCAGTTGTGCTTTTGCGTATCAAGCCTAAGAGGACATCATATCTCAGAAACAGTCGCTTGATAGGTAATTTTACTGTACACTGAAAAAAATTTAAGTCTGGATAATTTAAAATCAAGATATCCAAAAGAAAAACATTCCAATGATTTCACGTTTTTAGGTATTTCACACTTGACAGTACAGAATATTATTAAGGATTCAGGAAATCTGAGGACATCTCTGTCATAAAGGACAAGGCCAAAAACTTTGACTCTTTAGATGCCACTGCATTAAAAAGCAGCATGTGATGCATACACATGGGCTCTAAAATACTTTGATAAACTGTATTCAGTAAGCACCATTCGTCATTGCTTCCACATATTTACGTTAAGATTATACTATGCAGAGTGGAAGCAACAAGTTGACAAAATCCAGATACACTGCAAACTTCTTTGGACCAGAGGTCTTCTAAAAGAAATTGGTGTGCAATGGAAACATGTTATGTGGTCTGATGTGTCAACATTGCAGATTATTTCTAAAAAAGAATGTATGCCACATTCTGTGGGCCAAAGAAGCAAAAAGGGGTCAATATACCAAGTTCAAAAGATAGGAGATGTTAATGGCAGGGTTTACAGCTAGTAAGAAAACTATTATATAAATTTGGATTAGCCCTCAACTTTTAGTTTTGAAATTTTGGATCTCTAGTTTTCAAAATGTAGTTAGAATGGAATACCTAACATCTAAACTTAACAAAGCACAATCCTCAACAATTGGTAATTGGAACAATTTATACGATTCTATCCAAGATATTATTT
The DNA here is from genome assembly GCA_021613375.1 of Megaleporinus macrocephalus. Classification (NCBI taxonomy): domain Eukaryota; kingdom Metazoa; phylum Chordata; class Actinopteri; order Characiformes; family Anostomidae; genus Megaleporinus; species Megaleporinus macrocephalus. The sequence continues at coordinate 27,794,114 of CM038705.1, forward strand.
TCTGTTAAATGCTTCTTTTTTTTGCTTTTTTTTCAGTCTTTTTTTAATTGTCCTCTCCCTACCCCCATCTCTGTTGTGAAATATGCTGAAAGCAATAAAAGTTGATCACAAAATACAGGGCTTCTCATGAAATGGGGGAGGTATAAGTGAATATCTGCACATCTGTGAAGGTACCGTAAGTGCAGAGCATGTTTTGGAGCACTATGTACATCCATGCTTAGTTTTAAGAAGACATAACAGAAGACACATTTTGCCTGTGTCACAACAGCATGGCTGTGTAATCAGAGTGCTGGTGCTATAGCTGTCTGTCCCCAGTCCTTAACTCTCTCCCAATAAATATGTGTGTCTTATTATGCTTCAAATGTGAAACAACGGGCCTGAGTGCTGGCACAGCTGAAGACTTGTATGACAGAACCAAAAAATTATGCTTTCAAAATAAATTGTGTCTTTAGTCCCCAAATGTTTACAAACCCTTGGCAAACATGCTCCTGTCCCAACCTTTTTGGGATGTGTTGCAGGCACCAAATTTGTAACGAGCCGAAAAAACGAAGTTTAGAAGGTAAAACATGAAATACTGTGTGTTTGTACAGTATGGCTGATCTGTTTATATCAGCATTTTACTTCTTTGGAACTAACACTGTATATGTGTTATTACACCACTATAACAATACGCTGCGGGAAATCATGGGACAACGCAATTAGGACTTAAACTTGATGCTTGTTGAAACAGTGGCATAAACATGCCAGCTTCATTAATTATGAAAAGAAAACAAAAGTAATAAAGTCACTCACTGCATATTTTGGTCCATATTAGTCTGTGAGGGTTATTTACTCCTTCACTTCCTGTGTACACATCCTTATTTATTCATCCCTCCACCTCTCTCTCCTAGATGGAAGTGTTTGGACACCAAATGGTGATATGCAAAAGCGATTCACAGATAACTTTGGGCTGCCCAATATGTATGTGCATGTGCATGTGTGTGTGTATGTGTGTGGCTGTGTGGTTGTGTGTAGATGAAGCAGTGAAGCGAAGAGGGCAGCTTCATTCCATCACCCCATTTTGGCCCATTACATTGTGTATAGGAGGCCTTTTCTCCCTCTCTGCATTGTAATTATTTTCCAGCCCAAAGGCTGCTGCAGGCGACGGCAGCTTCTCGCGTTTGGGACCACTGCATTAGGTGTACATTGCATTATTTATTTGCGTGTGGTTGCGGACGGACGGATACCCCACGTCCATGGAGACCGCAGGTACACTCAATGTCACCTTACTGTGCTGTGCGGTGTGTGTTGGCTCTAGAGTGTGTTATAGGTGTGAGATATCGGTCCAAACCACTGAGGGGGAATGAGTAAATGGACAGCACTGTATATCTTTACCCGTGGCTCTGATCTGAGGTCAGCTTTCTGGTGTTTATGTTTGGATTTGTAGTGGAGACTGTATTTTAGACCTACATGAAAGGTCAACCTTTGCCTAGAGAGGACAGAGAGAAATGAACTCCAAGACTCGACATTAACCAAAACCCCAGGACTCTCTCTGATCGTGGGAAGAGGAACATTGGGTGTAAAATGCATTGATCTCAGGGTAGCGATGTAAATGCAAAGATTTTGGAACATAGGAATGACTCATTAATGCCTATTAATAGACAGCCTCTGACAATGTCGTTACAATGTAATATTAATTTAATTAACTAACTAAGTAAAGGTGATTATTTTTTTTATTTTAACAGCTGTGCATATATTTCATTGCCATCTGAAAATTTTTGGCAATTTTAATTTTTCTGCATTATTTGAACACGATAGCTGCCTCTCATATTGTGTAAAAGTTTAATGATTAATGGATTAATAGAAATGCTCCAAAATAGCTTGGGAAAATTCTGGTTCCATTGACTTACACTTAAAGTAAAGTCAGTTTTTGGCCTCTCCTGTAAGGTGAAGCGAAGATCAGGGGTGTAGCTAGCCATAGCCCTCAATTAAGCCCCAGCACACCTAAAGATTTTTTTTCCTTTTAATGTTAATTTGTCTCTGACAAACTGGAAATGTTAAAATCATAGAGAGTATATTGGTAAACCAATTATTTTAACAATGAAAATACATGAAAATAAATATTTTTTTTCACCTTATATGGTGTGGCATTTATTGCTTATCCTAAAAGCTGTACAAGCCTCAGAATGTAACTCTGGCACCTTTTAAGATAAAATAGAACGTGTGAATAAAAAGTTAACCTTAGCTTCCAATAGAGTGCTTTATTTGTGGGGACTTGTGTTAATAATTTTTTGAGCATTGTTGCAAAATGGCATAGTTGGTGTCCTTCATCTCTATGCCTCTGCTGAGTTAACCATTTTTACCAATGTTGCAATGTAGCACTCACATAAAAAAGGAGAGAAACAGAATAGGCCTTCACCGTCACTTTAAATCCTCTTAAATTGTCTCTTCTCTTTTAAACAGTCTTGGAACTGCCCCTGTCTTCCACCACTATGTAAATAGGTAATCTGGTAGAAGTTCTGCATTTGGTACACATTTAAAAGGATGCTTAATCTTACCAAAATATTAAAATTAAATAAATTCTGTTGTGCCAGCCGTTCACAACACATTTCTAGGAGATTTGTAAATTAGTCAACTTGTATCATTATGATTTACAGCCCTACAGCCTTATTTACAGTTTAGTAAGTTTATTTTGGGGGCTGTTATGCAGTGTTGTGGATCAGCTGCTTCTGTCTGAGGCTTGTCCAAACAGTGTAGCATATGTACAGTATGGCATATGGCAAGAGTATGATAGTAGTTATTCTGTGTGTGATGTGTCCAGGCTGGGTTTGCCCTGACATGATGCTGCAGACGGTAGACAGTAGAAAGCGGTTGTGTGTGTTAGTAAAGCCTGATCAGGCGTCAGAGGGTCAGTGATGCTGTGGTCTCTGGGGGGGATAATGGCTGTGTGCTTTTCGGAGACTGCATGTGGGCTATGTATGGCCTCCCAATCCCCTGGCCTGTCAGATCAGAGGCTAAGGCCTTCACTAAGACCCCTTACTAGAAGCTCAACACTGTCCCTGTCAGCACGCTTCACCATCCCACACACAGACACACATACAAACAAGCACACACACAGACACTTACTTTTTCTACAATATCAGGATATGGATATGTGTGTGTGTAACTATTATTTATATATAATATGTTATTGTTTTTTACTATTTATTATACATGTTTTAACATAGTTCTCAAAGTTTTAAATGCAATCTGTGCACCTTAATTTACTACACTTTACTACTCTTTTTCTCAACTTTAACTATATATATATATATATATATATATATATATATATATATATATATATATATATATATATATATATATATTGTACTAAACATGTGTGCTAAAACAAGTACACAAACTCTCTCCTTCACAACCTGGGCTGTTCGCTTGTGTAAGATGACCCCTGACATGACAACTTCATAGTACATACACAGTTTTGTCTTAAAAATTTACAAACCAAGAACACAAACTTTTTTTCTCTCTCTCTCTCTCTCTCTCTCTCTCTCTCACACACACACACACACACACACACACACACACTCAAACAACAACATCAACAAAATCAGCCTCAGACTGGGCTGCTTGCTTGCATGAGACGAACCAACGGCCCCTCTGACATGACAGCTTGAATGTGAGAGCAAGGCCTAATACCCCTCTAACCCCTCTCTCCACCTTCCTCCTCTTTCTCTTTCCTCTCCTTCTCTCTTACCATCTCACTGCCCCCTGGGGAGGTGGAGCAGGCTAGTCTCTCGTCCTAGAACGGCTCCAGTGGACCAGAGAGAGAGAGAGAGAGAGAGTGAAAGAGAGTGTGAGGCTGAAAAAGAGAAAGTGTGCAGTGCCCTGGCCTCTGTGC